>CM053745.1:41617879-41635280 GCA_028658305.1 Pachyuromys duprasi | reverse complement strand
CTATATTAGATTGTATGGAAAGCTAGAAGCTTACAGGAGTAGGCCTAAGTTAGCCAACTGAAGCAGTAAGCCTCTGAGACAACAATTATATCAGGTGAATAAAAGATACATTTACACCACAATCCAATCTCTAAACACTTAAGCAGAAACTCCCTTCTACAATATTCAGTAACACAGAGTTCCAGTGAATCCACAGCTGCATGCTCAGATTGGCAGAGTCTTGGCACACCTATCCATAGTGTCACCAGTTTAGACCTTTCCATGTATTTATCATGAGTCACATTTAGCTTGGTGTGAGTTAGTGTGTTCAAGTGCCATATGTGGTGGATTAAATAAGAAACATGTATATTTGACAGTTCTAAAGTCTAGAAGTTCCAGGTCAAGGTGCTCATATGTCTGAGGTCTTGGGCAGAGCCCTCTTTTTCAATCCTAAGCTCTCATATTCTTGGTTGCTCTATACACACATTGCAGAGGAATAGTGTTTTATATTTTCTTTGTTTTCTCATAAGCACAATATCCCATCACAGAGATCCACCCTCATCATCTCTCATAACCCTAACCATCCTCTAAGTGACACTGAGCCTTAGGGCTTTAGAATGGAACTTTTAAGGGGAAGTGGGAATAAAAACATTTAGGCTATAGTCATGTTTTATTATGTAAAAAATAAATTAAGATGTCATTTACAAATTGAGTTTCATGAACGACAAAGAATCTGAGCTAAGGGGTCCTGGCTCAGAATTCTTCATTGAAAGTCATAAGCAAAATTTTTTCCTAATATATTTTTTCAAAGTAATATTTTTATTTGATTCTTTGGGAATTTCACATGATTCATCCTGGCCGTACTTACTTCCCAGTCATTCCATGTCTGGTTCCCACCCTGTGAACCCCATAAAAATAAAAACTAAAATAATAATAATAACAATAATAATAATATAATACAAGTCCAATTTATGTTATCTATATACTCACTATAACTCTTAAAAAGTATGATAAGTATGCTGAAATTTAGCTCTCCCCAACTGGTAGCTTCTAACTGGAGTGCAACAGGGCCAGAACTCAGTTGTATTTAAGGGGCAGGCCACTGAGCGTTCTCTAATATATTTACATGACTATAAAAAAATACATTCAAGTAGAACTGATATACGAAGGAGGAACTAATAGAGACACCTTCAAGCATCTTGATGCACTGAAGAATCCTACTCTGATCTTTCATAGTTTTGGCACTGAGGTCTCTACATCTGTAGTTTATGGTATTCCTCCACTTAATGCCTCTATGTAGTGAAACCTACCCATATACAACTTTTCCAGCAACCATGCTCTAGCAATCTTTTAACCTCCAACCCATATCATCATATATTTTCTCTCTTTATTAGGCCACTTTCCCCAGAATTATATATGACAGGAAACCAAAATACTACTCTCTCTTAAAATTTATTGTTCACTTAATATCTATCTTATGTCCTAGGCTTTCTTTATTACAGGTGCTCTGGGAGAGTTATTTTTATAATCATTTTCTTTTGCTCAATTTTCTTTTCTTGTTTCTTCAAGCTTCCTTTTTTTTTTCTAGCCTCTTTGCTAAAATACCTTGATGAAGGCAATCAATGGCATACCTTTTACTAATCCCGATAATCAAGTTCATTAGCCAGACCTCGATCAAACTGTATTTGGCGAAGTTTGCTGTTCTAATCTCTTGAAACGTTTTTCTTTGTCTTCCCAGATATATGCCAACCCCAGTTCCTGATTTAACCTGATTGACCAGGCTTCTAAGATCTTGAGTGTCTGTGGAAGGGAGGCCGCTAACGCCATTTTATGCTTGGTCTCTATTACAGGATTAGGCCTGATGTAGGCCTGGCCCTGAGAAGTCTTCAGTTCCAGGAACAAATCACATCCTCCACCCGAGGGGCAGCCAGTCAGAGGAGAGTGAAGCCAGGAGATAACCACAGGATTGTGGAAAGATCTAATCTCTACACTGGCCATCTGTGCTTGATGCCCTTATATATTTTAGGTATCTCATCTTATGGTTAAAGTTCATGACAAAAGAATAAGGTCTGCTGGGCATCTGGGCACCAGCCGATCCGAAACTGACTCGTATAACTGCCTTACTGCCTGCCAATCAGGTTTTAGACTAAGTACCTCTTGCTAGAATTCCCGTCTTTACCCATAAAAAGGGCCGCGAGTGGACGTCCATGGTCGCCATTTTGTAAAGTAGCTGACTCCTGAGTGCAGGATTCTTGCATTCCCGAAATAAGAACACTCCTGTGAGTCGCATATGAGTGGTGGTCTCTGCACGGCGATTTTGGACTTAACATTTGCCATCATGAAAACCTCATTCTTCAGTTACTTAGATACATCTTCTTGGTCACTGCAGCAGTCGACACTACTCTTCTATCTTGTTGCCCACTTACTTTCATTATGTCCTTTATTGCTAAGTATTTCCATGAAAGACACAACCCTGATAGCTGATGCTTCTTCCCCCACCCCCAGATTAGGCCTGAGAAGTCTCTGTTACAATCTTCCACATTTACAAAAATGGTAACCCCATCGTTCTAGCTAGCACTACCAGTGAACTGGAATTCTTGAATTGTTTCTCGTAAGTAAAATATGCCAATAACTATATCAGCTCTACCATCACGATCTACACAGACTCTGTCTTCGCCTTGAATGCTAATACCATGATGATAATTACTAGCCTCTGTCACCTTGACTACTACAATTATCTTCTGATTTGTCTCCCTAGTCATTTCATGCCCTCAAGAACAGAAGTGCCAGAGCAAATCTATTAACATGAAAAGCAGATCATATTGTTCTACTCCTAAGGCCCATGGCCATGAATAAATTGGGTACTGTACACAGAACGAAAGTCATAACCTTTAAATAACTGTTGATCATACTATACAGAGCCTTCATTGACATGGTAGGATTTTTCGATAGACAAATTTCAAGCTATCACAGTGTGCATTAAATTAGTAGTTATTCTGATATTGCTTTGTATTAGGGGTTCTCTCTGTCTTGCATGCCTTTATCTTTTATGTCTTAACTCACTCCTTAATTTCCTTAGGACCTTTACAAATCTTATTCTCTATTTAAAAATTTTGTGTGTATGGGTGTTTTGCCTGTCCTGTATGTCTGTGTACCACATGTATGCAACACCTGAGATTCAATACTCTCAGATGCAGATACTCTGTGGTAGGATTACAGAAGGCTGAGTTGCCATGTGAGTTCTGGGAACCAAACCTGGGTCTTCTGGAAGGATAGCAGTGCTTTTAACTTCTGACCCATCTCTACAACTTTCTTTGGGACTTTTTTAAGGGTCTCTTCTCACATAAGATATTTTTCTAACCAACTCACTTGAAGGTATCTCTCTTTTTAAAAATGTCTTTATCCACCTACAAAATTTAAACTTTATCAAAATAGCTTTCTCTGGTACTATAGGTCACAAACAGTAATTTTATAATATTGTAAATTACATAATGGAAATGTTTTTGTATATATTTTCCTTCCTTTTGGAGGCACATTTCTGATGAAAGTATAAATGTTGAAATCAGCCTCCAGTTTAATGATTGGTATTGCATCCTATAATTTACATTTGTAGAAAAAAATAACTGTTCAAAACAGATATTTTTAATTTAATTGAAGCTTTGTTTCCTCCCATTTTCTAACTAAACACTTACTAAAACTGACAAGTTAATTTAGAAATTATTTATGTTTCCATATTTGTATTTCATCTTATGTTTATGTCCTCTCTCATAAGCCTATTTGACACAGAAAAAAAGTTATGTTTGAGATTGAAATAAAATGCAAATATTGTGTTTGGTTTGAAAATTATATTGTGTATGTGAGGTTTTCCTCTGATAAGATAACCTCACCTAAGTGCTTGCATAGAAGTCACAACATTTTAACTGTTACTGATCTTACAACACAATTTTACATGCTGCTTCATTTGTAAGTTTTCTTAGTATTGTCAATTGATCATTTGATTAAAGCTAACTTTGTGTCTTAGAGTTCCATTGCTGTGAAGAGATATCATGAACCTGGCAACTCTTATAAAAGAAATTGTTTAATTGGGGCTAATTTACAGTTTCAGAGGTTTAGTCCATTATAGTCAAAGCAGGATTCATGGCAGCTTAGAGGTCGACATGGTGCTGGAGATGGAGCCGAGAGTTCTACATTTTGATCCACAGGCAGCAAGGAAAGACTCTCCCCAGGGTATGGCTTGAGTATATATTGGAAACTCAAAGCCCACCTCCATAGTGACACAGTTCTTCCAACAAGGCCTCTTTTACTCCTTCAAGGCCATATCTCCCAATAGTGCCATTCCCTATGAGCAAACCATGAGTCAGAAGTTGGTACCAGTGACTGGGTTATTGCTATGATGGGCCTAACCATGTTTTTGTTTGGAGGAATGTGGATTGCGGATTTGGGATTAGGAAAGCAGTGGAATGCTTCAAGTTCAGCTTCATGAGCCAACCTAGAGGAGCATTGAAAACAGTGGTGTTGACAGTGATTTGAACTGTGGTGGTCTAGCTAAAGAGGTTTCATAGGAGAAGAATTTTAGTATGTTGCCTAGAGATCATTCTTGTAAAATTTTGGTGAAAAAAAAAAAAGATGCTTTGGCCTTGTCAAAACATCCTGCCTAAGGCTAAAATGAAGAGTTTTGAAGAAATTGCACTGGCAACATCAATCTCAAAATAGTCTAGCATAGACTGTCCTATGGTTCACTTTTGTTCTGTTTGCTTTTGTTTTGTTATTTTGAGACAGGGTTTCTCTGTGTACCCTTGGTTGTCCTGGACTAGCTTTGTAGACCAAGATGGACTTAAACATGAGATGAAAGAAAAGCTTAGCTCCAGGCCTGGTGGTACATACCTTGAATCACAGCATCAGGAGACAGAGGCATGTAGATTTCTGAATTGAAGGTCAGCATGGTCTACAGAGCATATTCATAAGCACTTTTATATGTTTCTCTACATTTAGATCTATGCTAGAAAACTTCAGTATTACTACCTTGAAAATGATTTCTATGCTAAAACACTTATTTTCAGGTTTCCTGAATTGTTAGCAGCCACAGTTGACCTGCAGCTTTATTTGCAGAGAATGCCATGGTCTTAGTTTATTTTCTGCTGCTGTGACAAGTATCAGGAACAAAAGTAACATGAGTTTATGAAATCTTACTACTCACAGTCAGGGCAGAAATGCAAGGCTGAAGAAACCTAGAAGTAGAAACCTGAAGCAAGGTCCATGGAGGAATTCTGCTTACTGGCTTGTTCTCTATGGCTTACTCATGACTTTGCTGTCTGTGATTCAAGTACTAACTAAGCCAACCCCTGCTTAGTGTATAAATGGGGAATATTCAGGGTGGCACGTCCCTAGCTGGTTTTGCTTTTGTATAAAACCTAGGAGTACTGTTTTGTGGTGGTACAGTACACGGGGTCCTCTCAAATCAATCACTAATCAGAAAAATGCCCCACAGACATGCTTATTGGTTAATCTAATAAAGACACAATTCTTCAGTTGAGGTTTCTTCTTTGCAGATGACTCTAGCTTGTGTCAAGTTGACAAAACAAGCAAACAACAGCAATAACAAAAGTAAACAGCAAAGTCACTGGGGTAAGTGCTTATTACTGAGTAAAAACATTTAAAGCCTGGTAAGGCTGCTCCCCCCTGAGGGGGAGGTGATCAAAGAGCAGGCCAATCAGTTCATGTCAGGCAGTCCCTGTTCCCACCAGACCACAGAGGAAGAAAATGCAGCCACTCCTGATGAGACCTAATAGACTCGGATCAGAAAGAAGGAAAAGAAGACCTCCCCTATCAGTGGACTTGGGGAGGAGCTTAAGTGGAGAAAGGAGAGGAAGGGAGGGATTGGGAGGGAAAGGGGGAGGGAACTACAGGGGGATACAAAGTGAATAAAGTGTAATTATTAAAAAAAATTAAAAAACATTTGGAACATATCATTTGAAAATGGTGTGAATATGTACTTTTAAAATAAGATCATCTATGTTTACCAAGTTTCTAGATATTATAAAGAAAATTGGTATGGAATTACAAAAACAAAAAGCAAAACGACAATATGATATATGGGTAAGGATGAAGTAAATGATAATTGATGATGGATAAAATTTGAGAAATGGAAGAACACTGAAGGAAGGGTAGTAACATGAAATATTCAATATTTAAGTTTTGAGAGATAAGATAACATGGGTAAATAAGATAACCATTAAAAATATTAAAATATCAGCATTAGAAAACTATTAGCAGATATTATAGAAATTATAAGAAGGAAATAAAAATAACTTAGTTGTCTAGTCTTGTTTTTAGGTCACAAGTGGAATCTAAGGATAGTGACTATAAGTAGAAATATAAGACAATTGTACCATGCTGTGAAGAAGATGGCCCTGGAAATACAGCCAGAAACCATTTATGAAAAAATATCAAACAATTGAAGTGGTAGCTTGAAGTGAAATAATTTTATTTTGACTTTCAGTGTTATTGACTAATAACCTTTTGTTTTCAATAGGCATATTATCATTTTAATAAATATCATGGGAATTACAGAATTATCTCCATCACATTCCTAATATGTATTGAAACCAAGTGACAGAGAGCTGAACCCTAGAGTTCTCATACCCTCACATGCTTGTAAGCACCTGGATAGGTGACAGAATTTACCTCAATATTGAAGTGTCTTCTAATTGTGAATGTGTCTTTTTTCCCCCTCAGTTCCAAGAGAGGAAAGGAAAGAAAAAAAAAAAAAGCTTACTTATTACTATGTTCACCAACTGCCAAGAAAAATATTGGATTTGGATCAGATATCCAGCCACAGAAAGCATTAAGTTTGCTCCAGAAAAAAATAATGATTTGGCAAGATATTTTTAGTAGAGAAATAGGGAATAATTTGGAAAATAAACATTAAGATAGTGAAAGCTGAAAACAACAGCTGGATTATTTGAACCTCAATGAACTTCTCTATTGAAGCTTGAGTGAGTGATGGAAAAGAGAAGAAGAAAGTAGACTGGGATATGAAAGCAGGAGAGAAAGGAAGCTTTTATTTTCATGTTTCATCGGAGTGAATCTGAAGACTATTATGACATTTTGCTACAGGTACTTAAAAGAAAATCTGAGTTTAGAAAGAAAAAAGAAGTTTCAGTGAACAAAACTCTTTGTATAATATTCAAAAGTATTCAAATCCCTAGAAGGAACCTATACTTCAACTTTTTCAAAAACTGAAAAATTTGAAACATTTGATATTCTTTCCAAGTAATTTTAGCACACTTAAAAAAAATCATCAAGCACGAATCGCTGCTCTGATCCATAGTGTGATGATTGTCTACTTTAAAAGGTCTTCTCTTCTTAACATTAATTTGACAACATTAAGTCAGTGCTGCAATAAAATTCAGTTTTTAACTTTTTAAAAGATTGTATTAATTTTTATTTTTTAATTTTTAATTTAATTTAATTAATTTATTATTTATTGCAGTTTATTCACATTGTGTTAGGGCTGTAGCCACATCCTTTGTCATCTCCCATCCAACCCACCATTCCTCTTCCTCCCCTATGCCCTACACCTAGACCACAGATGGAAAGGACCTGCTCCCCTTCTATCTGACCTTAGCCTAGCAGGTCCCATCAGAACTACCTGGAGCCTCTTCCTCTGGCAAGGACACATCCCCAGGGGAAGGTGATCAAAGAGCAGGCCACTGAGTTCCTGTCAGAGACAGTCTCTGCCCCAATTATTAAGGAACCCACTTGGAAACTGGGAAGCTTATGGGTTTCATCTGAGTAGGGCGTCAAGGTCTTCTCCATACACGGTCCTTGACTGGAGTATAGGTCCCTGAAGGACCCCTGGGGCCCAGGTTTCCGGGCTCTGCTGTTCTTCTTGTGGCGCTCCAGTCCCCTCCAGGCCTTTCTATCTACCCCTTCTTCTATAAAAGTCCATGCACCCTGTCCACAGTTTGGGTATGAGTCTCAGCATCTGCTTCCATAATAACCTGATGGGTAGAGTCTTTCAGAGGCTCCCTGTGGAAGGCTCCTGTCCTGTTCCCCGTCTCCTCAAACTTCCAATATCTATCCTATTTGCCCTTCTGAATGAGGATTAAGCCTCTTCCCTAGGGTTTTCCTTGTTCTTTAGCTTCTTTAGGACTATAGATTTTAGTATGTTTATCTTACATTATATAGCTAATATTCACTTGTAAGTTAGTATATACTATGTGTGTTTTTCTGATTCTGGGACACCTCACTCAGGATGATCTTTTCTAGTTCAATCCATTTGCCTACAAATTTCATGATTTCTTTGTTTTTAATTGCTGAGTAGTATGCCATTGTGTAAACGTACCACAATTTCTGTATCCATACCAAAGTTGAGGGACATTTAGGTTATTTTCAGATTCTGGCTATTACAAATAAAGCTGTTATGAACATAGTTGAGCAAGTGTTCCTGTTGTATGGTTGAGCATCTTTCTGATATATGTCCAGGAGTGATATAGTTGGATCTTGAGGTAGCATTACTCCTAATTTTCTGAGAAGCAGCCAGATTGATTTCCAAAGTGGTTGTACAAGTTTACATTCCCACCAGCAATGGAGGAAGGTTCCCCTTTCTCCACATTCTCTCCAGCATGTATTGTCACTTGAGTTTTTCATCTTAGCCATTCTGATGGGTGTGAGGTAAAATCTCAGGGTTGTTTTGATTTGCATTTCAATGATGACTAAGGATGTTGAGCATTTCTGTAAGTGTTTCTCAGCCATTTGATATTCCTCTGTTGAGAATTCTCTGTTTACCTCTGTATCCCATTTTTCAATTGGATTTACTTGGTTTGTTGGTGTTAACTTCTTGAGTTCTTTATATTTTCTTTTTTTAATTAAATTTTTATTTTTTATATTGATTACAGTTTATTTACTTTGTATCCTAGCTGTAGCTCCCTTCCTCCTTCCCTCCCAACCCCACCCTCCCTCATCTCCTCCTTGCCCTCTCTAAGTCCACTGATAGGGGAGGTCCTCTTCCCCTTCCATCTGACCTTCACTTATCAGGTCTCTTCAGGACTGGCTGCAATATCCTCCTCTGTAGCCTAGCAAAGCTGATCCTCCCTTGGGGGTGGGGAGGTCAAAGAGCCAGCCACTGAGTTCATGTCAGAGGTAGCCCCTGTTCCCCCTACTAGGGTACACACTTGGATACTGAGCTGTCATGGGTTCCATCCAAGTGGGGGTTCTAGGTTATATCCATGCATGGTCCTAGGCTGGAGAATCAGTCTCAGAAAAGACTCTTGTGCCCAGATATATTTGGTCCTTGTGATGCTCCCATCCTCTCCAGGTCATAATAATCCCCCTTCTTTCATAAGATTCCCTGCACTCTGCTGAAGGTTTGGTTATGAGTCTCACCATCTACTTTGATACACTGCTAGGCAAAGTCTTTCAGAGGCCCTCTGTGGTAGGCTCCTGTCCTGTTACTTGTTTTTTCCTACTTCCAATGTCTGTCCTTTTTGTCTTTCTACGTGAAGATTGATCATCTTACCCTGGGTCCTCCTTCTTGTTTAGCTTCTTTAGGTGTACAGATTTAAATATGCTTATCTTATCTTATCTTATCTTATCTTATCTTATCTTATCTTATCTTATCTTATCTTATCTTATCTTATCTTATAGTTCTAGTATCCACTTATAACTGAGTATATACCATGTGTGTCTCTGTTTCTGGGATACCTCACTCAGGAAGCTCTTTCCTAGATCCCACCATTTGCCTGCAAGTTTCATGATTTCCTTGTTTTTAATTGCTGAGTAGTATTCCATTGTGTAAATGTACCACAATTTCTGTATCCATTCCTCCATTGAGGGACATCTGGGTTGTTTCCAGGTTTTGGCTCTTATGAATAAAGCTGCTATTAGCCCTCTGTCAGTTGTAGGGTTGTTGAAGAGCTTTTCACAGTCTGTAGTCTGTCATTTTGTTCCAATGACAGTGTCCTTTGCTTTACAGAAGCTTTTCAATTTCATGGTGGATAAATGGAATCAAATAGAAGACCCAGAAATAAACCCACACACCTATGGATACGTGATTTTTGACAAAGAAGCCAAAGCCATACAATGGAAAAAAGATAGGATCATCAACAAGTGTTGCTGGTCTAACTGGATGTCTACATGTAGAAAAATGTGAATAGATCCATATTTATCACCCTGCACAAAATGAAAGTCCAAGCGGATCAAAGACCTTAACATAAAACAAAACACACTAAATCTTTCATTCATATTTCAGTTTTAAGTGTCTGTGTTCTTGTCTACAGGTGCGTATTCACCATATATGTACAGGGCCCATGGAAACTAGAAGAGGGTATTGGATCCATTAACATCGTAGTTAGAGATCGATGTGGCTGCTACAACTTCAAGCCAGCTCCTCTCCAAGAGCAGTCCTTTGTCTTAACTACTGAACCATTACTCCAGTACCTGTAATTTATAATTGTCCTAAGCAGCAGAGTATAGAGATGCATTGGAAATAGTAAATAGTATCAAAAGTAAAGACATTTCAGCATATGTGGAACTACACATAATATGGATTACTTTTAAGAAAGATTTCTTTCCTGTTACTAATTTGAAATGCTCATGCTAGAGATGATATATCACCTCTCAGGGAAAGTGACCTCGCTACTTCATTGCTTTTCTATTTTGTCATTCATTTTCTCTATATGTACATATGAAAAGTTTTGTCAGACTAATGTCACACACTCTACAAACCCATACTCATCCTCCTACAGTTTTGACTTCTGCTATAGATTTTATTTCTGTTCCTATCTTTCTTCATTCTCTTTGTATATGGTTGGCAGATGTCTTTCACCATGAATATATGTGGTAGGATACTGATAGTGAAAGATTATTCTTTAGCTGTCTTCCCAGTAGCCAGGCATTCCTTGGCCAAAGAAGCATGAACAGACATAGCAACTAACCAAGGCCAGAATAGGTACATGAATGTAGTGAAGTCCAGCCAGGTCCATACAGGTCTACAGGAACTCAGAATGAGGGACAGATTTTTATTACTGTTCCTGGCAATGTATAAACATGAAGCAAAGTGAACTTATTCAAACTGGCCTAAAGTAAGATTGAGCGTGAGGACTATAACAGACATCTGAGTGGCCTGGTTTTATCTTCTAGCCCTGAATAGTTTGGTGTATTCTTGAAACCGCAGCGTAGGCTCCTGATGAAGGTGGCCTTTTCTTATTCTTTGGCCAGATATTCAGTTCCATCCACCACCACATACACTGTCTATAATTATAATCATTCTTCTTCCCATAGTATGTTACAACACACTCTAGGTATTATAAAGCCGAGATTTCACTGGATCATGTACTTTGGATAATATCCAGAGAGCTTTTTGACTCACACAATGATTGTGAAATCATTCTCATTCCTCCTCTCCCTCCCTCTTCTTTGTCTTCATCTCTGTCTCCCTGTCTCTCTGTCTCTCTCTTTCTACCCTCCATTTCATTTTAGTCACCAATTTGTTTTTTTCTTTTCTCTGAGAATGCCAATCCCATTCTTCCCCCCTAGAATAACGTTCTCTTCACACCATATGAAAAAAATGGCTATTGATCGGAATCCCACAGATATTGGTATACATTCCAGAAATACTGTTTTATTTAACAGCTTTAGGGAAAATAGCCATGGCTAATTGGCTCAGCTATAATAATTTTTCCCAGAGAGATTTTTAATTGGCTCACTATGGGTCATTTTCCCAGGAAAATCTCTGATTAACTCATTTGGACCCCTTTGTTTACCTGTGTGACTGAGATTGTTGTATAGTTTGGTTGATTATCCCATTAAAAACTCACAGAAGGTAGAGAATAGCCTGGAACTCATTGGCATACGAAAAGACTTCCTGAACTGAACACTGTTAGCAAAGGATCTATGCTCAACAATTAATAAATGAAACCTCAAAAAAAAATGGAAAACCTTTTATATGACCGAAGATACTGTCATTTGGACAAAGCAGCAACCTAAAGAACCATAAAACATTTTTACCAACTATGCATCCAATAAAGGGCTACTGTCTGATATACACAAAGAATTAAAAAATTAATTAGATATAAACAAACAAACAAACCATTTTAAAAATGAGGTACAGGTCTAAACAGAGATTTCTCAAAAAGAAGAATCTTAAATGGTTGAAAAGCACTTAACAAAATGTACAGCATCCTTAGTCATCAGGAAACACAAGTCAAAATGACTCTGAGATTCCATCTTACACCTGTCAGAATGGATAAGATCAACAAAGCAAGTGACAGCTTATGTAGGCAAAGATGTGCAACCACTGCTGATGGGCGTGCAAACTGACAGCCACAGTGGAAATCAGTATGGTTGTTCCTCAGCAAGATCCAGCTATACCTTCATTCCAAAGAAAGCTATAGACCCAAAAGATGCTTCTTCCTTTGAAAGAGGCACGTGCTCAGTTATGGTCATTGCTGTTCTATTTATAACAGCCTGAAATTTGAAACAGCCTAAGTGTTCCTCAACAGCAGAATGGATTTAAAAAATGTGTTGTGTTTATACAATGAAATATTACCCAGTCATTAAAAACTAACAAAGTCATGAAATGTATAGGCAAATGAATAGAACCAAAACCCAATCATCCTTAGTGAGTTAGCACAGACACACAAACACAAATATCATATGTATTTGTTTATATGCGATTTTAGTGGTTAAGTCAATGATAACCAAACTATAATCCAAAACATTATAGAGGCTACATGTAGAAGAAGGTTCTAAAGGGGAAGAGACAAATCTACCTAGAAAAAGTAAATAGAATAGTTATAGGTGAGTGGAGGGAGACTGGAAGGAGTAGATTAAGTAAAGAGGAGGAAGGAAAAAGGTGACAAAGGAGGGAGGGTATCTTAGATAGGGAATATGTGGAGAAATAGCCAAAACTGAGGGTTTTTTGAGGGATAGTATAAAAAATTAATACAGTAGAGGCTTCTTAAAATATGCACATAAATGAAGGAGATCTAGTTGAAATCACCAAAGAAGGAGGAGACAGAGCCCCAACTGGCCATTTCTAGTCACCAAGTGAAGCTTCCGGTAAAGGGGTTTGGTTACATCAAATTGAGTTGTTGGACACAGAGGTCCCATGGGAGCCTCCAAACAACCCAGGCTATTGTAAAGACTAGAGATTACTCCCCACATCCTGACCGCAAGGCCCCATCACTGAAAAGAACACCTGTACAATTTATTGATTTAATTGGGTTATTTAATTTAATTTATTGAATTAAGCTAGTTCCAATATAGAGTTTTCACTCCTGCATACTAGTGTCTTTTCTACAGGAATATACTTTGTAAGCTGCCAAAGGAACATATACCAACATATACCAACCCATAACAACACATACCAACATATACCAACACATACCATCCAATGGTATCCTACCTGTCAAATATTCTAGTACAACAGTGGCACAAAGTTTGTGGGAGTAAGGAAGCTATATCTGATTTGCCTGGAGGACTGCTCCTCAAAGTAGAACCCATACCAGACACTGCTTGAGTGTCAAAAACTAGATAGCCCAGAGAACTAGGGAAAAACCAAATACTACTGTTCTAAGACAAAATGAAAACTACAATGAAACCAAAAATTGTAATAACAAAATCACTACTAGTGACATTCTACTATATTCATAGATCAGTGTCTTGCTCAGCCATCTTCAAAGAAGCTTTCTCCTACAGCAGATGGGAACAAATGCAGGGACCCATAATGAGACATCACTCAGAGGGCAAGAAACCGTAGAATAGTAACTCTTTTTAAAAATTAATTACTTACTTCCATATTTACTTTACATTCTGATCATAGGCCATGCTTCCTCTCCTCCTATTGCCATCCTCACTTCCACTTCCCCTACCCACTCCTCTCTTATTTTTCAGATAAAGAACAACTCCTCCCCTACCCGGTGAGATCAGCACATAAAGTTGCATCAGAACTTAATGAATCTTCTTTCCCTGTGTTCTGGCGAAGTAGCCCATCAGGGAGAAGTGATTGAAAAGCAGGCAACAGAGATCAAGTCAGAGACAGCCCCATCTCTCCTTTCTAGGGGACCCATGTGTTGGCCAAGCTATCCATCACCTATATGTGTAAGGGGCCTAGGTCGAGTCCCTGCATGATCTTTGGTTGGTGCTCCATAAGCCTTCCTGGGCCCAGGTAAGTTAGTTCTTCTTGTAGAGTTCCTGAGCAAGGGGGTTACTTTTCCATTGCAGTGGGAGTATAAACTTATACAACCACTTTGAAAATCAATCTGGTACCTTCTCAGAAAATTGGAAGAAGCTCTACTTCAAGACTCAGCTATACTTCTTCCGGGCATATAGCCAAAAGATGCTCAACAATACAACCAGGACATTGGCTCAACTATATTCATTACAGCTTTTTTTTTTTCATAATAGGCAGAACCTAGAAACTACCTGGATGTCCCTCAACTGAAGAATGGATATAGAAATTGTGGTACACATTGGAATACTACTCTGCTATTAAAAACAGGAAAATAATAAAATTTGCAGGTAAATGGTTGGAACTAGAAATGATCATCCTGAGTAAGGTAACCCAGACCCAGAAAAACAGACGTAGTATGTACTCACTTTCTAGTGGGTATTAGCCATATAGTAAAGGATAACCATACTACAATTCATACACCACAAAAAGAAGGGTAACACGGAGGACACAAGGGATGATACTTAAATATCACTCAGAAACGGAAGTAGAATAGATAGCAAAAATGGTTGAGAGAGGAAAAGGGTTGAAGAATGAGCATGGAGAGAAATGAGGGTGTAGATCAGACAGAGGCGAGGGGCCAGGAAGACAGAGGGTTTGCAAAGAGAAGAGAAACCATGCTCAGGGGCATCTCCGAGACAAGCTTGAGACCAGCAATAGGTTAGGCTCCTGGGAGGATATGGAGGTGACTCTAGCTGAGATTTTTAATGGCAGGGGTCATAGAGAATAAAGAGGACACTCTCTAACTAGACAGTACTCCTAGTGAAGGGAGGAGAACACCAACCCAGCCACAGAAACTTCAACCCCAAATTTACCCTTTCTATAAGATGTGCAGGGATAAAGTAGAGCAGAGATTGAGGAAATATCCAACCAATGCTTGGTCCATCCTGAGGCCCACACTATGGAAGAGAGCCAACCCCTGTCTCTATTAACAGTGTTCTGCCATGCTTGCAGATTGGAGACTAGCACAGTTGCCCTCTAATAAGTTCCATCCAACAGCAGATTGAAACAGATGCTGAGACTCAGCCAAACACTGGGCATAGCGCAGGAAATCTTGTGGAAGAATGGGGGAAGAATAGCAGAAATACTAAGTCTTAAAAGGCATATCTATTTATCTTAGCTAGGGTTTCTATTTGCTGTGAACAGATACCATGACCAAGGCAGCTCTTATAAAAGAAAACATTTAATTGGGTCTGACTTATAGTTTCAGAGTTTTAGTCCATTATCATCATGATGGGAAACATGACAGTGTCCAGGCAGATATGCCGCTGGAGAAGGAGCTGAGAATTCTACCTCATGGTCTTCAGCCATCAGAATCAGACTGTGTGCCACACTGGGTGTAGCCTGAACACAGGAGACCTGGCAGCCCAGACCCCACAGTAACACACTTCCTCCGACAAGGTTACACCTACTCCGACAAGGCCATACAACGTAATTGTGGCACTCCCCTTGGGCCAAGTATTCAAACACATAAGTTTATAGGGGCCATACCTGTTCAAACCACCACACAACTCAACCCCCTCCCATCTAGGTTCAGGGAATTCTGTAGAGGAGGAGGCAAAAAAAAAAAAGTGCGAAAAGCAGAGTAGATGGAGGACACCGAGAAATAAGGCCTTCTGAAGCAACTTGATCAATACACATTTGTATGAATTACGGTTTTCAGTTTAGTGTTTTTATGGGATTCCTGAGAGTGAAAACCAGTGGGTCTCTATTTCTTGTACCTTATCTTGGGCTCTTTTCCTTCTGTTTTTTGTTTGTTTGTTTGTTTTGTTTAACACTAATGAATTTGTTTTATGTACTCTTATATTCTAATGAGACAGAAAGGTGGTGGATCTAGAGGGTAGGAGGGGTGGGTGGGAAAGTAGGGAGGAGTTTGGAAGAGTAGAAGAAAGTAAAACAGTAATCAGGATATAATATGTGAGACAAAAATTATTTTCAATAAAAGAAATAGAAAAAAAAACCAAGCCCCAAAACAAAAAACATACAGAGGGCTAAGAGTTATGGCAAAGTAATATGAAGTACAGAGATAATGTTCCTGAATAGCAAGTACCTTCCATATCGAAGAATCCGGAAGGTCTCAAGACAATTCCATCATTGCTCAGAAGTCCAAGTGTATAGTTTTCTCTGAGATTCTAGGCTAAGTCTTAGCTATAACCCCAAGTAAAAATAGAAATGTCAAGTTACAAACTTCCAATGTACTGTGGCACAGCGTACACATTCACAATGGAGGAATGCAAGCATGGAATCAAGTGTCAGATGAAAGCAGGACCGAAACTCAGCAGGAAAAACCATATGTCCTGTAACACTATAGAAGGTATCTAGGCCACACATTACGCGATTAATGTTCCTAAGGTTGAAGAGTTCTGCTCCTGTGGGCTTTACATCACATGGCAATTCTCTCAGAGCACCCCTCTTTCGGGCTGTAGCTTCTTCAGTAGGTGTTCCATCTGATTGGAACTGACAGTTTCTTGGGGTCCCTCACTGCATCCTTGGCTTTACTCTCACAGACTAACGTAGTAGCCTATCAGGAACTGCTTTCAGAGATTGTATCCTGCCCACATAATTCCTGGACTCCCAGGCTTTTCCTTGAAATTTCAGCAGATGTTACTATTAATTCATAGCGCTTGCCTTCTCTATACCCCCAAAACCAGTACTATGTAGACAATATAAAAGCTTGCTCCTTGTAGAGGCAGTCACTGAATTCTCTTACAGAATGAATGCATACATCTCTGTGTGCCTGGACAGCTGATCACGGATAAGGAAATTGTGAGGCAAGATTTTTTTTTAATATATTTATACATGTGAACACTATTTGCTTGTATGCCTGCATGCCAGAAGAGGGCATCAGATCCCATTACAGATAGTTATGAGTCACTATGTGGTTGCTGGGAATTGAACTCAGGACCTCTGGAAGAGCAGACAGTATTCTTAACCTCCGAGCCATCTCTCTAGCCCATGAGGAAAGATTTTTTTTTTTAATAGCAAAGCATTTTTTTATTTATTTTTATCTCAATCACAGGTTAGGTACTTTGAATCCCAGGCATAGCCCCTTCCCTCAGTCCCTCCTACCCTCCCACTCCCTCCCTCATCTCCCTCCTCCCCGCCCCCTCCAAGTCCACCAACAGGGGAGGACCTCCTTCCCTTCCATCCAACCCCAGCTTATCCTGACTCCTCAGGGCTGGCTGTAAT
>CM053745.1:41559373-41617379 GCA_028658305.1 Pachyuromys duprasi | reverse complement strand
ATGATTTCCTCCTTTTTAATTGCTGAATAGTATTCCATTGTGTAAAAGTACCACAATTTCTGTATCCATTTTAGGATCAGTTCTAAGGAAGATAGTTACAGAGCATGCTTCCTGGTATTCTGACTCTTACAATCTTCCTGCCCCCTCCCCCTTTTCTTGAGGTTCCCTGAGGGTAGGTGCAGGGGCAGTGCTGTAGGGCTATCCATTGAGAGTAGGCACTCCAGAATACCTTATTGTCTGTGTTCTGTCTAAATGCATTTCTCTTGGGTGGTTTCCATGTATTGTAGAGAGAAGATTATTGATACTTAGAATTTGTGTTATTTCTCTGTTCTAGACGGTTACCCATAAAATAAATTGGATTCTTGGATTTCAAATAGTCTAAATAAACAGTTTAAAAGCTTCACCCATAATTTCATTCAACTTATTTGGTAAGCTAGATGGAAATGAAGGAAGAATACTCTCCATAGTTCTTTCCATGAGAAATTTTGGTTAACAACATCAGACACAGTTAACTTGTACAGTGAGAGTGCTATCATAATTTTATTTATGTATACATATTCTTTGTGCTTGTTTTCCTTTTTCTTGCAGCAATTGGTGATTTTATTTGGGTAATCTGTAAAACTCCTTTTGAGAATAATTAGCATATTATCATTCAAATGATTTTCTTGTAAAAACCAACTATCATTTAATCACATTTACAGAATACAAAATGGGGTCAAATGATGAAAACTGATAATACATGTACTCATTTTCTTTACTGCCTTTTCCAGCCTTCTGCACTAATTCCTTCCTTGACTCTAAATAGAATCCTAGGCAGGTTGTTGACATTATCATTCTTAAATATGTCAAAAATGTTTATTCAATTCTAGATGTGAAAACAATTGAATATACTTGTGTTATAATTCTATGTGGTGAAGAAAGTTAAAATTTAAGTTTCTCATATCTCCCAGCTTATTCTTACTTAGGAAAGAAACAGACATCCTTAATATGTATAAAGCCAGAAACATTGCTGATGTCTGGATACATTTATGAATTAAATATATACCACAATAAAAGTGTATCCACAGTCCATGATATATATCTCATCTACATTTCATTGGAATCCACCTTTCTCTCAAATTCTGGCCAGAAGAAACCACTAATCAACTGTTTTCCATAACAGGCTATTTGGCTTTTCTTATGTTTTAGTTGTTTACATGTGAGATATTTATTCAGGATTCAGAATCATTTATGATATTTTGAGTTTTAGTAGTCTATGCTGTTTTTGCTAAATGCTTTTTAAGTGTGTCAAGGAGGCATGTAAGTAACAATTGGGTTTTCAGAACTGAGTCACTACGCACATCGTTGATATGGATGTTAGTGGAAGAGTTTGTGGGGCAAGCATTCTGAGTTCTCTTGAGTAAATATCAAGATGTGATGGCCAGTGTTACAGCCATTGACTATTTCATTTTGAATAGGCCCCGAACTGCTTCCATCAGCTCAGTGGCAGCGCATTCTTACTTGGCGTCTTCTCTGGTCAGTGTTTTACAAGGGGTCCTCTAGGTACGATTCTGAATATACTTACCTTTCCTTTTTGCCAATATTTTTCAAGTTGTTTGGGGTATTGTCAGGCATCGTTATCCATTTTAGATACAATTCTATTTTAAGTATATGATATGTAAATATTTCTTACTTTTGTTTGACTTTTCATTTCCTTGAGGATCTCTATTTCATATATTTTAATTAATTATTAAAATTAATTTTTTATTAAATTAAAAAACCATTCCCTCTGTTCCATCCAGCCCTTTCTAAATCCAATCCCTTAAACTCCTTCCATGCCCAGTCCCACTCTAAATTTGGCAACCTATTCAGCACAAAGTTTTACATTAAGATTAACACTTTTAGTTATAGTAACTTTTGTTATAATTTAGGTTTTATTGTTTTCTATTTTTCTTTTTTGTTTGTTTATTTATTAAAATTTATTTACTTTGTATCCCAGATGAAGCCCCCTCCCTCCTCTCCTCCCAAACCCACCCTCCCTCTCTCTTTTCTCCCTATGCCCTTCCCCTAGAGCACTGATAAGAGTGGTCCTCTTCCTATTGTATCTGACCCTAAGTCTCATCAGGACTGGCTGCATTGCTTTTCTCTGTGGCCTGGCAAGGCTGCACCCCCTAGGGGAAGGTGACCAGAGTGCATAGCCAGTCTCTGAGTTCATGCCAGAGAAAGCCCGTGCTCCCCTTATTAGGGCACCGCCATGGAGACTGAATCTACAGGTTACATCTGAGCCAGGGTTTTAGATCCTCTTCATGTGTTGTCCTTGGTTGGGGTATCAGTTTCTGCAGGGCTCCCAAGGCTCAGTTTTTTTTTTTTTGACTCTATTGGTCTTATTGTGGAGCTCCTTGCCCCTCCTGCTCTTTCTATCTCTCCCTTCTTTCAAAAAATTCCATGCATTCTGCCCAAAGTTTGTCTATGAGTCTCAGCCTCTGCTTCGATATCCCTATCAGTAGAATCTTTCAGAGACAGGCTGTGGTAGGCTCCTGTCCTGTTCCCTGTCTTCTCTTGCTCCCGATGTCTATCCCTTTTGCCCTGCTGTATGAGGACTGAGCATCTTCCCTAGTGTCCTCCTTCTTGTTTAGCTTCTTTGCTGAAGAGCCTACAAATGTGTGGGTGTATGTAGGTGTTTGTACATGTATAGGTCATGAAATGAGACTGAGAAGAACAAGAGATGTAGGTGAACAAGGATAAAAAAAAATGAGTACAAAAACCTACATATGACGTAAAATTGGAGTGGGGAACAGGTGAAAAAAGTCCAGTAGCAGAAGTGTGTGATACATAATATATACATACTTTCATCATATATCATGTATATACATAACTTAGTTCACCAAGTTTTATCTGAAAATGAGTTTAAAAGGATGTTCTACTTGACAAAGAAGGACAGAAATATGATGCTTTAGTATCATTGGTCAGCTAAAGTTCTATTGGCTTGGAAAGATTTGTTTAAGTGTAGGAAATCACATGAAAGAAGGGGGAGTTAGTAATACCTGGAGAGTACAGGTGCTCCACAAGGACCAAATATATCTGGGCACAGGGGTATTTTCTGAGACTGATTTTCCAGCCAAGAACCATGTATGGATATAACCTAGAACCCCTGCTCGGATGTAGCCAATGGCAGTTCAGTATCCAAGTGGGTTCCCTAGTAAGGGGAACAGGGACTGTCTCTGACATGAACTCAGTGGCTGGCTCTTTGACCCCATCCCCCCTCCGGCCTAGGGGGGAGCAACCTTGCCAGGCCACAGAGGAGTGCAATACAGACCGTCCTGATGAGACCTGATAAACTGGGGTCAAATGGAAGGGGAGGAGGACCTCCCCTATCAGTGGACTTAGAGAGGGCCAGGGAGGAGATGAGGGAGGGAGAGATTGGGAGGGAATGAGGGAGAGGGCTACAGCTGGGATACAAAGTAAATAATATAAAAAAATAAAAATTTAATTTAAAAAATGGTTCCCAAAAATATCATCTTTTATTCTATGGCTAAAATTCCATTCATTGAGCAGGTCTTAAGAAGAACAGAAAAATATTTATGGGTCAAGATCATGTGATAATTTTCAGTATGCCAACAATATCCCTTACATTACCATAGTTTATCACATCATATATCTCATTTTTATTCTTAATGCTTATTTCTACTGTATCAGCCTTACCTGTTTATTCCATCATGTCATCTATTTGGAATTCAGTCTTCTTAAACCATTTCCCCTAACCTTTTATCCTTATTGATCTCAGAGGCTGTATCATTTCCTTGGACTTAGAAAGAACTCCAGAATTAATGACTGAATTGAGTGACTTGAATAAATGGAGAATCTTTCAACAGTACTTTTGAATTTCCAATAATGAAGAAACTCAGAGCAGTCACATTTAGCTAGATTCTGTTTATTTCTTTGTTCGTTTTCAAGACAGTGATTCCCTGTGAATTCCTGGCTGTCCTGGAACTCACTCTGTAGACCAAGCTGGTCTCAAACTCATATATATCCTTCTGCATCTGCCTCCCAAGTGCTAGATTAAAGACAAGTGCCACCACTGCTCTACTGGATTCACTTTTTGTAAAGCACTTTAGTAGTGCCCTCAACCTCTTAAAATTTGAAGGTTAAGTGCCCCTTCCCTGCAGTGACCAGTGATATAGCAAAAAGACTTCACAGCCTAAGTACAAGTGGAGTGGGAGTAGAATTACCATGTGAGTCCTCCATTGCATTTGTCTTAGTTTCCAAGACAGACAGTAGCATTTGGCTGTTTATTGGTGCAAGGCCTAGGCAATGCTAAGGAAGTAGTCCACCACGGAGCTGGAACTACTGCACAACACATAGAAGCATGATGTAAACGACCTGGAGCACTGGTTCTCAAGTGTCCTAATGTTGTGACCCTTTGATATAGTTCCTCATGTTGTAGTGACCCTTCAACCTTAAAATTAAAATTATCTTTGTAGGTACTTGATAACTGTAATTTTGATACTGTTATTACTGTTGTTGTTGTTATTTTGCTTTTTTTTTTCAATACCTTCTATGTGTGACCTTGGCTATTCTGGACTCACTTGTAAACCAAGGAGCCTGATCTCACAGAGA
Source organism: Pachyuromys duprasi (assembly GCA_028658305.1). Classification (NCBI taxonomy): domain Eukaryota; kingdom Metazoa; phylum Chordata; class Mammalia; order Rodentia; family Muridae; genus Pachyuromys; species Pachyuromys duprasi. Next base: position 41,612,783 of record CM053745.1, on the reverse strand, counting down.
TCTGCTTGCCACTGTCTTCCCAAGTGCTGGGCTTACAGGTGTGAGCTACAGTGTCCAGTGATACAATTATGAATTGTAAAGCAAACACTTTTTTGGAGATAGAGATTTACCACAGGGGTTGCAACCCACAGATTGCAAAATACTGATCTGGAGCAATAACAGGAGAAAATCCACAGTAGAACAATTTCTTCCTTCTCTGAAAAACATAAAACTTTAAATTCTTATATTTATGCAATTTACAATTCAGTTGAGGTCATAGTGTTTTTCTGCTGTAGTTGTGAAGGTTTCCTTAAAAATCTTTTTTTAGGGAGATAAAATTTATGCACAAGAGTTTTCTCCTAAGAAAGTCATCATATCTCAAAATATAATCTTTTATGACAGTCCATGATCTCAAGTGTTCATGTCTTCCTCCTCTCAAGATCAGATTTTATGATTACATGCTTGTAACCAATACATTCATGCTTTCTCTTGTTTTTTTTTATATGGGCAGATTCTATGTACAGTGAAATTTGAAAGGTAGTTTTATCAAAAGGGTAAGTACCTGAAGGGATGGAGAATAGTACAATGATAGAAATGAAAGTAGAGAAGGGGGCGTTAGATGTGGCACAGTTCACGCATGGAGGATGCTATGAGAGCTGAGACAGTGAAGTATGCAGCAGCTGTATGAAATATTTAGGGAGAAACCTGTGTTTTTCCAACCAAAGGGGTAAAATGTTGTCAATGAGATGGGATTTTAAAAAACCCAGATAATATAAAAAGAGATGATGGAAATACTTGAAGTTAAGTGTTCCAGTGAACATTGGAAAATTTAGTAAAGAGAAGGGTAAAGGATTGGATTGGGTTAGCCAAAATAAAGGATATATAAAGAAGCCTTTTAGAAAGTCTGTAGTTTATAAGTTGATTTAAATACACACACACACACACACACACACACACACACAAAGAAGTACCCTTCATGGGTAGATATTTCTCCTCCACAAAAATATGATGAAATGTTGAATGGAACACAGCTATTTTCATTATTATTGGCTTCCCAACATAAATATATGGTAAGACTCTATTGCTGTTGATAACACTTCAGATGCAGGTTATAAATAAGTCAACCTTGAAGTGACCAGGGGGCTCTCTTTCTGTTGGCATGATTACATAGTGTCAAAAGTGCTATGATGAGACCTGATAGGCTAGGATCAAATAGTAGGAGATGAAGGCTATCAGTGGACTAGGAGAGGGACATGGGTGGGGGAGAGGAAAGGAGAGTTTAGTACTAGCCTATCTGAGAAGGACATCCAAGGATCCATCACAAATAAAGGCTATATTATTGATTGATGGTGTCTGAGGGAGGGATCATCACTTTTCTTTGGGGACATGGCTACTTCTAGGTTGCTCATACCATAGTGCATGGTCACTCACTCATAATCATATGCACATCACTAATTGGACTCCGGATTGTATTAATGACATTAAGCAGACAGGTCATTAAGTCTAGTTGTGCAGGACACAAGGGAAGTTGGAGGAGGTCAGTGGCAGGCAGATGTAATAGTGGCAGACAGATTGTATAAGTGTATGAAATTTTCATGGGGAAAATTTTAATATCTAATATTACATATCTAATTCTAAATATGTAACTAGACGACTCATTTTAGCCATTTTAAGAAGTACTTACTTTTGTGATTAGTCAATTGTATATGCATATATGTGTAGGTTCATATATATGTCCTTGAGACTAGCTGAAAATGAGAGAGGGCATAGAAATCTCTTGAGATGGAATTACAGGTGTTTGTGAGTTTACCCTCTGAAAAAGGAGCAAGTGATACTTGTGGGTGTGTATATGTGTGTGCCCATGTGCAAGTACAAGTGGGGTATTGTGCATGAGGAGGTCAAGTGATAACCTGAGGAAGTCATTTCTCTCTTTCCACAACGGGAGTCCTAATAATATAACTGAGTTAATCAGGATTGGAGTCAAATGACTTCATCTACTAAGCCATCTCTTTGAACCCTATTATTAGAAGTTCTTTAACTGTAAATACATTGCCAAATATTGAATTGGGAGTATTTTCTTTCATTGACATCTACACGGTAAGTAAAAAGTTCCATGAAAATATCCTAATTACTGTTTCCGTTTGGCAAGTGTTTTATAACATTGCAATATTTTCCAAGTTTTTCCTTTCTTTTTAGTTGTCTATAAAGACTTCTAAATAATTGAAACTTCCTCCAGCACAGTTTCTTCGAGGTTGTGTTTCTGTCTGCATGTAGGTTTGATCTCAGTCTGTGACTTGCCTGTGATGCTTTTCATTACTGTGCACTGTTTGAAAATGCTCATAGTCACGGGCCCCTGGAGAGTGATCAGTGTGGTGAGCATCCCCTAACTTGCCTTTTCAATTTTCATCATCTTTCCACAGTTCATCAGGTTTGTATCTTGTTTACAATTAGTCTCTTGCCATTAGTTTATGTCAGTTGAACGAAATTGTTCATCATTTTTTAAATGAATGATTTTTAATTTTCTTCAAACTTGTATTTTATGATTTCATCTTCCTTCGCATCCCCACGCTTTTGATGTGTTTAGATGCAAGAATCTGAGTATGCTCAGTGCATACACAGGTGTGCATGTATGTGGAAATAGCTGACCCCACGTGTACACATGCTTGTGGGGGCTGGAGGTCCTTTCCTAGGGGCCATGTTATCTTCACACAGAATCTCTCGCCTGTAACCAGGGATCACCTATTGTGATGAGCTGTCTCTGCCTGTCCCCATGTCCAAAATACTTAGATCACAGGCTTATGGCTTTTTTTTAAAAAAGGTTTTGGATTGAATTTAGATCTTCCTGTTGTGTTACAAGCACTTTCATAACTGAACTATCTTCTAGCCCTAGAATTAATTTCCTAATTTCCTATTGACTGCTGAAACTAAATGACTATAATATTTAAGAATAAAGTCCATGTATTTTATTCATAGAAATGTCTTTGGTGTGCATTTTTTTCTGGAATGGTAATACCATTATGTTCTATATAAAACAATATTATAGTCTTTATCTTCTGGCTCTATTACACGGCTCTTTTAAAAAATAACTTTACATTTCTCAGTAACAAAATATTTCACCCTCTCTATAGCAAGACTGTAGACAGAACACAAGAGCAATCAAATTTTTCATTCTCATTACCAATTTTTTTCTCTGGCATTTTCAATCTATTCTTTATGAGTATTTGTAAATAAAGCTTATCATTTTAAGATTTCTTTCATAAAATGATATAATCCTGTCTATTGATTAAGATCTATAACAAGCCAATAATTAGGTTGAATACAGTATTGTAAAATCCACCTTTCAGTGTTTTCTGCTCAGTATATGTATACGTATTGAACAATTGCAATTTTACAAGCTAATTTTAAAAACTAGGAATAATATTAAGAGATTTATTAATGTTTCTTGGATTCTTAAATAATGATCCTTAACTCTTCAAAAACTGAAATAGTCAATTTAGTGTGTTCACTTATATACCTCTGTGCACACACATAAGCCATACATTATAATGCTACATAAGCCATTGATCCAAATACTAGATTCTAATAATTACCATATAGTTCATTCAATGTAAATTATCATTTCAATTTTGTTCATTCTACTTTTCTCATAGTAAGTTAAATATACTATTTCCATTGTATTAAAATACATAAGAAATTATTTGATATTACATTATTTGAATGTTTCGTTAAGAAATAAAAGACTTTACTACTTTGAACAGTAAAACAGATCAATGGGGTACGATCTTTCTCTCAGCCTCTATCTGTCTATGATCATGGGTCATTTATTTGGCCATTAGCCTGTGCATGTATACATCACAGTTGTCAACAACTGCCCAAGGAATCATACAAATTTCAGGAACACATTGTCCCATTTTTAGATCCCAGAGGACTACTTGTCATAAAAGTCCTTTTGAGCCATCTGTCCCTAGCCTATCGGTGTGAACTATGGAATTGCATTAAGCAGGTAGGTACCACCTGTGTGGCTGGCAAGACAGGCAAAGTGAAAAGTTTCACAGCATAAAATGCTCCAAGAAAGGTCCAAGCATTAGCACAGCATTAGTAATGAGCAGTGTTTTTGCTTTCTAGCTCTAACAGTTTGGGGAATTTTAGTCCACACTTTCTGTGAGTATCCTATGAGTATACTGTATGTACATTTACATTAAAATGATTTTCTCAGTTCTGTACTTTCTACTTTTGAGAGTGAGGTTTTTGGATTAGAGTTGAATAGTTTAGGGGAAAGAATGATGTTATTGGACTATGATGGAGAAATACACAGAAGCTAAACACTTGATAAAGCTGACAAAGATGAGAGAGATCAGAGCAGAAGTGGTCCTCTTTGTTGGACGCATCTCATGTTTCATTTCATTCATTCTCCAGAAATTTCCTTAAATTAGTATTCCCATTTTCAGATGAGGAATAGTCACTTCAAGCTACTCAAATTCATATGACCCTGCAGGAATGGAAGTCCCAATAGCCTGTCAATCACCCATGCCTAAATACATTTCTATTCACTAACAAGTGTGTTCTGCACTGGGTCTGAGTTTCCAGATGAGCTTCAGGAAGCAGTGGGGTAGGGGAGGCCAGGGTCATTACAAGGCTAAGAAACACAGCTGGCATTCTGTCCAAGTTTATCTTGCTCCATAGGCACACAATGAAAAATTCTGTCATGAAATTTTATTATTCATGTGACTGATCACTTAGGCATCAGTAAATTATGAAATTAGTTACAGAACTCTAAAAGATTATTGTGCATTTCCTATTTTCTCTTCTCATTGTTTGTAAATTATGTGTAATTTTGTGCATGAAGATGAATGTTCATTTACTTTTTTTTAAAATTTATTTATTTTCAATTATGTTTACATGTATGATTGTATATGATATATAAACAGGTGTGTACAGTTGCCTACAAGCCAGAAGTGATCACTGGATGCCCTGGAGCTTGGATTTCAGGAGGCTGTGACTCAGTTAGGACTGGAAGTCATGTTCCCTTCAAGAGTAATGAGTGATTTCAACAGCTGATCATTTCTTCAGACTGTGTGTGATTGTGTGTGAGCTTCAAACAGGCAAAAACAACCGATACATTTGTGATTCCTACAGGATTATCTGAATTCAAAACCCATAAATGAAACAGAATAACAGACAACCTCCTTTGCTCTTTCAAACGCTAAGAAACTGAATGGGATTTATGGGAGGTGCAAGGAACTCCATGCAATGTCTGTGCTGAATACTTTGTTTAATTTGATGTAAAGATTAATATATAAGGTGTCCATACTGATTTCTAACTTGTAGATACATTTTTATAGTAAGACATTTTTAATTTAAATATATTGTGGGGCATGTGGAATCTGGCATGGAGCTAGAGTGAGGTGGAGATATATCCCAATCAGGGAAATCTTTATCCTGAGATCAGAAGGAGTAAGGATCGCTCCCTCCCTGCTCTGGGCCGGCATGTGCTGGTGCACATAATCTGGACCCCTTACCTCCCCAATTCTTTAAGTAGTCTGGTTGTAGCCTGGCACCTGGAGTTCCTCTCCGTGTAAATAAAGTATGGCTAGCATTGCAGCCCCAAACAATGATATACATCCACCCTAGAAATCTTTTATCACTCTCCCTAGGTTCATCTAGCCCTTGTTCACCCCGAGTAAACTGGCACAAGCTGTTTAACTGAATTTTGCCCAAGAGTTCCTGTTTCTCTGGGAAAGCTCCAAGCTAAAAGGCTATAATGCTTGAAGAGCTGCTTGGGAGAAGGCTTTCTCTCTCTGAGCCTTTACAGCCAAGCTGGGACTCTCAGGCCCACCAGGCTTCCTTTCAGCGGGTGCCTGCACTCTCAGGCAAGGGGGGGGGTGGTCCTCTGTAATGAAGAAGCAAACCATGGGCTCAAAAGGGCTGTAACAATGAAAACCATGGAGAAGGACATCTTTCCCCGACACTCCCCTCCCCAGGAATTCCATCCAGCTCTACTCTATCATTCCCAGCCTGGGCACACAGAAGCTCCTGGGCACCCTGAGGGAGGAAGCAGCACACCGTGCCACAGGATATTTTAATAATATTGTTCCCCTTCTCCAATATCCTTTAAGATCTTCTTCCTACTCACTACCCAGGCAAATGTAATGTCTTTCTCAAGAAAACAAACTGTAACCCAATACAACAAAAAACCTTCCAAAACCAAGGCAACAAAACAATAACAAAAAAGAAACACACACACACACACACATACACACACGAAGCCTTCAGTGCCAATAATGGTTTACATCTAAGTGAGGTTTTGGCCAAAGAGGCCCCTCGCAAGGCTATTGTCAAGTTTACTGTAAACTTATACCAAGAAACTGATACCAAGGCCCTGTTTATGAAGATGACATCTATTCATCTCTTGAACACACAGAAGTCACACTGGCACCTGAGTAGAGCCTTCTTCTATATTGACTAGTGTTTATGGTGCTGGAAGGAACTCTGCAAGCTCCCATACAAAAAAAGTTAAACACCAACTCATTTACAAACCTCTGGGTCTCATATGGTACCCCTCTGTATGATACACTGGTGCCACAGTGGCACAAATGGTGTTGAAGTAACCAACTACTATCCGATACTATTTGAAGTCAACTCTATAAAGACAGAACTCATGCATGACACTGATTGAGTGCCCAAGAACCTGAGTCTAAACAGGCCATGGGCTGTGAAGAAAGCAAAATACTTTTGTTGTTCTAAAGAAACAAAATAATAAAATGACTTCTAAGGACATTCTTCTGTACACATAGTTCGATGTCTCACTCAGCCAACATCAGAGACGCGTTCTCTTGCAGGATATGGGAGCCAATACAGAGACCCACAATGGAAAACTGTGCAGAAAGTGGAAGACCTGGGAACACTTAGTAGAAAATAGGATGTCTTCATACAACTCCTCCCCTCTTGGTGCAGGGATCCCTGAAGGAGTGAAAGAGGAAAGAAATATTTCAAGAGTCGGTGGGCATGACGAGAATCTTCCGGAAAGAACAAATTGAGGTACACAAGAACTCCCAGAGATTGTGTCAGCATGCTTACTCAGGTTCAAAAAAGATGTTGTCCGAGTGGAAGTGGGCATGATCCCCTATCCCTAACTCAGAATCCATCTGGAATTGACAAATATTTGCGAAGAAAATTTTAGTTTTCTCCAGTGGACTCTCATTGAACAAAAACTACACTCAAGGTTGGCCCCATGCCCAGCATTAGAGAAAAACACAAAACAAATTCAATGGTATTTTTGTAAATTTTATCATGTCATAATGTTTTGTTTGGGCATTTTTTTCACCTTACATGTCTTTGGTTTTCTATTATTAGTTCTGATTTTGAGTTTATACGGTATTTGTATGTGTGTACGTGTGAGTGCATGTTTTTATGGCTTTTTAACTTTTTTTCTCTGCTTTTTTTCTTTTTTAAATTCTGGTTTGATTTTTATTGACCTCTTTATTGTCTAAGGAGAGAAAGAGAAAAAAGGATGTATAGTTGCAAGGGGTGGGAGGTGGGGAGAATCTGGGAGAAGATGAGAGAGGGGAAACATTGAGCAGAAAATATTGTAGAAAAAAGTATCAATATAAAAATACATTGTATTTTCATAAATTATCCAAACATATGACAAAATGTAAGAGAAACTTTGATTACGTTTCAAGATGTTACTTTTATTGCGTAGTTTGAATATCAGCAACTTGTAGAAAATCTTACATAAAAATTAACACACATAAGATACCTGGCTACTGTCACATGGTCATGGCTGGCTGAGATCGCATAGGGCTACTTACAGCAGCACAATGTAGCGAGGGAGGAGGAAGACATCCTGAGGGCTGACAATGGTTATGCCATGTGTCGCTGGCAGGGAAAGATGCCCAAACACCTGCCTTCTCCCTTACAGAACAGTTGGGCTGTAGACACCTAGAGGCCTGCTTGCCACTAATCCCTGCCACAGGATGCTGGCAGAGGAGGTCACTCAGAGGTCCACCAGCTATGTGGCTCGTCCGCAATAGGAGCCACTACTATGTGCGAGTATGTGATAGATAAATGGGAAAAAGAAGTGGAACGGTTTTATGAAGAGAGAGGGAACAACAGATGCGTAGGTGGAGAGAAACTGCCTATTTTAAGTAGCCATCCCTGCAACCTGAGGTTATGGTGAAGGTCCAGCCTGTGTTACTGGTGAAGACCATGTCAGGGTCGTTGGCCGTGCAGCTTCAGGGGACAGTGATGATGACTGTGTTTCATATTACCATTATAGAACATTGGGACAGTCCCTGGTCTGCGCAGCCACCTGGGATAACTTCGCTTTTCAGGGCTGTTGCAGAACTGTCTCTACCCCTACCTGGCTTCAGCCCTGACTCGGGAAAGTGGGTGCTGCATCTTGCCCTGGCAGCTCAGTGAAGCTTGCCTTAGTGATGAAATAACTGGCGAGCTGGCCCTGAGTGTATGAGCATGAGAAAACAGAGCCAGCACTTGTCTGCTTTTGATACCTGAGGCAGTCAGGAGAGATGGTCCCGGGGTCGTGAGAGCAGGAGAGGTGCCCCAGGCTCTCACCGGCTACAGTACTTGGGAGAGTGGACCCCGAACCTTGTGTAGACAGCACAGTGGAGCTGGCTCTGATGGCATGGTGCAGGTAAGGAGGCCCCAAAGCCATGGAAGTAGGACCCTGCCCCCCTGCCTGTGGCCGTGTTGGGTGCCCTAGCCTGAGCAATGCTGGAGAGCTTACTTGGGTGGTACAGACGCAGGAGAGTGGGAGGGCTGACCAGCTCAGCTACCACCCAGGCCCAGATCTAAGACTTTGAATTGGCCCACCCCAAAATATACACCATCTGTGAACTGTTGGAACTTTTGAAAGACCCAGTCCTGCGGATACAAAGCTGCAGGAACTCCGTGACACATGGCAATATCATCAGAGCTAGGAGGAGTCTCAGTGAGGATCCGATATTAATGGTGTGGCCGAAGTCAGAGGCTTCGAGCCACAGCAACGACTCACTGTAGTGAACACTTGAAAGCGGTCAGAGGGGAATGTAGACAGAGGGGAATTCCCTGGGACACACTTTGGCACTCTACAGCTTCCACCATGAGATGCTTTCTGTGCTCTATTTTGTTTTATTTAATTATTTACTTGCTTACTTATTTCCGGGGTGGGGGTAGGTTACACGGGTGGAGGACAGATATGAGGGGACAGGCAAGTGAATGTGACTGGGGCGTGATGAGAAACTCAGATAAAGAACTGATAAAAAGTTGAAAAGAAAAAAAGAAACCTAACAGGTCTAGTATTTGATTTTTACATTATTTTAATTATTTTTGTGAAAACGCTCTATACTACTGATGTAAAAGCATAGTCAGCATTTTAAAGATAAAGTGAAAAGTTCTCTGCATATTTAGTGAAATTTTGAATGGGTGTCCTAAGTATTCTAGGATTCATCAAAAGGAAAAAGAATAGAGTTACTTTAGGAAAACAAAAATTATGGAAACTCCTTGAACTAGAAGGTCAAATTTCACATCAGTAATTTTAAGATAAACCAACCTCAGATGTAACAGACTTAAGATAATCATCTATCACATATGTAACTTTCCTGCCTACAAACTTTATAAATGTATACTAATTACAAAAAAATAATAATGCATAATCCTTATCGAGGCACTTACATGAAATGACTGGGTGAAATCTTCAAAAGTGTCATGAAACTTCAGATTAAAATGAAGCCATGTCCAGACTGAAGAAATGCAAGGTGCTGTGTGACAGCCAAATATGGAGAAAAGGATATTAGAACAATCAATAATATACAATTATGGTGTGGAATGAAGACTAGATAAAAATTTTACCAAATTGTATATCCTAATCTTGTAAATTATACTATGACCTTAAAAATATAGCCTTTATATTGGAAAATTTACATGTTAAAGTTAACAGTTTTTTGAAATATGCAGATAAATAGCACTCACAAATTTAGCTAAAATTTAAACAAAATGGAAGCTAAGATATGAGAAACAGAACTTTATAACACTTTTATAACATCTTCTTTAAATTAAGATGATATAAAAAAAGAATAATACTCTCAAATTGAAATGATGTATAGGAAAAACATATTATTTATCATTCAGGTCAGGTACCTATTAAAGCATTATCAGGTAAAGTGTTAAAATACTCAGAAAGCTTTGAATGTTCAATTAATCCACTTCCTTTTTTCTTCAGAAAAATATGTCTGAAGATAAGCTCCAAATATTGAAGAGTTGCAGTGAAATTTTATTGGCTTCTAAAACACAGGTGAGACAAGTTTTCTACAAGCTTTGCTTGTGATGTTTTCATTGTTGTTTTTTGGTTTCAAGGACCAAGTAACTAGGTTTCTAGTAAATTAGTTATGAGTCAAGGTGAATTCAAACCAGATGTTTGGAGAGTTAATTCCTCCTCTAAATTTCTGCTGGAGACTGCCTAAGATCTAATGATCAGCCAAAAATGTCCATTTACGACTAAGCATTCATGGGTCAGTCTCTAAGCTAAGTGTTTATTTTCTAACTGCTTTACAGTGAAGTTTGGTTAAAAGACTTGGCACAGTGCTCTTCAGTTTAATTTCCAGCCTGACAGAAATGCTGGCCTCGGTGTGTGTATGTGTGTAATTTAGTTGCTGTGCTCCTGGAAGTCTATGGAAGATTAATGAATGGTGAGGCTCAGTGGCAGTTGCGAGGAGATGCAGGATAGAGGAAACCAGCCACCATCTGTTCAGAATGTCTTTTGTAGTGCTTTTAAGGAAAACAGTTATCAGCAGGAGACAAAGGCAAACAATGGCTTTAAATATTAATGTTTCTGTTGTTGCAAATACTGCAATTGTATGCCTAGAATTTTAACACATAAGTATCTGTATACAAAATTGTAACCTTCATTGTATATTCCTATCACTTCTTCAAAACAAGATACTGCAATAATTTGATTTAATATTCTTTCTAATATTTCCCCCAAAGAAAAATATTCTATATGCAATGTGTGTTAAACTTAAAGAAAAACCCAGAAAGTAATATACTTCCTTAATACAAACCTCTCTCTTCAGAATCATGTCTACCACAGCCTCACACAGTTTATACAATATCCATTAATTACACTTTCATATTCCATTATTTCAAAACTGCACTCAAGTATTTTCAGAAGTTATGCTTTGTAACTGAATGGCAACTTTTATTTATACTCAGTGAGAAAAAAATCTACATGGGTAACTTCAATAGACAGCATTCACCTGGGGACTTTTACAAATAAAGATCCTGTGTCTGCAGCTCTGAGGTAGGATCTGATATACCGAATTTCTCATAAATCCCCAGGTGGTGCTGATGTTATTGGCTACTCGACTCCAGTTTAGTTCACAGTCATAGAGACCCATCCGTATAGTTTCTTTTGATGTCAAAAAAGATGATGTAGATCAATCACAAATATTAAAAATATGATTATTACTTGACTGTGGTGGTCTACTTAGTTCTGTTTTTGCAAGTGTCTCATGATCCCAACAGCCATATGATGATACTGGTAATGGTGATGATGATTATGACGATGAGGAGAAGGAGAAAGAGGAGGGGCACAAAACCTTTTAAAGGCTGATGAAATGTCATTAGAACTAACATCAAATGATCAAGAAGCAGTTGGTATTTTAACTCACAAAGGTATTCATTTTATCTAAATTTGAACTCACACATCCTAATTTGTTTGCCTGTTTTTGACCCAAGGCCAATGAGTTTTATTTTAACGTACATCTGCTGAATAGATTTCTTCTTCATCTCATGCATAAAATGTATCCATAGTCCACATCCTTACATTTCCACTTTGTATTTTCGTCAAGTTGAGTAGTAACTCCAGCATGCACGCTCGGAAAAAGGCACAAGGATTAACAATAAAGTTAGCTTGTTTATATTCGGTTAAAGTGCACTTATTTTAGGCAACTTAACTTCATATTGACTAATCAAAACACAAAATTTTCATTAAAAACAAAACACATATTGTTCATTTATTTTTTCTCTTTTTCAATAACATGATTAATTCATGTGAAGGCACTGGGTTAAATGTATTTGAATAGTGGGGCCCATTGGTTAATATTTGTGGATGAACTATAATTGTAGCAAATTTGAGTGAATGGCTAGTCATATTCACCATACCAAAAATGAACTATTTAGATTATTTTCCTGAGGGCAAAAAGAATATGAAACAATCAGGGAAATAGAAGAACCTAAGCATATTTTTAATACTTTAAATAGTTACAAGATAATCTCTGGATTATTTCTTATCATTTCTTCTGATAATTCATAAATAGTTTGTATGCTTAGCTTTGTTGGTCTTCCCTTCCCTGTGTGAGTCATCTTTTCTACCACCTTCCAGGACTTGTTTTAACTGTTTTCTAGTGTGTGTGTGTGTGTGTGTGTGTGTGTATGTGTGTGTATGTGTGTGTGTGTGTACTCAGCCATTTCAAATATTTTCTGCTTCCTTTTCTTCCTAGGATTTAACAAACATCTGATCAAACCTTTCAAATATTTTGGTAAGCCAAAGATGGTATACTAGTTATTTAAGGTACAATGGTTCCACTGAAAAGAAAAAAAATCAAGTAACTTTTCTTGCTATAATGAATGGTATATAGGATAACGATCATTTAAGTGGTAAATTATCAAGAATTATTAAGGCCAGTATAACTATCTGTGAAGTTCTTATGAGACAGTACAGTTTTATATCATTGAAATTTCTTTAATTTCACCAAATGACAGTAACACTAGCGTATGATCAAAATATGATCAAAGTGTCAACACATTCATCTTTAAAATATATGATTTTTTAAAAATTATCATTAAGGGAAGTTGAAAATTAAATTTTCAGAAAACATAATGAAAATGTATTACAGTCAGAATATCTGGGGCTGAGATGGCTCAACATGTAAAGGCCTTTGATTCCAGCTGGGCATGGTGGTGTACAACCATGTGATCCCAACACTCTGTGAGGCAGAGGCAGGTGGATCGCTGTGGGCTGGAGGCCAGCCTGGTATACCAAGTGAGTCCAGACAGCCAAGGCTACCCAGAGACATCTTGTCTTAAAAAAAAGCCTAAAACCAAAAACCAAAACGATACAAACAAATAAAAACAAAAATGAGGAAAAAGCTAATAATGAGTAAGACAGAACACCATCCGTTCATCAGTCAGTGACATTGTCAATCAGTGTTTGCATGTAAGGTAAGCACATGTGCTTGTGTGTCCAGAAAAGACACAGAAAATATTTTTAGACTGACAAATCTGTAAACAGCTAAGTTCTTGATCACTTTAATGAATTCATACATTGTTTACAGGTACTGGTGTGGGCAAAACTAATTCAATGTGATATTCAAATTAATTGCTATATCCTTTTGAGGTGTCTAACCTGATTTTATTTAAGTCGGCCAGATACATTAAGAGTCTCTGTTAATGAAACAGCTCATATAAAAGAATATCCAATAAAAAGAATTCAAACAAAGTTTAAAAACAAACCAAAACCTATCCAATTGAAAATAAGTGTCATTCTCTTATCCAGACACAGTATTAAATAAAAGAAGCCAAACAAAGCATCTTTCAGTTTCACTATACTTTCCTGGAGGATTATATTCACCAGACTTCTCATGTAATGTAAATTATATATAAGAAAAAAACAGACTACAGTTTTCTTACCTTTTTAAAAATGTGTTGAACAATGGTTGAATAAAATGATACAAAGATCTAAAATTAAAAGAAAGCAACTGGTGATTATAACATGATTATGATTAGCTAACTCACGCTGTCTTAATCTTTGGTATTAAAACACGGTATAAAGCAACAAATAATCTTTTTCCTCTCCCGAGCTTTCAGAGACTGGATCATCTTAGTGCATCCCTCAGGAGGATGTACATTCTTTGAAGTCACACATTTTGAGTAATTATCAAAAATACCCTCTATTTCCAAAGGCAAAGATGTTTGTTCTAACAGCTGCAACATCAGTGTGTTTTCTTCCATGGTAAAATAAGATTAGGATTAAGGACCTTGAGGTAAAAAAAAAATTGATCTGAATTATCAGCATGGGTCATATCTAACTACAGAAATTCATAAAAGCAGAGATCTTCTTTTATCTGTGGACAGACAAAGAAACATACCAACCAGTTGCTAGTCCTTAGATGGGAGGACTAAACAATGAGATAAAGCTTGGCAAATTCTCTGAAGAAATGTAAAAGGAATCTCTCTACCTCCTTCTACTCTCCCTACCTGGGACTCTCACAAAGCAAAGAAATAATGCCGGAATCTTAATTTGGCTGGGGTTAAATTTTTATTGGGATTTTGTTCTATAGAAAATTATACTTTTTTGTTTTAAACTATCGTCTGTTTTCACATATTTTAGATCTAAAGAGAATTCATATAATTCAAACTTACAAGTATGTAGTCAGAACTCTGACATTAAATACTTTATTTTATAGTTTTTATTCAGCATTTGATAGGTTTTCATGACTTCAACATGACATGAAGGTCACACTAGAAAATCTTTCAGTATGGAATTGTGTTTGTCTTCCATACAATAATATTTAGTTAACATACTTTTGGCAGTGTGTTGATTTGAATGACAATGCTCTCCATAGGCTCAGGTTGTGAATATTTGGTCCTCAGTTGGTGCTACTGTTTGGGTAAGTATAAAAGGTGTGGCCTTGCTGAAGGAAGTATGTTACATGGGGCAGGCACTGAGGCTTCAAAACCTCCCACTTTCTCTAGTGCACTCTGTTGGCTTCCTGCTTGTCATTTAAGATATGAGCTCTCAGCTTACTATTCCATTTGTTGTGTCTGCAACAAGTCTTCTGCCATCTGTAAATGATTTTCACCTGGAACAAACACAAATAAATCCTTCATTCTATAAGTAGCTTTGGTCATAACAATAGAAAATTAACTCATATAGAGAAAATACCACAAAACTGATACTTTGATTTTTTTCTGCATTTATCCACTAAAACATAATTTTGGCTTGTTCATTACTGATAAAGTTCTCTCTGATAACTTGAATCATGTACTTTCTACAAAACTTTTCCACTTGTGAATTTACTATTATTTTTCTATCGGTAAATTACTTGTTCTATAAAAAGTAACTTGAATTATATAATTAGCTTATTTGTAATTAGACTCTTTAAGTATAGAAACTTGTTTTATTATTTAAATTAAGGGTTGCAATTAGTGTTATAATCATTCATTTAAATTTTTCCATGTCTTCTTAATAGATGCTCCCACTACTGATATTGGAGCCTGACTTTCATTGTCTTGATCTGAGGACACTTTCTTTATGGAGTTTGGACTCCAACATTCCCTATCAGGATGCTCCAGAGAGTATCTTCTTATGGTACCTTTCTCACTGTCTACCTCTGGTATTTCTCACTATGCTGCTCCTTTATAAGGACACCCACCTTCTTCTCTTCTCCTTCGACTCCAAACCATCATCTAAATCTAAGTTAACCATTTGTTATTCACAGAACCCAGTAATTTAACTTTACAAATATGTTAGTTACTACTGCTGAACTCTGATGCAACATTATGGGATCAGATTATCAATGCCATGTATAAAACCTAGATTAGTAACTATTCTGTCTGTCCTCTTCAGTTTTATGTCAACTTGACACAAGCTATCATCATATGAATGGAGTCAACATCAACTGAGAAAATGCCTCCATGAGATTCAGGGTAAGGCATTTTCTTTTTTTAATTAAATTTTTATTTTTTATATTAATTACAGTTTATTTACTTTGTATTTCAGCTGTAGCCTCCTCCCTAATTCCCTCCCAATCCTACCCTCCCTTATCTCTTCCCTGCCACTCTCTAAATCCACTGATAAAGGAGGTCCTCCTCCCCTTCCACCTGACCTTAGCTTATCAGGTCTTACCAGGACTGGCTGCAATGTCCTTCTCTGTGGTCCACCTAGGCTGCTCCTTCCACAGGAGGGCGGGAGAAGTCAAAGAGCTAGTCATAGAGTTCATGCCAGAGACAGTCCCTGTTCCCCTTACTAGGGTACCCACTTGGATGCTCAGCTGCGATGGGCCACATCTGAGCAGGTGTTATATCCATGCATGGTCCCTGGTTGGAGAATCAGTCTCAGACACGGCCCCTGTGCCCAGATATATTTGGTCCTTGTGGAACTCCTGTTCTCTCCAGGTCTTACTAACTCTCTCTTCTTTCATATAATTCCCTGCACTCTGCCCAAAGTTTGGCTATGAGTCTCAGCATCTGCTTTGATACACTGTTATTTAGAGTCTTTCAGAGGCCTTCTATGGTAGGCTCCTATCCTGCTTCTTGTTTTCTCCTACTTCCATTGTCCATCCCATTTGTCTTTATAAGTAAGGATTGATCTTCTTACCCCGAGTCCTCCTCCTTCTTTAGTTTCTTTAGGTATAGATTTTAGTATATTTATCCTATATTATAGGTCTAGTATCTACTTACAAGTGAGTATATACCATGTGTGTCTTTCTGTTTCTGGGATACCGCACTCAAGATGATCTTTTCTAGGTCCCACCATTTGCCTGCAAATTTCATGATTTCCTTGTTTTTAATTGTTGAGAAGTATTACATTGTGTAAATGTACCACAATTTCTGTATCCATTCCTCCATTGAGGGACATCTGGGTTGTTTCCAGATTCTGGCTATTTCTAATAAAGCTGCTATGAACATGGTTGAGTAAATGTCCTTGTTGTATACTTGAGCATCTTTTGGATATATGCCTAGGAGTGGTATAGCTGGATCTTGAGGAAGCAGTATTCCTAATTGTCTGAGAAAGCACCACATTTCCAAAGTGGTTGTACATGTTTGCATTCCTGCCAGCAATGGAGGAGGGTTCCCCTTTCTCTACAACCTCTCCAGCATGTGTTCTCACTTGAGTTTTTCATCTTAGCCATTCTGATGGGTTTAAGGTGAAATCTGAGGGTCATTTTGATTTGCATCTCCCTTATGGTTAAGGACTTTGGGCATTTCTTTAAATGTTTCTCTGCCATTTTACATTCCTCTATAGAGAGTTCTCTGTTTAGCTCCGTACCCCATTTTTTAATTGGATTACCTGATTTGTTGCCTTTTAACTTCTTGTAATGACTGATATGCAGGGGTCAAGCCCCAAATGGGTGGTGCCATCTGTAGACTTTTGGTTCTGAGTTCTATACGAAATCAGGCTGACCACAGCCATAGAACCAAGCCTGCAAGCCGCACTCCTCCATGGCTTCTGCTTTATCTTCAGCTTCCAGGATCCTGCTCTATTTGAGTTTCTGCCCTGACTTCCTTCAATGGTGAACAGTACTGTGGAATCATAAGCTGAATAATTTTTTTCTCCCCAAGTCTCTTTGGTTACAGTCTTTTGTAGCAGCAATAGTAACACTGAGACTGTCATTCAAAGGTGTTGCTCACATTTTTGATCACTCATACATTGTACAAAGTCATAACAGAATATTCCACATGCTCAAAAATGAAGGAAGCATTACATTCTAAGAAATTTTCATAATTACATCATCAGAACTTAGAATAATGGTTGACTTTGTTGTTTTATTTAAATGTGAATATATGGGAGCTGGCACAGAAAGAGTTGGCGATGGAAATGAGGAATATTAAATGTGTAAATACAATGTTTATATATGAAATTTCAAAACCTACAATAAAACATGTGAACATACAACCCACAAAATAATAAATAGAGTAAAAAAGTTGAAATGAGGAATAATTGAGGTATAAGCCATACATTTTTTCCTTTTAATGTTTATTAATTTAATTTTTATTAATTACACTTTATTCACTTTGTATCCCCCCATAGCCCCTGTCTCCTCCCCTTCAATCCCACCCTCCCTCTCCCTTCTCCACGCCATACATTTCTAAATGAACTAATATGGAAGATTTGAAAAATATTTTGTTATTTGCTCTTCTATTTTTTTTAACAGTATCATAAAGAAAGCAATGTCCACTCGGCTATTTTAAGTAAGGATTGAATGAGGTATTGTGTATAAATATCTAGGCTAGTAGCTGCCAAAAACTTATGGTATCTGATGAAAGAATATAAAATGCATGTGAAGTTAGCATATATTGATAAGTGCACTATAGGAGTACACTCTAAACTGTCAGTCAAATTAATATATACTGATGACAGAATCATTTTACAAAAACACATTTTGCTTGCTGTAATCTGCTTGATATGGACAAATTGATTTTGTTTTATTAATAACTTCAAAATATTTTTCAATTTGGAAATCTATTAACTTCTAATTGAATAGAATGAAATTTTCCTTCATTACCAGAAATAAAGCCAGAAAACAAATGCTATTGTTCTTTGCCTTAAGACTTGAAGTGGGTATTTGAAGACAGACGATGGAACTGTGGAAGTTTGAAAACTGTGATAAATGAGAAGCTTGAAAATCAAATTTGTGATTCCCACCAATTGATTTTATTAATGTATTCAATATTACTAAGTCTCAGAATCACTGTAATGTCAATACTGCTAGGAATGATTCTATGTTGCTTCTAAATATCTCTCTATTATTGTAGTCAGAGTTTTCTTCATCCAGTGGAGAAAAAAAAATGTATCAAGTATTTTCCTTTCTTCTTCTGTCTTTTCTTTCTTCTGTTGTTTCCCTCTCTTTCTTCTCTGTTTCTTCCTTCCATCCTTCCTTTTTTCTTCCCTTCCTTTCTTCCTCCCTCCCTCCTTCCTTCTTTCCCTCCCTCTCTCCTTCTCTCTCTCTTTCTTTTTGGGCCAGTCTTACTTTTTAGGCCATGCTTGTCTCAAACTCAGAATCCTCCTGCCTCGGCCTCCTGAGTACTACAGTTTCAGGTATTTAATAAAACACCCAGAATGGTAGATTCTTGACAAAGGCTTACATTAATAACAGGGTAAAATAAAACACTCAGCATTCAATAAGGATGAAGAGACTGCGGTTTTGAGATTTTGAGTGTTGCTCATTCCAGAAATGGAGCCAGAATGAAAATGTAGGACTGATAGAGTAGAAGAGCCAGATCACTATCACACACAGAGAAGGCACAGCATTACGCTGACCCCGCAGACATCTCCACCTGAGTGTGGCCTCTGCAAATGGATGATTTAAGTACTACTAATGTGGCAGGGATTTAGAGGCAGCTTTAGAAATCTGATAAGTAACTAAAAGCAGGATAAAAGCTTGCCACCTCAGCCTTCACTCTGTATAGGATTCCCCCAATACCTTTAATTCTGAGTCAGATTCCTGCTCAATTCTACAGGTAGACAAGTTAATCACTTAGGGAGTCTCCGTCTAAAAACTATATCTACAAGGTCGGTAGTACTGAATTCCACTAAGTTCTCTCAACCCATTTCAGGAGTATAGACACCAGGATTCCAGTAAGAGGAAATCTTTGAGAGAGGCCCTCCTTGGCTGGGACAATTATCTCAGAATGGGGATAGTCATCTCATGTTTAGAAACTAAGTTGATCTTTGAGCAATGGTAATTTTCTGGTAGTTAGCAGAACCTCATAGAGCCTGAAAGAAAAAAAAAAGATTACCCAAATCACCAACATGATGAAAACTACCTTGTTGAATTCTTCTGCTACACCATGCTTCATGTTTCCTTTATCCATTTATGTAATCCAAACGCTCTTATTGGTAACCTCAAAGTCAGTTCTTGGGACTCATTCCAGAATGGCCACACTAAATTATGAATCTCTTTCTTCGCTATCACTCATGTACCATATTGTATTCTGAAAATAGTTGATGTCAGGCCATGTCTGCTGGGATCATCACAACAAAGATTCAGGTCTCTGGTATAGGACTCTTGTGATGATAATGGATGAATGGCATATTGAAGTTAATGCAGGGTACTTGAATTCTAGTTTTAAAGCACAGCTCCTACTTAACGGTGCCTCAGAACAGAGTCTCATTTCTATTTTTTGAGCAGCAAAATAAAAGCACTAACTGCATTTTAGTGTAACATAACTACTGTAAGTAAATACTGTGTTTCCTATACCTACATCTTTAGTTGTTAATGTTTCACTAGACATAGAAGAAAAGGTATTTATGTGGTTTAAAAAAAATTACAGAAGTGGTCCTGTGACATTAAGGTTCTTTCCACCAAGCTCTTAATAAAGTCCATTTGAATGAGAGCAGTGCCAAGGATAAGCAGACAGATTATCATATATACTCTCAAAGGAGTGTGAAATCTTGTAAAAGAATATTGATTAATACAGATTGGAATTTAATTGATTAAAAATCATCAAAAACCCTATGTACAAGAGAGAATAAGTTGGAAAGATGCCTAGCACTGAAGACAAAGGTCTGTGCATTGCAGTTTTTAAACCACACATTGGAGGGTTACACTGACTCATAAATAAGCAAAGACCATTTCCGTAATCTTTCTATTCACTTTTAATCAGGTGAATATAGGTTTACTTTATGCATATGTGTGCTCTGCATCCATGTAGGTCTGCAAACCATGAATAAGGCATCAGAACCCTGAAGCCAGAGTTACAGGTAGTTGTTAGCTGCCACCAGTTGCTGGAAATTGAACCTGCGTTCTCTGGAAGAGCAGCCAGTGCTCTTAACCTGTGAAGTATGGCGCTAGTACTTGATACTAACACATTATCAATATCTTAAGAGCACTTCAAGACTTTTTAGAAGTCATTTATTGGAAAACTTAAAACGTTCAAGCATCTAGTACGAGAAATCTCACTATTAGTTTTATGACAGTTACATAGAATTTGAAATTATGTTACTAAGATATGCAAATAATTATAATCTGTTGGGCAATCAAATTGTAAAATGTTTTTTAGCATTAATATACAAAATAATATGTTTTTATATTAATCACAGTTTATTTACTTTGTATTCCAGCCATAGCCCTCTCCCTCATTCCCTTCCAATCCTACCCTCCCTCCCTCATATCCTCCATGCCCCTTTCTAAGTCCACTGATAGGGAAGGATCTCTTCCCCTTCCATCTAACCCTAGCTTATCATGTCTCTTCAGGAGTGCCTGCAATTTCCTCTTCTGTGGCCTAGCAAAGCTGCTCCTCCCTTGGGGGGGGTGTTGAATAGCCAGCCATTGAGTTCATATCAAAAATAGTGCCTGTTCCCCTTACTAGGGTACCACTTGGATAATGAGCTACCATGGGCTTTATCCAAGGAGGGGCTCTAGGTTATATCCATACATGGTCCTTGGCTGGATAAACAGTCTCATGAAAGAGAGCCTGTGCCCTGTCCTCTCCAGGTCTTAATAACTCCTCCTTCTTTCATATGATTCCCTGCACTCTGCTGAAGGTTTGGTTATGACTCTTAATATCTGCTTTGATACACTGCTGGGTAGAGTCTTTTAGCGGCCCTCTGTGGTAGGCTTCTGTCCTGTTGCTTGTTTTCTCCTACTTCCCATTACTATCCCATTTGTCTAAGTGAGGATTGATCATCTTACCCTGGGTCCTCTTTCTTGCTTAGTTTCTTTAGGTATATAGATTTCAGTATGTTTATCCTATATTATAGGTCTATATAAGTGAGTATATAACATGTGTGTCTTTCTGCTTTCTGATCATCCTGCCTCAGGATGATCATTTCTAGGTCCCACCATTTGCCTGAAAATTTCATGATTTCTTTTTAACTGCGGAGTAGTATTGCATTGTATAAAAGTGCCACAATTTCTGTATCCATTCCTCTGTTGATGGACATCTGGGTTGTTTCCAGGTCCTGGCTATTAGGAATAAATCTGCAAACAACACGGTTGAGCAACTGTCCTTGTTGTGTACTTGAGCATCTTTTGGATAATGCCTAGGAGTGGTATAGCTGGATCTTGAGGAAGCAGTATTCCTAATTGTCTGAGAAAGTACCAGATTGATTTCCAAGGTGGTTGTACAAGTTTGCATTCCCACCAGCAAAGGAGGAGGGTTCCCCTTTCTCCACAACCACTCCAACATTTGTTCTCACTTGAGTTTTTGATCTTAGCCATTCTGAGGGGTGTAAGATGAAATCTCAGGGTCGTTTTGATTTGCATCTCCCTGATGGCTAAAGACGTTGAGCATATCTTTAAGTGTTTTTCTGCCATTCTGTAATCCTACACAGAGAGTTCTCTGTTTAGTTCCACAAACCATTTTTTAATTGTATTACTTGTTTTGTTGCTTTTCAACTTCTGTAGTTCTTTATATATATTGGATATTAGCCTTCTGTCAGATAGAGGGTTGGTGAAGATTTTTTCCCAATCTGTAGGCAGTCGTTTTGTTTTGATGACAGTGTCCTTCGCTTTACAGAAGCTTTTCAGATTCATGAGGTCCCATTTATTTATTGTTGCTCTTAGACCCTGTGCTGTTAGTGTTCTGTTCAGGAAGTAGTCTCCTGTGCTGATGAGTTCTAGGGTCTTCTTTAATTTTCTTCTAACCGATTTAGTGTGTCTGGTTTTGTGTTGAGGTCTGTGATCCACTTGGACTTTAGTTTTGTGCAGGGTGTTGAATATGGATCTATTTTCATTTTTCTGCATATAGACATCCAGTTGGACCCACACCATTTGTTGAAGATGCTATCTTTTTTCCATTGAATGGATGGTTTTTGGCTCCTTTATCAAAAATCAAGTTTCCATACGTGTGCGGGTTTATTTCTGGGTCTTCTACTCAGTTCCATTGATCCTCCTTTCTGTTTCTATGTCAATGCCATGCAGTTTTTATTACTATTTCTCTGTCATACAGCTTGAAATCAGGAATGGAGATACCTCCAGATGATCTGTTGTTGTACAGGTTCATTTCGGAAATTCTGGGTTTTTTGTTTCTCCACATGAAGTTGAGAAACTTTCTTTCAAGGTCTGTAAAGAATTGCTTTGGTATTTTGATGGGAATTGCATTGAATCTGTAGATTGATTTTGGCAGAATGGCCATTTTTACTATGTTTATCCTACCAATCCATGAGCACAAGAGATCTTTCCATCCTCTGATGTCTTCTTCAATATCTTTCTTCAGAGACAAGTTTTTCTCGAACAAGTCTTTCACTTGCTTGGTTAGAGTCACCCCAAGGTACTTTATGTTATCAGTGGCTATTGTGAAGGGTGTTGTTTCCCATATTTCTTTCTTGGCCCTTTTGTCTTTGGTATACAGGAGGGCTTCTCATTATTTTGAGTTGATTTTGTATCCAGCCACTTTGCTGAAGGTGTTTATCAATGGAAGGAGTTCTCTGGTTGAACTTTTGGGGTCAGTCATGTACGCTTTCCTATCATCTGCATATAGTAATACTTTGACGTCTTCCTTTCTGATTTGTATCCCCTTGATCTCCTTTAGTTGTCTTATTGCTCTAGCTAGGACTTCAAGTACTATGTTGAAGAGATATGGAGGCAATGGGCAGCTTTGCCTTGTCTCTGATTTCAGTGGGATTTATTTAAGTTTCTTTCCATTGAGTTTGATGTTGGTTATAGGCTTGCTGTATATTGCCTTTACTATGTTTAGGTATGTGCATTCTATCCTTGATCTCTCCAAGACTTTAAACATGAATAGATGTTGGATTTTGTCAAATACTTTTTCAGCATCTAGGGAGGTGATCATGTGGTTTTTCTCCTTCAGTTTGTTTATATGGTGGATCACGTTGATGGATTTGCGTATATTGAACCACCCTTGTATGCCTGGGATGAAGCCTACTTGGTCATGGTGGATGATAACTTTATGTGTTCTTGTATCCGGTTTGCAAATATTTTATTGAGTATTTTTGCATCAATGTTCATGATAATGATAGGTCTGAAATTTTCTTTTTTTGTTGGGCCTTTGTGTAGTTAGGTATCAAGGTGAGTGTGACTTCATAGAATGAGTTTGGTAAAGTTTCTTCTGTTTCTATTTTGTGGACTAGTTTAAAGAGAATTGGAGTTAGCACTTCTTTGAAGGTCTATTGGAATTCTGGACTGAAACCATCTGGCCCTGGGTTTTCTTTGGAAGGGAGACTTTGATGACTGCTTCTATTTCCTTGGGGGATATGGGACTATTCAATCTACTATCTGATCTTGACTTAATTTAGGTAGATGGAATTTATCAAGAAAATTGTCTATTTCCTCATTTAGATTTTCAAATTTTGTGGCATATAGGCTTTGGTAGTAAGACCTAATGATTGGATTTCCTCAGTGTCTCTAGTTTTGTGCCCCTTTTCATTTCTGATTATGCTGATTTGGAATGTTTTTCTCTGCCTTTTTGTTAGTTTGGCTGAGGGCTTATCTACCTTGTTGATTTTCTCAAAGAAGCAGCTCTTGGTTTCATTGATTTTTGAATAGTTTTATTTGTTTCTAAATGATTGATTTCAGCCCTAATTGATAATTTCCAGTCATCTGCTTCTCTTGGGTGTATCTGCTTCTTTTTTTTCCTAGGGCTTTCTGTTGGGCCATTAATTTGCTTGTATGAGATGTTTCAAATTTCTTCTTGAAGGCACTTAGTACAATGAGTTTTTCTCTTAGCACTGCCTTCATTGTGTCCCATAAGTTTGGGTATCTTTTGCTTTCATTTTCATTGAATTCTAGGAAGTCTTTAACTTCTTCTTTATTTCTTCCCTAACCAAGCTGTCGTTTGGTAGCAAGTTGTTCAGTTTCTGTGCATGTGCAGGCTTTTTGCTGTTTTTGTCCTTGTTGAGGTCCAGCTTTAGACCATGATGGTCAGATAGGATACAAGGGATTATTTCAATCCTCTTGTATCTTCTGGGGCTTGCTTTGTGACCAACTATAGGGTTTATTTTGGAGAAGGTTCCATGAGGTGCTGAAAAGAAGGTATATTCTTTTGATCTTGGGTGAAAAGTTCGGTAGACATCTATTAGGTCCATTTGATTTAGGGCCTCTGTCAGTGCCCTTTTCTCCCTTTTTTGTTTCTGAGCAGATGATCTGTCCCTTGGTAAGAGTAGAGTGTTGAAGTCTCCCACTATTAAGGTGTTAGGATCAACTTTAGGATTCAGCTTTAATAATGTTTTATTTAGAAATGTAGGCGGTCTTGTATTTGGGGCATAGATGTTCAAAATTGTGATGTCCTCTAGTTAGAATTTTCCTTTGATGAGAAGGAAGTGTCCCTCCTTTTTTGTGATTAATTTTGGTTGAAAGTCTATTTTATTAGATACTAGGATTGCTACCCCAGCTTGTTTTCTGGGTCCATTTGCTTGAAACACATTTCTCCAGCCCTTTACTGTGAGGTAGTGTTTATCTTTGTTGCATAGGTGTGTTTCTTGGATGCAGCAGAATATTGGATCCTTTTTTTTTGCAACCATTCTGTTAGTCTGTGTCTTTTTATTGTAGCGTTGAGTCCATTGATGTTGATAGATAATAGTGACCAATGACTGTTAGTTCCTTTTATTGTGGAGTTGGTGGTCTTACTATGATTCATTGCTTCTTTTCTTTTAATATTTGTTGAGAAATTATCTGTATCCTATATTTTCTTTGGTGTAATTGTTTTCATTGGATTGGAGTTTTCCTTCTAGTATCTTCTGTAGGGCTGGGTTGCTGTGTAGGTATTGGTTAAATTTGGTTTTGTCATAGAATATTTTGTTTTAGTTTTTCTTTGAGTGAGGAATCTATTTCAGGATGTGTATCTTCAGGTCCCGAGATCTTTTCTTCCATCTCTTGTATTCTATTGGTGATGCTTATCTTTGTGGTTCCTGATCTTTTCTCTAAGTTCTCCAGTTCCAGGGTTTTCTCTGTTTGTGTTTTCTTTATAGATTTTAATTCTGTTTTCATGCTTTCCACCATTTCCTTCATCTGATTGACTGTGGCTCCTATTTTTTGGTTTGTTTCCTCTCTATATGTCTCTAATTGTTCCTGTACCTGGGCATTTATATTCTTCTCTATTTCTTTGAGTGCTCTGTTCATTTCCTCTTTTGCCACTCTAATAACTGCATAAGAATAGCTTTAAAGTCATTTTCCTGTGTTTCCGCTGAATTAAAATTTCCATTGATTTCGGTGGTTGCTAGTGGGGCCATGGTGTCCTAATTTTTTTTGGGTGATTTCTTAGGTTGACCTTTGGCCATTTGATTGTATGTAACCTTCATTGTTTGTTCCTTGAGTCTGAACTTCAGACTGGAACTGTCTTTCTCTGGTGTCTGGAGTATTCTTCAGGAAGATCAGGGAGTTCCAGTGGTTTGAGAGTGTGTGTTGTTCCTTAGTTGTACCTGAGGAAGGAAAAGCTGCTGGTAAAGAATTGTTGTTGCAAGGGAGTAAGTGCATGAGTGTGTGTGAATGTGTGCGCATGCATGTATGCCCACACCTGGTGTGGGTGTGGGAAGTGTGTCTTGAAGGGGAGTGTTACTGAGTGTAGATGCTTGGGATATGGGAGTTGGGAGCAAGCACAGGAGGGGATATGGATGCTAGCGAGGGTAGCAAGTACAGATTGTGGGCGCAAAGTGCCTGCGCAGGTTTCTTGAATACCCAGTGGTCTGTAGTCTGTGGCAGGCTCAGAAGGCTGATCTCTGAGGTCTGTGGCTGACACTGCAGGCGGGACAAGGGCTCTGTTGTGGGCTCTGTGTGCCCAGCCCTGTGCTCTGTGCTAGAAGCTGTGAGCACAGCAGACTGGGCTTTTCTCTCTGAGTTGGGAAGAGCTATTTGCTTCCTCTGTTGCCTCCCCCTCAGGCAAGGCTGGGATTGGAGGTTGTGGGGGAAATGCCAAGGGTTTGAGTGTTCTCAGTCTCAAATCTCAAGATGGGAGATCTGTGCTTGGAGCAGGCAGCACTGAGCTCTTTGCAAGATGCTTTGTGCGCTGAGGGATACCTCCTCTGCTTCAACTGCTGGTTGGGGTACCTCTGCTGCTGCCTCCCTGCTGGCTGTGGCATCTCCACTGCTTCCTCTGCTGCAGACTTGGCTACCTCTGCCGCTGCTTCTGCCTGTTATGGTGAATCAATTGTTCCCGGGAATCAATTCCCCAGGAGAAGTCCATAGTTGACCTGTGTCCTATTGGACTCAGATCAGCATTTGTCCCCCTTCTCCTAGGGGCTCATCGTACCGTTGTTTTGGGTTCCACAGCCCCTGCACTCACCAATTCAGAGTTTCAGCTCCTCTGAATAAGGTGCAATGCGTGCTGGTCACTGCCATCTTGGGATCAAAATAATAGGTTTTATTCTGCCGTTTTCACACACAGTTCTTTCTCCCATAATCTCTCTCATCGTTTTCCTCCCACCTAGTATCTTTGTACTCCTTTCTGCTTTTAGATCAATTACATGTTTCCTTTAATTAAAATCATGTTAGTCCCTTGTGACCCTTTTCATAACTTCATAAACTATACCTACACTCAAACACTATACACACATATAAATACTAAAAGCCAGGATCAGTATATAAAGGGTGGTGACTGTCTATCAGAGTCTAGATTACTTAATTTAATATAATAATTTCCAGATCCATCTACATTCTTGAGAATTTTGTTTTTTATTCATGGAAGAATAAACTCCCATGTGTATACTTACCACCTTTTCATTGTCTATCCATTTGTTAGTGAACACATAGGTTGGTCGCTTTCCTTCCTCTTGTGAAGAGACTAGCAATAGACAAGCTTGTGCAGATATTTCTATGGTTGAATATAGATTCCTTGAGATATATAGCCAGGAATGATACATGTGAGATATGAAGTAGTTATATTGTTTTCCCTACTTTTATTGCTGTCTTGTTAGGGTTACTATTTGCTGTGATGAAACACCATGACTGAGCAACTTCTGGAGGAAAAGGTTTGCTCAGCTGTAATATCACATTACGGTTAATCATCAAAGGAACTCCAGGGCAGGGACCTGGAGGTAGAGGCTGATGCAGAGGCAATGGAGGGAAGCTCTTTACTGATTTACACCTCATAGCTTGCATAGTCTGTATTTTTATAAATCCTAGGACCACCACACAAAAGATGGCATCACTCATAACAGGCTAGACCCTCCTCCATAAGTCAATCACTAACTAAAAAAAAATGATCCACAAGTTTGCCTACATGCAGATCTTATGGAGGCATTTTCTCAGTTGAGGCTACCTCCTCCCTGATCACTCTCCCTTGTGTCTTGTTGACATAAAACTAGCTAATATGTATACCATATTATATTCAGAATTCACAGCATAGCTCTTTATCCTCTCTTTTTACTATTTCCTTCTCATCTTCCCTGATGGTCCCTCCTCTGCCTAGGGTGGGTGGGGATTTGGTAGAGATATGCCTATTTAGGGTTGAGTACACAGTCTCCCACTTTCAACATTTTGACCTAATATGCATCATTCTTCATTGATTGCTGTCCACTACAAATATAAGATTATCTGTCGAGGTAGCCTAACTAGGTCACAGATAAAAAGGATCAAGGCAGTCCTGATGACACATGATTGATTGGCTAGGATCAGATGGAAAGGGAGGAGGACTGCCCCATCTGTGGACTGGGGGAGGAGCATGGGAGAAGAAGAGGGAGGAAAGACAGGATTGGGAGGGGTTAAGGGAAGTGGAATACAAAATGAATAAATTTAATTAATAAAATAATTAATTAATCACAAAAAGAAAAAAATTAGAAAGATTATCTGACTGAGTCTGATAACAACTGAAGTCTATGGTTAAAAGGGCATGTTGCTCTTACAGGGACTTAAGTTCAATTCCAAGCTCTGTGGGTAAATTCTACTGTTTTTGTGGGCATCTTCAGCTGTGTGCACATGCATGTACATGATTAAAAATAAATTAAAAACCAATTTCAAAAATATGAGTATTAACAGTGAGGGAATAAGCAGTCTAGCTCATAAATGATCTTTTTGTCCAGTTTTCATTTTTCTCTGAATCATCCTCCTCCACATTGTTTTTAAACACAGGTGTCCTAGGCTTCCATTCCTGCTTCGTATCTTCAAAGAGTTCCTGAAAGGGATAAAGCCCAACTCGTCAGCATGTCTTCACTGTGCTTCTTTTTTTTTCTGTTTCCATTCAGATATTTATCACACACTTTCTGGAAGCCAGTTTCAGCGAGTTGCTTATTGCCTTCTCTGTCCATTTTATGTGTTGAGCTCTGCTGGAGACGATGCTTGTATTTACATGATGAGTGTGCACCCACAGGACAAACAGAGCCCCTTCATGAGTCCTTGCCAGTGAACACAGGGCTTGGTGGGTTTTTTTCACCCTGGATCTCGTCGTTTTAACAGCACTGCTGTGATTATGTATGTGCTCATCTCTTCCAGAAACATGTAAATTCCTCTGAAAGACACTGTGCTACCTCTGATTCTCAGGTGCCCTGCTGGAACACATGTTTTCCAAGGATGAATGAGTGAATTACAAAAAAAAAAAGAGAAAGAAAGAAATGTGACGGATTTTAGACAAGTTCAAAACGCAGAGGAATGAGAGCTTAAAGAACGAGAAGAGGGAGGGAGAGTGGGATTGGGAGGAGATGAGGGAGGGGCCACAGCTGGGACACAAAAATAAATAATAAATTAAAAATAAAAAAAAAACCCGAACATTTAGATACTCGATGTTTTTCCTCAAGAGTAGTAATTTAGTTATCCTTGCAAATTCACTTTCTCAATCCCTTGTATGAAGGTCATCTGTAAGGGGAAATTGATGCTACTTTCTAGTGGTTTCACTGATTTTACTTTCTATGTAAGATTTCTTCGTATCTTTACATTATAGATTGGTCTATTGACCGATTTAACATTCGAGTCACATTTTTTCCCCTCTACATACGTATAAAGCTTATCATTTCTCATTGTCTCTTTCTGGGTTTACTTTCTCTACACTCAAATGCTGTTGATATTAAACCACATTGTCATTTTACACAAATGCTGTGAAACCATCAAATTCATGTATTCACTACCTAGTCCTTTGAAAAATATGATAAAAATGCTGTTTTTGTTTTAACACAATAGATAGGTGCTTGAACAAACATCACCTTTTCGTATCCCCAGTTCTTCTAGTTCAGGGTTGTGATTTAGTTTTGCATACTACACCTGCTGAGTTTCTAATGCAAACCATCACAGTGTGTGGTCCCCACTACTGTAAACATAGAATCTTTCTCATTGTGATTTCGGATCTTCAGCGCTGATTATAATGATTCTTTGTCTGCTCAAAGCTGTCAACATTGGTCTCAAAGGACTGCAATCTTAGCTAAAGGAAACACTGATAAACCAGTAATGGATTTCGAAGTGGACTACTGTTCTCAAGTGAAAAGGAAAGACAGAAGAGAGCAGGTTTCTCTTATCACTCACTGACAAGAAAAAAAAAAGAGCTGTATTAGTATGATTTTGTGTTACCATGTGACTAATGAAACTCAACATGTTTTAATGAAGCACTGGGCATCATTTTAAAATTGTCATTTTTAGTGCAGCAGTCTTCTAAATGTAAGCCATGTGTAGTTGTTTCCTTGCTTAATCCTCCTTAACACATTTCCTTTTCCATATAAAGTGATAAAATGATCTATGCAAACATTCAATTGCCTGATTACCCAAATACCTTGCTAATTCACCAAGGTTAGCAGAAATGGTGCATACAGTATATTGTTGGCTATGTATTTCACACTCCATAAACAAAACGGAGCAACACACTAGAAAGGTACAATATTTGTCTAATCTAAATTCAGGCAACATCGGTATCTTTGGTTTTTATTAGGTTAAATCGCTTTCTCTTCAAGAAATGACCAAATCATTAACCCAACAAACCAATTGACGAGCACTACTGACATTTGAATACTGAGCAATCAACATTAAATAATTCTACGTTGCTCAGCAGAACAGTAATGACTTAGGAATAGCTTTAAAGTTGTGTCTCTTTTGCATTTATTTATAGATTCATACAAAAACATTTAGGTTCCATCTGAGCAAAGTGAAAAAAAATCTAATCATAAATAACAGTTTTTGACATATTGAAGCACAACTAACTACAAAGTTTTGTGGGAAGAGCTAACTCAAAGACAAATTAACAAACAGAACATTTTTGTTACATATACAAGTAAGAATACATAATATCTAAGTCATAACTACTGTCCCAAGTTTCAAAGACTTTTTTCATCAATGTACATTCACCATGGAATGCACCCTAAAGAAAACTATTATATTTCATTCATGAATCTTTTACCTGCCGAAGATACAGAGATTCCCATTCATATTTTACTGCCTAGGGCATCTGTACAGTGGACAAACATAATTCTGGAAGGGTTAAAACAAGACTTAGAAATATAATGTAGTTCAAGTAGTACAATAAATATAGAAGTAAGAATGCTTTTGACAGATATTATATAAGCAAACACAACTTCTAGAAAAATCCACACAAGAAAGGCATCATAGAGAAAGTGACAACAGACACAGGGTAAGTCTTCTGGTAATTATTACCCCTTCAGATCTTTTTTTTTTCCACTTTCATTTTTCTAAATGTTTTGGTGTTTTTTTTTTCTCCACATGTTTATGTGTACCATGCGTGCAGTATTCTCAGAGACCAACAGAGGCATTGGATTCTGTGGTACTGGAGTTAGAGATGGTTGTGTGCTCTCATGAGCAGGATAGGAGCCAAATCCAGGGCTTCCGGAAGAGCACACAGTGCTCTTAACCCTGAGCCATCTCTCTACTGCCCTTCATTCACTCTCTCTCCTTCTCTCTCCCTCTCTCTCACATACACCTGATACACCACCTCAAACAACAAAAGAAAAAAAATAAGTAAAAAATTTAAAACTTTTAAAAAAAAACATAGTCAAATTCATAGAGACAAAAAGAAAATGGTAATTATCAGTGGCTAGTTGGAGCAAAAGTGAGGAAATTACAGTTTTCAAGAGTACAGAATCTCACTTTTATGAAGGAAAGCTGGTCACATACCTTCCCTATTCTCAGCATAGGGAATACCCTGAACAAAATCCCCATCATTAATCTTCTTGATAACAAATAATACTATGGCCTGATTCATTTTGATGCATTCAAATGCATGTTAATAACATAATCTAGCAGTCACAGGAAAAGTCAAGTTATTGAATTCTCAGAGTTTGAGTGTAGCTCACATGGCTAAATAAAGGAAAACTGATAAGTTAAAAAAAAAAGGCTCCCTTCCTGTTACTTGTTTTTTCCTACTTTCAATGTCCATCCCATTTGTCTTTTAAGTGAGGATTGATCATCTTACCCTGTGACCTCCTTCTTGTTTAGCTTCCCTAGGTACACAGATTTTAGTATGTTTATTCTATCTTATAGGTCTAGTATCCACTTATAGGTGAGTATAAACTGTCTTTCTGTTTCTAGGATACCTCACTCAGGATGATCTTTTCTATATACCACCATTTGTCTGCTAATTTCATGATTTCCTTGTTTTTAATTGCAGAGGGTCTCTGGAAGTCTCTACCTAGAGTGTATCAAAGCAGATGCTGAGACTCATAGCCATATCTTGGGCAGAGTACAGGGAATCATATGAAAGAACGGGAGGGGGTTTAGTAAGACCTGGAGAGGACAGGAGCTCCACAAGGACCAAATGTATTTGAGCACAGGGATCTTTTCTGAGACTGTTTCTCCAACCAAGGGCCATACATGGATATAACCTAAAACCCCTGCTCTATGTAGCCCATGGCAGCTCAGTATCCAGTGGGTACCCTGGTAAGGGAAACAGGGACTGTCTCTAACATGCTCTCAGTGGAAGGCTCTTTGACCCTCCTCCTCCCCCCACCCCCCTCTATGCTAGGCCATAGAGGAGGACATTGCAGCCAGTCCTGATGAGACCTGATAAGCTAGGGTCAGATGGAAGGGAAAGAGGACCTCCCCATTAGTGGACTTAGAGAGGGGCAGGAAGGAGATGAGAGAGGGAGGGTGGAATTGGGATTGAATTGGAGAAGGGGCTACAGCTGGGATACAAAGTAAATAAACTGTTATTAATGTAAAAAACCAAAAATTTAATAAAAATAGGCCTTTTCCATCAGTGTTTCATTGCTCATGCAAATGTTCTTACTACAATTTTTATAAATAAGCAAGGTTCATCTTGAGACTTTCTGATGTTCAACTTCAGTACAGCCAGCTATTGGGAAATGTCATTCATTAGAAAGCATACAAGTTAATTTTTACATACGCATTGGATCTCTGAAGGATGCTTACAGTTCTTGGAGTTATTACAGTATGCATTGTAAGTCAATATGATTTTGGCCACTAACCACAAAGACAAACTTGGGTCATTAATTTACAGTTATTTCAGTCCAAACCCTTAGTGTGTGCAGGACCACACCCCCTGGAAAGCACAGAACTCCAAGTGAGCAAAACCACACAGAGGATAGTTTGGGTAAGGAAACTTGAAAGCAAAACATTAGCACAGAATTCCTTACAGTCTCACATCCTTGAACTGTGTCACAATATTCTCAAAATACATGTAAAAACAAAAACCATTTTCCCCTTTCTGGCTTAATGCTTATGTTAGCATCTTCCTACACTAGCGCGTTAAGGAAACAAAAATAATCACTTTTAGTCAATTAGCTTGTGGGAAGATTTTTGTCAGAAATTAGAGTCTGAGAAGCCAGGCAATGGTGGTGGTCACCTTTAACCCCAGCATTCAGGAGGCAGGAGGATCTTTGTCAATTGAAGCCAGCCCGGTCTACGGCGTAAGTCCAGGTAAGGCAGAGAAACTGTGCCACAGAGAAAAATAAGAGAGAGAGAGAAAGAAGGGAGTATTAGGACATGTACAAAACTTTTGTTTTAGATCATGTAGAGAGGATCAGCATCAAAGTGACTACTCCAAGCTAGTGACAAAAAATTAGAATCAGAGGGCTGCTCCACAGAGTAGCAGCTGCTGTTGGAGGTAGTGGTGCATAGTGAGAATCAAGGGTGTCTGAACTGCTTGAACTGGTGCTGCTGCTGCATTCCACATACAGATTAGAGATGCAAAACCACTAGATGCCAGTCTATTGAGAAAACGCAGCAACTGCTGATCTGCTAGATGTTTACCCGTGTGGCCAATCAGGAAACAGGTTGGGTTTATTTCTTGATCTCGGGTGGGTTATTAGCAGCTGTATGAAGTGTCTCAACCTTGGTTTCTACTTTAGTTTGTTACCCTGGCCCATGGTTCCTGAAGCAGTCCTCCGGAAACAGCCAGTGTCTCAGACAAGAGTGTGACTGTAGCCTATGTGACCTATGTGACTGGGAAGTGATATTATTACGGTTATTCTCCTAGAATTCTATAGGAAGCCATGCGAAGGTACTCCGTCCCCTGACACTTGATTCATTCTCAGTTATCAGTTTGGTGGAGGGCTAGATGAAAATTCATGTCTTAGGCTTGATTGTTTGTATGTTTATGCAGCTGGCTGGCAAATTTCAACTATGAGCTGAGCACTTCAAATACCAATGTAAAGTTAACAGATGTCAGCAGTCAGCACAGATTGTGGGAGGATTATCTTTAAAGAATGGTGTGATAAGACAGATTCCCAGCCTTTGAGAATCAGGAATGGATACAGAGATTGGAATTTGATAAGAGACATGCTTTTTCTGATATAATACCCTTCATCATGGAAACTGTTATTTCTTCCAGAATGCATCAGGTGTTTGAATTGTTTAGTCTCAAATGAGGTTTATTTCTTAATTTTCAAGGGTGTATTTCTCTCTATTTTTCAATAACTATGATTATTAATTCCTCAGTATGTGTGTCAAGTGTTTCTATTTTCTATATTATTTTATCTTGCAGCCCATTACCATTAACATAGCAGAAGTTTTCAGCTAAAACCTTGTTTGGTGGATTCCACTATATTTCCATCTACACTCTTGACACTGTTACCTTTTTAATACTTACTTTGTTGATTTGTGCCCTGCCCTTCATTTTATTTACTGTCCTGATTAATTTATTGGTTTGCTTTCTAATTTTTAACAATTTTGCATCTTAGAGGGTTCTTTAACATTTCTGTAATATTGATTTCTTCTTTAATCATTATTTTGGCTATCCTTTTTGTTTTGTTCAGATAACACACATTTTCAGTTGCTTAGCGAAAAACTTTACCATTGGTTTGTGTTTCTTTTTCCAAATTTGCTTTAAATTCTCCCCATTTTTATTTTACTGATTTCTTTTTTTTCAATATCTTTTTACATTAAACAATTATTTAATATTAACAATGCATTAGTTTGCTGATTTTTTAGTTATATGACTTTGACTTATTAGCATTTGTCCTAGAAGTCACAGTATGCATCTTAGCTGTGGTTGACATACTTTCCAATAATATTCACTAGTGAAATACATAACCTTGACTGTGATGTACATGCATTTCTTTCGTTCTCATTTGGAATTCTCTGAAACCCCAGGTACTGATAGTTTAGACTAAATGCCAGCTCAGAACTTGAAAGTTGCCTTGAGTCCTTTAATTAATTAATTAGCTAGTTAATTAGTTAATTTAAATTTATTCACTTTGTATCCCCGCCGTAGCTCCCTCCCTCGCCCCTCCCAGGCCTACCCTCCCTCCCTCTTCTTCCCCTATGACCCTCCCCTAGTCTCCTGGATAGGGGACAACTTCCTCCCCTTCTATCTGACCCTAGCCTATCAGGTCTCATCAGGACAGGCTGTATCATCTTCCTCTGTGGCCTGGCAAGGCTGCCTCCCCCCGACCCCCCCTCCCCCCACAGAAGGAGGTGATCAAAGAGCTAGTCACTAAATACATGTCAGAGATGGTCCCTGCACCGCTTACTAGGAAACCCACTTGGAAACTGAGTTGCCTATCTGCTTCCTCTGAGCGTAAGGTCTAGGTCCTCTCCATGCATGGTCCTTGGTTGGAGTATCGGTCTCTGCAATGACCGTTGGGCCCAGGTATTTTTTGGCTCAGTTGGTCTCCGTGTTGAGTTCCTGTCCCCTTCAGGTCTTTCTCTCTCCCTCTTCTTCCATAAGATTTCCTGCACTCGGCCCAAAGTTTTAGCTGTGAGCCTCAATATCTCCTTTGATAACCTGATGGAGAGAGTCTTTCAGAGGGCCCCTGTGGAAGGCTCCTGTCCTGTTCCGTGTCTTCTCCTACTCCCGATGTCTATCCTGTTTGCCCTTCTGAGTGAGGGAGGTTTCAGCCTCTTAGGGTCTTCCTTGTTGTTTAGCTTCTTTAGAACTATAGATTATAGTATGTTTATATTATATATGGCTAGACCTTAAGAGACACCCTCCTAACATCCACATTTTCAATTAATCAATGGAGTTCATATTGCTGTAAGAACAAGAATCTGTGATGGAAGAAAATGGCTCCATAGCAATCCCGATAGTGATTAGGTTATATAGGAATGCAGCATCCATCGTACTTGTGACATCTGTATCTTTAGTGGATTTTTGTAGCTCAGACAAAAACACTGTATATAGATTTTGGCTACAACTTGGGGAAAGTCATGATGTGTCTAACTTCTTCTACTCACAGAAGCTAGTTTCTGTCTTCACTCGTTCCCAACCAAATGCTTACTGCTTCATTCTGTCTGCCTGTTCTTCCCTCTTGACCTGAACTCTCCTCTTTAGCTGGCTTTTGTGCACATGGTAGAAGCTGGCTAAACTAATTTTAACTGTATAATATAGTAGTTTTTTTTGCCTTAATGATAATTCAACTTTAAGTCAAATTTTCTCTTTTAAAACAAACATTTTTTTCTCATATACAAATATTAGTAATTAAATTTCAAAGACTGAATACTTTGTTGTGTGTCTATATTTTATTCCAAAAAGCCAACTATTTATAATTATGTAATTGTGGTATATAATTATAGATTTATAATCCTGTAATTCTCATTGGTAGGCACATGACTCAAAAATAGTCCATTTCCCCTTATATTTTCTGTACATATCATAGATGATGCACTGTTACCTTAATAAAGAAGCCTGGCAGAACTTCTGCATGGCAAGAAATTATACATTAATCTCAGGGATAGCTAGTATATAGGCATAAAGATGAATATCTAAATTCAGTTATGAGATTTTTTATATGAACCACAAAAGACATTTTAATGCAAATAAAATTTAATATTGCTAAGTAACAGACAAAAGTAAAAAAGCTCAGAATCCAGAGTTGTTTACTTACGTGTTATTTCTAATCCCATCCTAACTATGTTCATAAGATCCCCTTTAAGGAAGAATATCAAACACCAAAATGGACATTATGTAATTTGATTTTTAAAATAAAGTACTATTGATTTTTATGCTATGCACACATGTCACATATAGAAATTTTAGAGCTTTATTTTTAGCAGAACAGGAGCTTGATTCTAGTTAAGGAAGATATCCTTGTTACAATTGTGTTATGGAGAGAATTATGCATGGTGTGATCTTTAGATGTGGTTAGGGAACCTATTTTCAATGTTTTAGTTTTATATTTTTAAATTATTTTAACTCATACATCACACAAACATATTTCACAGTTTAATATTTCGGTATATACAGACATTGTAGAATAATTAAATAAGATTAAATATACCTGTCTCCTCAAACATTTGCTATTTTTCTTTTAGTAAAATGATCTGAAATAAGTTATTGTAACTTTTGAAATGTACTGTGTATTACTGCTAGACATTCTAATGCACAATGATCACATCCCAGATCTTCTAACTCTCTGACAACCTCCCACCTCTCTCCCTCTTCCTATATTTTCAGTGATAGGTTTTTTTTTATTGTTGACACTAAATAGGCTAATAAATGGATATTAGACAGCAAATGGGATAGACATAGGAAGAAGGAGAAAATAGGGATCAGGACAGGAGTCTACCACAGAGGCCCTCTGAAAGGCTTTACAGAGCAGGGTATCAAAGCAGATGCTGAGACCCATAGCCAAACTTTGGGCAGAGTGTAGGAAATTGTATGGAAGAAGAGGGAGATAGAAAGACCTGGAGGAGCAGAAGCCCCAAAAGGAGAGCTTCAAAACCAAAACATCCAGGCACAGGAGTCTTTTGTGAGACTGATACTCCAACCAAGGACCGTACATGGAGATAACCTAGAACCTCTGCTCAGATGTAGCCCATGGCAGCTCAGTCTCCAAGTGGGTGTCCTAGTAAGGGAACAGGGGATGTCTCTGACATGAACTCAGTGGCTGGCTCTTTGATTACCATGCCCTGAGTGGGAGCAGCCTTACCAGGCCACAGAGGAGGGCAATGTAGCTAGTCCTGACCAAATCTGATAGAGGGAAGGGTTCTCCCATATCAGTGGACTTGGGGAGGGGCATGGGAGGAGAAGAGGGAGGAAGGGTGGGATCAGGAGAGGGCTCCAGCTGGGATACAAAGTGAATAAACTGTAATTAATAAAAAATACATATTTTTTAAAAGAGCAAGAAAAGAAGGGGAAAAAAAAAGAACTCTGGCATCCTTACTCAAAAACTCCATGGATTTAGGCTGATGACTATGTTATAAAAAGTTGGATTTGGATTATGCTAAAATGAAGTGAGATAACATGAACCTGTCTTTTTTTTTTTTTGGACCACCTGTTCAAGGCTAGAAAATAATGGAACATATAGAGATGAATTTCAAATCCTAAATAACAAGAACTAAGAGCATCTGGTCATCTTCCAGAAGACTTGCCCAATGTTCCTATGACTCCTTCCCACAAGGACTTCAAGCCTCCTTTCTTTATGTTTAGTGTGGATTTCAGACATGCTGACATGAGTTCATCACTTTACGTACACAATGGATAAACATGTGGAATAGTTAAAGTTTTTTAATTGGAAAAATAAGTTAACATTATATCACATAATTTATGGGAAATGTGCAATATATTTTATCGACTGCATGTAGAACCTAGAAATATGATTTATATGAATTTGCCATTTCAGCATGATGGATTGATTGTCACATCGAGGATTACGGAATTAGCTGGAAGAACAGATGATTAACCACCACAGCCTTTTGGCTAGTACAGTTTTGCTGTCTGATGCTTGAACGTTAATAAATCATACTTCAGCATATGGGATTATTTTGGCAATAGAACCACTTAACAATTTAATCATTTCAAACCAGTGCAACATGTGAGCTGCAAATGTTGCATAGAAGAAAACCAGTTACTAAGAACAATTTGAGTATTATTCTTATAGTCACATTAATTACAGCTGAAACAAACCTTGAAGAGCTAAGAAAACATAGCACAACTTATCCTCTATTTACTAGAGGGAGAAAAAAAAGAATCAATATGGTCATTAATTGCACAAATAGCAATAAATACTTTGGCTGCTGTCCAGGAAGTGTACCAACTGAGAGAATTTTTTGTACTGCTGGTTTCATTACACAGATCATAGACACAGTAAAGCAGGCAGTGGACTGCTGTTCAATAAACTAAATTTAATGTTACTCAATTATGATCATCGTGCTCAGATATAATACTAATAGGAATGTCAACCACGATTACATTTTCAGATTTATGTAAAATAATTCAAATGCTATTTGCTATCCCTCAGACACAAGGTTCATCTGGTTGTTTATGCAGCGAGTCGATATTGATCGCACAGGCAAGTAGCACAGGAGAGGCCCAATGGCGAGTCTATAGAAGATCCCCCGTGCCGGCAGCCAGGGTGCCATGCCAGCCAGGGGCAGCACGCCAAGTCATCAAGCAGATAGCACACCTCTGCAAAGCTGCCTTGTTGCCTTTTTTTAAAACAATATTTCTTTGAATTGCTCACATGTGCCATGAATAATTCTTGCCAACATTACCCAGCATGAAACAGAAATGAAGGCAGGAAAATGTCTTTCTTAGAGAATTCTTTGCAGACCTAAATGAATCCAGTGAAGATATCACTCCAGCGTCATTATATGCTGTTAGGTACGGCTGGGGCTGTGTCATTTAGCAAAGTATTACTCAGTGGGCTGAGCAGCTGGTATATATGATTTTGTATACCACCTGCAAAAAATATGCCAAACCATATAATCAACCACCTGGCCAAGAAAGTAGGGTAGCTAAACACCACTTTGTTGTCGCACCCACATTTCCAGGAAGCCCGAGAATATAAACAGACACAGGCAGAGTGAACATGTGTGCAAGCTAAGGTTTGTTGACGCTTTTCTGTTCAATAAAGCATACAGTGCCTGCTGTTCAGAGTACTGTCGAACAGATTTGCTTTGTTTCTAATGAAGGTGTTTGGGCATTTTCCTGGCACAAATGGGGTAAAATTATGTACTTAAAACAAAATTTTAAAACAACAACACAACAAACCACCACTTCAATTGCACTGAAACAGATTGGAAAAAAATGAAAATAGGTATAAACTGAAACTTAGTAATGAATTAGTGTCATTACTACGGATGAATCATTCATTTAGGAGGATCCTGCCTAGGTTTAAACAACCTGCATCTAACAACGTTCACTAACTTCTTTCTGCCTAAAACACGTGTTTATTATAATGTTCCCCATGCTGTTACTCATGGGGAAAGTACTTTACAGGTGGCCTCTTTACTTCTTTGGGTATAAGTGAATATGAGAATAATTTGATTCTAAACTAATCTTCCTATTTCCCGTGTCAGCAGCATCAGTCTCATTATATCACCTTTTCCCTGCCTCAGCACTAGCTCTCATTCTGTGCACCTTTTAACATTCCAGCCTCTCATTGTTTCACAGTCACCATGGGAAGAGCTAATAACCAGAACAGAGTATTTTTGATGTGAAGATGTGGAACAAAGGGGGTTTCTGCTTAGAGACCGAGGTCTACTGCTCTCATTGTCTGTATGGCTACGAGTACAAACTCATTAGGTTTTCCCTTTTGTCTCTTTTAATTAGGGAAAGGCTGACTGGGGACGTGTTGGTTCTACACCAACTCCATAAATGAATTGGTAGAATTCTGAAGCCTCGTGGAAGCTCCACTCTACAGTACTAGATTTCTAGTCAGTGGTTTCTCTGTTGAGAGTTGTTTTGGTTATCACTCATTCCAATTCCCCCAATCACTAAATGAATAGAAAGATTTGAATAGTTTTTTCTCTCTATGAACTTAGGGAGGTATTATGTCACATTCCTCAAATGTGTCTACTGAGTAAAGCTTTCTGTGGGAAACAGAAAACAAGGGAGAAGAAAATAAAGACATTTAAAGACCTACTAGGACACTGGGTGCAGTGGCACACACCTATCCCAGAGCTCTGGGAGGCAGAGGCAGGCAGCTGTCTGTGAGCTCGAGGTCAGCCTGGTCTACAAAGCAAGTCCAGGACAGGCCAAAGATACGGAAACCCTGTCTCAAAAAAATACTTTAACAAACAAAAACACACACAAAAATAAATATAACAAATAAAAACCTACTAGGAAACGTACTATGTAGAGTGTCTGCAAAAGCAGAACTTGGGAAGTATGCTTATTTTATTCACGATGACCTGGGAATGCCATTTTATTTTTTGGCTGAAACTTTAATGACAACTCACCTCAAATTAGAACTTATGTTTTAAAATATTTTTCTTAGCTGCTGTAGGCACTGGTCTTCACCATCCCAAACTTCCTGCTTGTAGGGTAGGAGGTGTAAATGTACATATTATCCATTTCTCTAGTTCAGTACTAAGTGGTTTAAGAATACTTATGCCATCTAAGAATAATAGTGATAATATTCTGCAAGGATGTCAAAACTATTTGTCATGCATCATTCTTGGCTTCTGAAAGTCCTGCAGGCCTCACTGCAGAACATGAAGTCAGTTGTTAACCCATTTCTCAATCATATATCTGTCCTCCTTGCTTTTCCACTTACTGTTTATAAATAACTGCTTCCTAA
The DNA here is from genome assembly GCA_028658305.1 of Pachyuromys duprasi. NCBI lineage: Eukaryota > Metazoa > Chordata > Mammalia > Rodentia > Muridae > Pachyuromys > Pachyuromys duprasi. The sequence goes on along the minus strand of CM053745.1, from coordinate 41,571,280 downwards.
ATGTTATCTGTGATGTTGAGCTATGGGTATATTGGTTGATAAATTTCCTTTCTTTCTGTTTCTTTTTCCTTCCTTTCTTGTGTTTTGATAAATACTGGTAGATTATTCTGAGTTTCAGATAATCACCTAATAACATTTTGTGATGATTTCAGTGAAAAAAAATCATATGGTAAATATTAAGAAAATAGTTTTAGAACTTGACTGTTTATTCAAAATTTTGAAATTATTTGGGGTAGGAATCTGCTTCCTAAATTGTAAGCTCTATTAGATTTAAACAGACTTCTTATGATAATAAGTTAGTATATGTATTGACATATGATACCAATATACAATAATATTGGAATTTGAGAATAAGTAAAAATAAAACCAGGAATGTTCTAGGTGCTTTAATTTGAAATGCTACTATTTTGATTATATTAGGTAAAATATACATTATTCAGTTGAACTTCCCATTTTGTACTTTGAATATGATGTACAGAAAATAAATCATATTATGAATATTTCCAGTTGTGCCTTTGCTCAACAATACTGCTTGCATGTGTGTATTTTTAGCAATAAATCCAGCCATTTTCTTAATTAATTAATTTATTTATTCACTTTACATCACAACCATAGCTCTACCCACCCTCCTTCCCTTTCACTTCTATCTGCCCTCCCTTACTCTTCAGAAAAGGAGAACCCCCTATACCAACGGACCCCAGCACATCAAGTTGCTAGGCCTTTTACATAAATGCAATTATGCTTAAAACATGTTCTTAAGTTTTGGACTACTATTACTAGAAATAACACCCAATCATAAATTTGAATATGATAACAACACACGATTCTGTGGTCATATGTTTTCATGTTGTGTAAGTCGCAGTGCCTAGCTGCCTGGATTGCTGAGACATATAATGTCATAGCTGTAAGCACTGACTGCTTGTGGTGATGGATGTAAGAAATTTTCTCTGGGGCTGGAGAGATGGCCAAGAGATTAAGAGCACTGGTGTTCTTCCAGAGGTTTAAGTTCAGTTCCCAGGAACCACATGGTGGCTTACAACCATCTATAATGAGATAAGGTACCCTGTTCTGGCATGCAGACAGAACATTGTATATGTAATAAATACATATTTTTTTAAAGAAAATTTCTCTGTATGGTTGATGAGCTAGTGTAAATTCTGCTGGCAAGCAAAGTTTAGTGAAAGTGTAAAATTGAGAGCAGTTTAACTCAAATCGGTCCATCAGAAGTAGCTTCCTTCTAAATATCCATCTTTAACACACTTGCAATGAGTGTTCCGACTAGCATGCAAGATACCAGAAGGTTTTCTGAATGTATATGGTCATTTCTAAGCCTATTGCATCTACCTTTGATTTTCTTTTAGAAACTACACAGAAATATTCTTCTCTCTGCTACAGTTTTATTTGCTAGGTTAACGTTTACGCTTACCATGTTATTGGTGCTTTATCTACCGAAGTGTGGGAAAGAGTGATTTAGCTCTAAGACCTTCATTCCATATTCCTAGGATACTATGGCAGCTTCCATTTGTCCCCAGCTTCATTAAGTAACCCATATGAAGTTTGCCTGTAAAGGTCCCTGGTAATCCTCTTTACCATTCAGATGAAGCAGGAGTTAAATTACAGTATAATGTGAGTTTCCCTGAACAGAATCAGTTTTAGATGGCTTATCAAGAGAGAATTCAACACTGGAATTTGAATCTAAAATTGTTAAATGAGAGAGGGAAAAAAGAAGAAGAAGAAGAAGAAGAAGAAGAAGAAGAAAAGATTGTTGAACATTGCCTCTAAATCGCTCTATCCTAGTCAAAACCCTATCACATATGATCAAGCAGTTATCATCATAGGTCCCTGAGCCATCCAACTTCTGATTCCTGGCCATACAGGTAGTGTTGAACATGGGTTTCCACTAGTAGCTTGGACCTCAAGTTAGACCATTGGTAGCCACTCCCAGAAACTCTGAGCTACCTTTGCCCCAGTGCATCTTGCAAGCAGGACAGGTTGTGAGTCAAAGGCTTTGTGGCTGTTTTTTTTTTTTCCCCATTCCCACCACTGGAAGCCTTGTCTGGTTACAGAAGATGGCTAGTTCAGGCTCTAGATCCTTCATTATTAGGAATCCTCCAGGGTCATCATTGCAGGTTTTAGGAAGTTTCTAAAAACTGAACATGATAAACAAACACAAAAAGAAAGAAAGAGGAAAGAAACAAAAATGGAGAGAAGAAAATCAATGAAATGATTCCTAATGATATTCTGCTATACAGAATGTGTACAATTTTGTATGAGAGAAGAATAAAAAACAAAAGATAATTTATCACAATCCAAGCATTCTGAGTAACAGTGGCAGTTCTGTGACTTCACTCACAAATGAAATACCTGACTATTGTAATGTGAGCTCTTTAAGTATTTGTGTGTACTGGTTTCTAATAAAAGAAACTCAGAAATATGATGAAAATTTTAAGAAGATGTAACAAAAATTTACTTACAGCTCCTTCACATAAAACAGTGACTAATAATAAAGCAGTCATTTTAATAGCAAGATATGATTTCTTACTTTTATGTATTTATGATATAATCTTCCAAATGTATAGGATAAGAATAAGAAATAATCACAAAAGAACTAAGCAATTGTAGCCTAGGATAAACTTCTTTAACCCATTTACCATAGCAATTGACAGATCAAGTAGACAAAACATATGTAATTGCATCGTTAAAACATAATTAAACATCTGCCCGTATATAAGTGAATATTATTTTGACAATCATGATGAATTACCATTTATTCAAGCACATGTAGGTATGGAGTTTTAACCATGTTTGCCCTTTGCCCTAAATGGAGACATCATGTCTATCTTACATAATCCTTTGTTGTACAGTCAGTGCTTTGCCAAATGAGACAAAGACACATGGAGACTTGACTCCTAAGACCAACCCTAATGAAAGATGACAGTTTTCAGGTTACTCAACAAATGTCTTAAAGACAAATACATCTTCTGTCGTCACTCTATTCATCAAAGGATTACCATGGGTATTTTGATTTTTCTTTGTGTTAAATTGAATACAAATGCAGCCTTTTGTCTTTTATTCTGAGAGTTTCTTAGTTGACAGTTTGTTAAGTTTTTGTTTACACCTTTGTTCTTCTACAGTTTTTAGTGGCATGGTGTACTTTCCTACAAGTTTAAAGATTTGTGCATATATATATATTTATGTATGTGCCCATATCTGTGACTATATCTGTTTGTGTCTCTAAAATATTCAAGAAGTTTTAAACCATATCTTCTAAAGATTAAAGAACTTAGAAAGAGTAAGAGACTTGTAAATAACTGGGTCATAAATTCCTACTTGGTATTATAATTATAGTCATACTCCATAGCAAAATAGTCAAGTCACCATCTTTACTACGAAGAAATTGGGTGATTTAATATTACTTAGGGCTTATTTTATCTATATAATTGTCTGAGATAAGAATTGCAAGCTAATAATAATTATAGTAATGTCAGAAGTCTAGAGGACAGTGATGGCTTATTTAGCAGGGTAAGATAATTGCAATGTTCTAAATGCTTATTTATCCTCTACTTGAAGAAAAAATTGAAGAACTGAGTTCAGTTATGCCTCAAGATTTGGCATCTAAGAAATACAATATTGCTTGAAATGTTTTAATGGCTTATTTCAACTTGATCTAAAAAGCTTGCCAAAAGATATGTGGTTATGTAAATGTATTTTATATTCATATATAGAAACTAGAAACTATTATAATTTTTTAAAATACAAAGCTTGAAGATGTGTCCTCTTGAAATGTTACAAATATTGCATATTTCGTGATTACTACCCCATGAATTTAAAGCATTTTCTCAAGTGCAGTGTCTCATTTTCAAGATTGCATTTCTAAAGAGATAGTTATGTCACAGTCATCCATCTTTAGAGTATTAATACTAAATTAATGTGATAATTATTTTCATATTTCACCATCACACACACATAGGAGTGCACGTACATTCTAAATTGATGCCAAATTATCAGAAGCCACTATTCAATATTTGCAACCTACAGAAAGCTCAATGTAATCCCAGAGCAAAAACTAAAGTCTGTCTTCATATACTTCTGTAAACTCCTAATTTTATAGGCAATTAAGTTTTCAATGTATGCATATTATTCACACAAAGAAGAAAGCACACATCTTAAAATATCTACCATCAACTCAAAAGTAGTGAATTTTTATTGTTTTCACAATAAAAGCAATTTGTATTTTTAAAATATTCAAAATCATTTGTGAAGAAACCTTGAATAGTAAATAGCAGTAATAGTTAGATTGATAGGGTACACTATGAGATAATTAGCCTAATGTAATCAGTTTGTTGTTAACATGAATTTATGCCAATAATCCAGCATGGCACAGTAGTAATGTCATAATGTATCTTTGGAGAATTTTTCTTTTTTCTATTTGAAATGAATAATGTTGGGGATGACAATAAGTAGAGATTTTGCTTCCATGTTATAGCAGCCAATATGGCAGTAGTTAGAAAGATTTAATGAGAATTGCCTAAAGGGGCCCATTTTAGACTTGTATCATTTGTTTGAAGCTCATCTTGTCAAATCTGTCAGAACAACTGGTCAAAATGTCTAATGGATCATTGGCCAGAAAACACCAGTTAACAGAAAATCATATCTATGTGCTGTTTTACAATTTAAAAAGATTTTACTAAACATTCCATTTTTTTCACAACCACAAAGAGGCACAAATAGATCAAATTTATAGCCAGCATGTTCGAAAGAAAAAAGGTTAATGAGAGAATCTCGGAGAATTACTCATGAATATAAAGTTTGTGAGACCAAGTCTAGTTCCTAGACAAAAAAAAAATTAAATCATAATTTCCTACTATAGTTGCTGCATATATTTCACCAATATTTAAGGTATGTAGCATACTATTGAATAGCTCATATATAGCCTGTTTTTATTTTCCTGGATGATTTTAGCTAGATATTTTCCATAGACTTCAGAGACAGAACCTGGAAACATGTCTGAGAGCTACAGAAGATTAAGGAAGACAGATACAAGTAACATCAAGCTAAGGAAAGGCCAGCCATGCGCTCTGGTGGAGATGCATCAGAAACCTGGATTCTCAGAGCCTTTACTTGATATAGCATGATGTGACAGTGGGGTAGCAAGTTGTTGTATAGGGTCTCTCTGGGGGAGTAGTATCAGAAGGGGTATAATCATGGTTGACCTGGATGAGAAAGGTACAACTGGTACTTTTTGCAGGTGCTATTTTTTTCTAAAGGTCAACTATTGATTAACATTTATACATGGAGAGGGGGAAGGCCTTGTCCTTTCACTGAGCCTTTCCCTGGGAAAGCCATGCCATTCCCTTTAGTCTGAGGTGGTGACATCTTTGACATGGCTGAGCTCATGTCAATAATACATATTCACTCAGGACTTCATCTCACCCTAACCATGAGCTTACTTTGTTCTAACGCCAAGTAACATCATTAAAATCTACTATATAGGGTCTTCTGAGTTCAGGGTGTGCAAAACTTGCCTACTACTATTATTCATCTAAGTGAACACAGTATTATCTGACTCTTAATTACTTATTATGACACTCATACATTCATTCGTCTTTCATTCCTCATCAGAGAAACTTCTACTTTTATAAGAAAAGTGCTTACTGCAGAAACTCTCAATGGGCAGAGAATGAGAGACTGCAGAGTTTCCACTCAGATATTGGATGTGGCATGAAAAATTATACTCATGGAGTAAAATAATTTAGACTACTTTTACAAATACTTTCAGAAAATTGTTCTAAGTTACATATGAGCAGATAAAACAAGTATCTAGATGATTCTCTGAGTATATGCATGTGAAAATGTTCATCATCTTAATACATACAATGCCATGTTCAAAGCTGTATAATAGGCATCAAAATAGTAAATATTATATCAAGGACCATTCTTACATTGCAGAAGCTGGCAGCCTAATAACTAACAAAATGTTAATGATATAAAACAAACAGCTACTATTAAAAGGTGCTGTTAATGGTACCAAGGAAAAAGAGAAATTATCAATATTACCCAGTTTTAAGCTTTTCGAACAATAATAAACATTTTCCTGACAAGGCATAGTGCACATACTGGTGTGCTAATGGCATAGACATCATGGGAGCAACCCACCATTTTCTGATTTGATGTAAGGTCTGCTCCACAAGTTAAAACTCACACAGGGCATAGTTACTGAATCCAAGACCGCATGACTAGGGGAGAACCTATTACTATTATGCTGCACACAGACAAAGCATTTAGCTGACTGAACCATTCAGCGTCCGTTTACAGTTAGAGTACAGGCACTGATGAATTGCCAGGCACCAGTGGAACACTCTGAAGGCACCATATCTAAGACAAAATGGCATATGATATAATAATTTTACTTTCTAATGTTGAGAAACATGGCATGAAATGTACATTTTTCGACATTGGCATAGCTGTGGTGCTACAATGTTATAAAAATATTTTTGACAGTGTACGATATAGGACTGGGAGAGGAAGAGCTAAACCAGGTGACTCTTATCTGTATTTTAGATATAAGAGGAGGTGAACAAGTTTAAGGCATATCTGTACTATAGTGTGAGTTCATAACAATCCTGGTGAACATAATGAGGCCCTAGTTCAAAATTAAACATGTTTGCCCCTGTTACTATTTTTGAAACTATTTGGGAAACAATTATCACATGGGAAAGTATTACACACCAGTAAGATGTAGAGGAGCACAATTTTTAATCTCCAGCTTTGAGCATGAACAAAAAAAAAAAAAGAAAAAAGAAAAGAAAAAGCAACTCTAAGAGAGGGAGAAAACAGAGAATAGGACAGGAGCCTACCATAGAGGGCCTCTGAAAGTCTCTACCCAATATGTTATCAAAGCAGATGCTGAGACTCATAGCCAAACTTTGGGCAGAGTGCAGACAATCTTAGGAAAGAAGAGGGAGATGAAAGACCTAGAGTGAACAGGAGCTCCACAATGAGAACAACAGAACCAAAATATCTGGGCACAGGGGTCTTTTCCGAGACGGATACTCCAACCAAGGACCATTTATGGATATAACCTAGAACCCCTGCTCAGATGTCGCCCATGGCAGCTCAGTCTCCAAGCGGGTTTCCTAGTACAGGGAACATGTCTCTGACATGAAGTCAGCGGCTGGCTCTCTGATCACCTCCCCCTGAGGGGTGAGTGGCCTTACCAGGCCACAAAGGAAGACAATGCAGCCAGTCCTGAGGAAGGTCAGATGGCAGAGGTTGAGGGCCTCAGCTATTGGTGGATTTGGAGAGAGGCATAGGGGGTGATGAGGAAAGGAGGGTGGGATTGGGAGGGAATGAGGGAGGAGGCTACATCTGGGATACAAAGTAAATAAACTGTATTTAATATAAAAAATTAAAAAGGAAAGTGTTTGTACAGACTCATTTGCACAACCATGGGATAACATTGTCCTGAGAGGACTTCGTGCACTTTTTTTTTTACTATATTCTTATTGATACAGAATATTAAAAGGTAGCTATGTTAAGCCATCTCACACAGAAAACAGCGTGTAGCTGGGGATCAATAAATATAATATGATATTAGATGGGTTTATAATAATTTTATTTAGAAGTGACGACTGACTAATATAAAAGACAGGGATTTTGAAGGGAAAAAGGCAGAGCAATGCCACAAATGCACTAAAAATGTCATTTCAATAGCCGAATTTAGTTAGAATCTATATGGCAAAATTCTTATTTTCTAATTACTGTGCTAAGGGCTCTGAGCACACCTCTATGCCTCAGTTTAGCCTAGACACATGTAAGAACTAACTCCAGCTTAGGAAACCGAATGACAATGAGAGGAGTATAAGGATCATAGATTACAGGGCACTCAGAGCACTGCCAAATTGGGTCTCCTCCACTGTCGAGGAGAGAACAGAGTTGACATCTTAATAAGAAATTTATTACAGTACTTACTGACAAAAGTAAGCATCAGAGTCCCTGTTGTTATTTTGGAAACTATTTGGGAAAGTATTATCACTTTTCGCTCAGGTGAAGTCTGATGTTTTGATGAATGGCTGACCTTGAGCAAATGGCTACTTTACTAGTTACTGACGATTTTATGTGATCAGAAATAGCTGCCTAAAGTTCAAAATGGGAAACATAAAAATATTACATGTATTAACTATGGATGATAATTGTAAACATGACCTGATATAACACTGATCCAAGTGTAAAATATTGTTACTTTAAAAATTAAAACTATGATTATTTACAAGGGGTAGTGTGAGATTAGAATTTTATGTTAGAATGAAAGTCTTTTGGCATGACCTGCATGCCTGTGCATGACATAATCATTGATAGAAATCTGACTTGAGGGTTGTCCTGATTTTACAAGACATATCTCATTTATTATTTATATTGTGTCAATTTAAAGTATCATCTATTCTTTTATCATTTATTCCTTCCCTGTGTAGTTTCTATATATGTTACACCTTTAGAATGATAACAATTCTCTCACATTGTTAGCTTTTCTCTTTTTTAAAGGATCCAGACATTATCTTTTATACAAATGTACCCCTTAATAGGAACTAACCAAGAATTTGATTACTCACTATATGCTATTCAGATTATCAAATGAATAATAATTTTCAAGCACTCAACTTTTGTGAATTGTTTAATTTTCCAAAAAGAAAACTCTAGAAAAGCTCCCTAATATTTTGGATAATAACGTAGTTTAAAAGAAATTAATCATTTTTTTTCAGTTGGGAGAAGGAGTGTGTTTGTGTGTTTGTGGTGGTGGGTGGGTGCAGGTATATTTGTCTATATGTAAATGTGGTGCATTAAAGCGTGTGTGAATGTATGTGGTGTGTACTAGTGGGTATGTGATTGTATTTGTGTGTTTTTATGTGTATATAGTCGTGTGTCCGTCTGTAAACATGGTGTGTGTGTGTTGTGTATGTCTGTGTACTATCTGTATGTTAGTATGTATGTTCATGCATATCTATGTTTATGTTTGTGTACTTGTGGGTGTGTGCATGTATGTGTGTACGTTGTGTTTGTGTGTGTGTGTGTGGCATATGTTCCTGCTTGGGCTCAGTCCATGCTTACCAATTGTGGTAACAATGTTTGTTTTTTTTCTCTTTTTTTAGATAAAATTGTCTCCTTTTAAAGAAGACACATACAGTACCTAGTTCAATGTGATGTTTTTGTTAAATAATAAGCAACAGTAGCACTCTGAAATAAATAATTCTCATAGAGGTAAAATATATACAACTATAAAATCATAAATATGCTGGGAAATTATAATATGAATTTGTAAATTGTATGCAAATAGCTTGAAACCAGATCTATAAAGACATAAATAAAGGAACAAGACTGAAAGGTTTATACGTTGGCTTGTTTATAGAGTAGCACAAACATTTTTCTTTTTTAATTGGCAATTAATTTTCAGCAGCCATCTAGGTGCTTTCATGTCAAATTACTTTTCCTACACTAAACAAGATTAGGCATCCGAGCAGCCAAGCACTTACGTGAAAGTGAGAAACTGACTGTCAAGTAGATATTTTCTACCTATAACCAATTAAAATGCTTCTTTTTTGATGAATGAGTGTTGTAATTTCACATTTCTTATTTCTACCTAAATACATACTTGTATAGCATCTCAGTTCACAAGGGCTACAAAGATGTGTACTGAGATTTCTGCTGTCTTCCTCCTGCAGTTTATCCTCAGACGGAAACAAATGAGCATTTTTTCATAGGGGTGAAGAAAGCATAATGCAAATTCAGAGATTCTTATGCTGCCACACATGAAACTCAACTACATGTACACACCAAGAAATGTAAGTGCATAATGTGTATATGTTTGTGTGTTTGCATATATGTGTGCATGTATGTATGTGTGTACATGCACACATGGTGTATTATGCCATAAAGTTAAATGAAGTCCCACCAATTAACTTTTAGTCTACTAGTTCCTTGTAGATTATCATTTTGAATTACAATGTAAAGATACTTAAAAGTTAGACCATCGACACAAGAGGTAAAAATCATTCGTTATTGGTAATATTCAAGCGAATGATACAAAAAGAAAAATATTGATTTTTTAGAACATGTCTCATTTTTCTTACTTTACAGAAGACTGATGCATGTTCATGAGCCTATCAATATTATTTGAATTAATGCATATTCCTCTTTATTGATTGCTTTAACAATGATTGTCATAACTGATTTATGGGCACTTTTGCCTGTTTAATATTTTAAGAATAAATATCAAATTTGTATACCTAAGTAGACTGACTAGAATGAGCAACAGAGCTGGAGGTTAACATTGCATCTTTTTATTTAATCCATATTATGATATATTATGCAGGATCCATTTTAAAGAAAAGAGTCTAACTGGAGTTTACCTTAGAATATGCTCTTCAACAGAATTTTCTGTTTTAGTATAATGAAATATCCAGAGTTAGGGACAGGGATTTTCTTATTACTTGAAAATACATCTAACATTTGTGCAGAAAATTAAGATGTATTAAATAAAAATATTTAGCTTGAGTTTATCCTTAATATGCCTAAAGTGGCCTATTAAGAATAGATAAGAATATTTCTGAAATTCTTAAGTATATCCTATTTTGATGCCTAACATCTTGTTTTGGTTAAAGTCTTCTGTTCCATGTGATGTCTACATTTTTCAGAAGGCTTTATTTGCAACACAAATATGTTAAATCTGAAGTTGTTAAGTTCATCTATTTTTAATGTTACTAGTGACTCTGTAATCAATTTAAGAACCTATCCAACTCAAGGTAATGAAAATCTGGATACTACTAAGACCTTTGGAGTACTTGCATGTTTTGTTAGATATATGGTCCTTTGGGTACAGCATGTAAGTGAATTTCTAAATTCTATTATTTACTTGTCAATATTATATTCCCATTATTCCTATTCAGCTTTGGTGACTATCTTCCTTAAAATTTACTTGAATTAAAAATTTACTGTGATTAGCAAGATGGTTCAGTGGATAGACAGCCTGATGTCCTGAATTTGATCCCGGCACCCACATGATAGAAAGAGTCAAACAAAACAATCAATTCAGCAAAGTGTCCTCTGACCTCCACACGAATGTGTGTCACTCTGAGCTGTACAGAGAGATATGGAGGGAGAGAGGAAGAGAAAGAGAATGAGGAAGGGAAGAAGTGAGGGAAGGAGGGAGAAAGAGAGAAGAAATAAATATTAAAAAATCTATTTTTATGTAGGTGTCTACATCTATATATAGTGTCATCCTTGTCCTTATTTTGTTTTTAAATTAATTTATTTTTTATTAATTAGTTTATTCATTTTTTATCACAGTTATAGCCCCCCATTCCCTCCCAATCCCACTCTCCTTCCTTAATCTCCTCCCATGCCCCTCTCCAAGTCCACTGATAGGGGAGGACCTCCTCCCCTTCCCTCTGACCCTAGTTTATCAGCTCTCATCAAGAGTGGCAGCACTGTCTTCCTCTGTGGCCTGGTAAGGCTGCTCCCCTCTCAGGTGGAGGTGATCAGAGAGCAGGCCAAGCAGTCCATGTCAGAGACAGTCCTTGTCCCCATTACGGGGGAACCCACTTGGATACTGAACTGCCATGGGCTACATCTGTGCATGGGTTCTAGGTTATATCCATGCCTTGTCCTTGGTTGGAGTATCAGTCTCACAAAAGACCCCTTTGCCCAGATATTTTGGTTCTTTTGCTCTCCTTATGGAGCTCCTGTTCCCTCCAGGTCTTTCTATCTCCCCCTTCTTTCATAAGATTCCCTGCACTTTGCCCAAAGTTTTGGTATGAGTCTCAGCATCTGCTTTAATACCCTGCTGGGTAGAGTCGTTCAGAGTGAGGATTGGTCATATTACCCAGAGTCTTCCTTCTTGCTTAGCTTTTTGAG
>CM053745.1:41541524-41558873 GCA_028658305.1 Pachyuromys duprasi | reverse complement strand
ACTGTCTCCTAGGCTCTCCTAGTCTGAGGTGTTTCTGGGGGACGCGATTGGTGTGCACCTGCGGAATGCCTGCTGGTAGAAGCAGAACTGCCTGTGGACACACACACACACACCCACGGACTGAGGTGGTCGCTGGTGGGCCTGAGCAGTGTGTGCCCCGCAGTGTGCAGGCCAGTCAAAACGGTCTCCTAGGCCCTCTCAGTCTGGTTCGTGTACCCACATGCACACACAGGGACTGAGGTGGTTTCTGGGGGAAGCGATTGGTGTGAGCCTGGTGTATTCCCACCGGGTCTGACTGGCCCGTGGACTCCCACATGGACTGAGGTGGTTATTGGCGGATCCGCAGTATCCAGGTCAGTCAAAACGGTATCCGGTTCCTCCTCAGTCTGGCCCAGAGGCTGTGAGACCCAGTCTGGTATTGGGGCTGCGGGTGCCCAGCTCGGCTGCTCGTTCAGATCAGGGCTGTGCACTGCTGGTCCCCGGATATTTTTCTGGGGAAGAGCTGGGTGTCCCTAGGATTTTCCCACTTGATTTCCCGCTGTAGGAGTTCCGCTCACCTGGCACTCACAAATGCTGGTGTTTTAGGTCCCAGAGTTCAGTCTCCTGGTTGCTGCGTTGTTTCTGCTGTCCTACTCCTCAGACAGGGTGTCCTCTCCTGGCAGCCATCTTGGATCCTCTGAATTACATCATTTTCCTGCTACTTTTTTTTTTTTTCATTTTTTAAGACCAGTAGTATTTGGTTTTGCCCTAGGTCTCAGGCTACTTATTCTCAGGTTTTTAAATTCCCAAGCAATGTCAGATAAGGGCTCCATTTCATAAAGTGGGCCGTAAATCAAATCAGTTATTGTTTGGTTACTCACATAAGCATTCTGTCACCATTACCTTAGTGTATTTTACAGGAAGTACAGATAAAAGGTGTTGCCGTTGGGTTGGTGTTTACCTTTATCTTTTGGTAGCTTAAAGAGTACCTTCCCGGGGCTGGAGAGATGGCTCAGCTGTTAAAGGCTACACTCACAACCATCATATAAGAGTATCTTCCTTTAACAAAGATATTAGAATATAGGGGTGAAGTTTCCATGTTGGAACCAGCTCACTGTCTCCGTGTTCAATGTGTGGTGTGCATGTTATCTTCAGCAATGAGGCCTTGCTGTCAGTTTGTGGCGAGCAAAGTATTGTCTTGGCAACAGCATGGGTTTTTTGAGGATTTTGATGGCAACTCTTTTTTTTTTTTTTTTTGTAATTTGAAAGAAATTTTACTCATCCCTTGAAGTGTTCAAAACAGTTATATACAAAGAAAATCTAACCAGTTAGATTTTAAAAAATAAAATGTTTTAGATGGAGTCAAATGCCAAATATCAGAGTGCATTGTTTGCTATAGGTATTGATGGATTGATGGCAACTCTTTTGAAAAGAACTCAACTGGGAATAAAATTCAATCCTTCTGCTTACTTTTCTATGGTTATTCTTACCATAGTTTTTCACTTTTCATTAAATTCTTTATTAACTACATTTTATTCATCTTATATACCCCTGTAGCTCCCTCCCTCCTCCTGTCCCAGTCCCTTCCTTCCTCCCCACTCTGCCCCAGTGTCCTTCCCCAAGACCACCAATAGGGGAGGTCCTCCTTTCCTTCCCTTAGGTCCCAGTCCATCAGGTCCCATCAGGAGTGGCTGCATTGTCTTCCTCTGTGGCCCAACAAGGCTGTTGTCCCCTCAGGGGGAGGTGATCAAAAAGCAGGCCAATCAGTTCATGTCAGAGACAGTCCCTGTTCCCATTGCTATGGAACCCACTTGGACACTGAACTGCCATGGGCCACACCTGTGCAGGGGTCCTAGGCTATCTCCATGCATGGTACCTGGTTGGAACATCAATCTCTGGAAAGACCCCTGTGCTAAGACCACTTGGTTCTGTTGCTCTCCTTGTGGAGTTCCAGTCCTCTCCAGATCCCACTATTTCCCACTTCCCTCATAAGATCCCCTGCACTCTGCCCAAGTGTTAGCCATAAGTCTCAGCATCTGCTTTGATAGTCTGCAAGGCAGAGACCTTCCGAGGCCCTCTTTAGCAGGTTCCTGACCCGTTCCCTTCTCTCCTTCTTGCAATGTCCATCCCCTTTTCCCTTCTGGATAGGGACTGGGCATTTTAGTAAGAGTCCTCCCTCTTGATTAGTTTCTTTAGGTGTACAGATTTTAGTAGGTTCATCCTATATTATATGTCTATATGAGTGAATATATACCAGGTGTGTCTTTCTGCTTCTGGGATAGCTCACTCAGGATGATCCTTTCCAGTTCCTACCATTTACCTGCAAATTTCATGATTTCCTTGTTTTTTATTGCCAAATAGTATTCCATTGTGTAGATGTACCACAATTTCTGTATCCATTCCTCAGCTGAGGGACATCTTGTTGGTTTCCAGGTCCTGGATATTACAAATAAAGCTGCTACAAACATGGCTGAGCAAATATCCTTGTTGTGTACTTGAGCCTCTTTTGGATATATGCCTAGGAGTGGTATAGCTGGATCTTGAGGAACCGCTATTCCTAGTTGTCTGAGAAAGTACTAGATTGATTTCTAGAGTGGTTGTACAAGTTTATATTCCCATCAGCAGTGGAGGATGGTGACCCTTTTTCCACATCTCTCCACCATGTGTTGTCACTTGAGTTTTTGATCTTGGGCATTCTGATGGGTGTAAGGTGAAATCTCAGGGTCGTTTTGATTTGCATTTCCCTGATGAGTAAGGATGTTGATTTGTAAGTATTATAGGCTCTCTTTCCTTTCCTGTATTATTTATCACCAACCTGAATTCTTTTGGAGATAAGGACTTTAAACAGATAATTAAGTGAGAAGTTTAAACTAGACCTTAACCCAACAAGACTGATGTCCCTTAATAAAGCAAAAAAAATAGTAAATCATAAATAAATAAATAAATAAATAAATAAATAAATAAATAAATAAGAAAGAAAGAAATCTAAACACAGATTTATGAACAAAGACCCTGTAAAGACAAAAGACATAGAGGAAAGTCATTCAGAAGCCAAGTGTCTATCAGAATAAACCTTTGCCATCACTTTAATCTTAGCAGTCTAGGCTAAAAATTGAAGAAAATTGGCCTCATGTTTAAATCACACAATTTGTGGTAGGCACTTGTTATGTGATAGATAACAAATAAACTGTCATATGACATATGTGGTAGAATCCAAATAATATCTACATGCAAAGCTGTTGCTAAAGGTAATTATGTGTGCAATTATGAAAGACAATGCAGTGTATCCTTCTATATCTGTACAGATAATTAGTATCCTTGAACTACCACAACAAAGTGAAACAAACTGCCTCCCATAACAGATTCATGCTTCCACAGCTGCAGAGGGTATGCATTTGAAATCAAGGTGTCAACTTGATCCTTTTACCTCTGAGATTCTAAGCATAACTCCTTGCCTGTTCACAGCCTCCGGGTACTATTTCATAATGAAAGTTCTTTACTATGTGGATTCTTTACTCCAACCAGCTTCTTGCATTGCCAAGTATTCTTCCTGGGGCTCTGTGCATCTGTTTATGGTTTTTTACCCCCTCCTTTATATAAGGGCCAATACTGCCAGATTAAGGTCCACTGTAATGACCTCATTTAACTTGATCATTTTTGCAGACCCTGGCTTCATTTTTAACATAGATTGTCCTTTAAAAGATAGCACGGTGTTTTGTTGTTTGTTGTTCCAGGATGGTGATACTTGGGAATAATGTAGAACTTTCAAAGAGATGAGTCAAATCAGCCAGTGATAGCACTATTCTTGGGAAGGAACACTGTTGTCCCAGTGTGAGTTCGCAGGAACATTGCTATAATAACCCAAGTTGAGATCTCATTCTCCCTTGCTTCTGGTCTCCTGATGGGATCGTTTGAACCCCATGTGCTTTCAACATTGGCATCTGCCATGAGCAGAGGAAAGCCTTTACCAGACCTGTGCTACAATGCACTTGATCTTCAAGAATTGAGGATCGAATTAGTTTACTTTATTACGGTTTTTTATATTGAATTTTATTTATATATTTATTTATTACAATTTATTCAGTGTGTATCCCCTCTGAAGGCCCATCGCTCATCTCCTCCTAGTTCCACCCACCTTCCCTTTTCTCCCCCTATGACCTTTCCCTAATCACCTGATAAGGGAGGACCTTGTCCCCTTCTATCTGACCCTAGCCTATCAGGTCTCATGAAGGCTGACTGCATCCTACTCCTCCTCCTTGGCCTGGCAAGGCTGCACCTACCTGGAGGAAGTGATCAGACAGCCTGCCACTGAGTTTATGTCAGGGGGCCAACAGAGACAGATAATCCAACTAAGGACCATGCTAGGAGAAGACCTAGACCCCCTGTACAAAGGAATTCCATTGGCTGCACAGTTTTTAAGTGGTTCCCCTAGTAAGGCTTTATTAATTTTTTCAGGTGATATATTTTATATACTATTTTAATGTAATCACAGTAATGATGTCATACAAGAAGCAATTAATTTCCCCTGAAACCATATCCTAACTACATATTCCCATCCTCCTTATAATCAATGATAAGCATAACTATATTTTTCTTTCTGATATTGCACTTAATTTTTTTTTACTTTTATTGAAAACAGTTTATTTTCTCACACAATATATTCTGATTATGTTTTTTCCTTCCCCTACACCTTCCATTTCCTCCCAGATTTCTTTCCTGTCTGGATTCACTCACTCCTTTTCTGTCTCTCCTTTGGAAAAACAGGTGTCTGAAAGATAAGAGCAAAACATCACAAAATAAAATATAATATATAAAGCAAAAAACATCATACAGAAGTTGGACAGGACAAATCAACAAAAGAAAAAGAGCCCAAGATAAAAACAGAAGCAGTGAAGACCCACTCATTTGCACACTTACGAATCCCATCCAAGAAAACAAAGTCTTCTAAATCAACACATGTAAAGATCATATGAAATCACAGAGATTGGGACAGCACTTCAGAGAGCCTTCGTGGATCTGCACCAGGTCCTCTGTGTACATATTATAACTTGTTTTATTCTTAAGTACTCAGTTTCAACAATTTCTTTATAGCAACGAAGAACTAATACAAACACACTTAACTTCCAAAGCAGGTCACCTACAATCATACTCTTGCTTGAGATTCTACTCTCTATGAAGGTAGATAACATTTTATTCAATGTGTACATCTTTATATTGTCTTAGTATCTATTTATTATCTATCTATCTATCTATCTATCTATCTATCTATCTATCTATCTATCTATCTATCATCATCTAGCATCTATCAATCTTCTGACATCAGTCAACTATCTATCCACTCATCTGGTATAATTTTTTAATGAAATAATTATTTTTTCCTCATTTGTTTCTAAACACAGGTCTCAAAATACTTGAATGAAATTGAATATCCCTTGCCAAACAAAAGACTGAAGACTGATATTTACCAAATAATCATACAGTCTTCTATTCATCCAAAACAAAGCTACAATGTTCCCTTCTGTTATTTCGTCATGTTGTTCACCTAGCTTTTTACATAAATCTAAAGCTAAAGAACATGTAACTTTTTGGTAGAATATTGCTGCCATTGCTGATAACTTTTTAAAAATATCCTAGTAATAGCTTTAAAAACTGTTTCATAGGTACTAATAATACAGTGTTACTAAAAATGTTTATTTTTCATTTTCAGGTTTATTATTATTATCATTATTTTATTAAACAAAGTGTGACACTTTGGTTAATATAAAAAAACTCATCTAATAAAAAATTCATAATAGCCAGAAACTGGAAACAACCTACATATCCCACAATGGAGGAATGGGTACAGAAATTGTGGTACACTTACACAATGGAATACTACTCGGATATTAAAAACAAGGAAATCATGAAATTTGCAGGCAAACGTTGGAAACTAGAAAAGCTCATCCTGAGTGAGGTAACCCCGAAGCAGAAAGACATGCATGATATGTACTCAATTATATGTGGTTTTTAGACATATAATATAGGATAAACATACTAAAATCTATGACATAAGAAAGCTAAATGACAAGGAGGACCCTAGTGAAGTTGTTTAATTCTCATTCAGAAGGGAAAACAGAATAGACACTGGAAGTAGTAGAAGAGAGGAATCAAAACGAGAGTCTACCACAGAACAGAAGTCCTCTAAAAGAGTCTACCTAGCAGGGAATTGAAGAAGATACAGAGACTCACAGCCAAACTACGGACTGAGCACAGGGGAAAAAGTGGGAAAAAGGATCCAGAGGGGAAAGGGACCCCACAAAGAGATCAACAAAGCCAAAAAGAAAAAACAAAAACAAAAAACAAGGCCCTGGGGGGACTGCAGAGACTGATGCATCAACCAAAGACCGCACATAGAGAGGGCATAGACTGCCTACTCAGATGCAGCCCATAACTCACTCTCCATGTGTGTGTCCTAGTAATGGGAGCAGGTACAGATTCTGACATGAACTCAGTTGCCTGTCTCTTGGTCACTGCTCCCTGGTGGGGAGACTTAACCAGCCCACAAAGGAAGAGGATCCAGGCACTCCTGATGGTGCCTGATAGGCTAGGGTCAGACAGTAGAGGAGGAGGAGTTCCTCTATCAGTGGACTAAGGGAGAGGGATAGGGAAGGAAGAGGGAGAGGTTGAGACTGGGAAGAGATGAGCAAAGGGCAATAACTGGGCTACAAAGTTCATAAATTTTAAATAATAATAATAAGCACCAGTGACCTAAATATACTGTCTTTATATTTATTACAATATATTAATATGAATAATTTTTAAGCACAAACTTAAAAATTAAAAACATATTGCTTTATGACACTTGGTATCACTCTATATATACATACACTTTGACCTTCAGGACAACCAGTATTTGATAAAAAAAAAGTCAGTAAAGCAGGTTACTATAGCTACTTTTCAAGAATTCATCAAGACAGAATTCAGGAAACAAAAGCATATCTAAATATGTATTACTAACAAACAAAAAAGAAAGAAAGAAAAAACCTATTAAGTTATATTTTATATAATAGAAAAGTTTCTTATCTCTAACATTGAATGTAAAAAAAAAAGGAAAACATTAATGTACTTTTAGAAAACACTTAACTTTGAACAAACCACACAAGGAAACAAGCTCAGAATGGAAAAGAGATGTCAGTTTCCACAAAAATTAATCAACAAAGCAAGTGACCTCATTTCAAGAGGAGCTATTCACTTTTTATAAATATTTCCAGTATTTTCTCTACTGTAGGTTCAGAGGGTATATCATAATATCATAGTATTATAATAAATAGAAAGGAGATGCACAGAGTTGATATCTGGAATTCAGTCACCACCCTTAGTGATTACTGTAAATCCAGTGTTTGTCATGGATGTATTAACACCTTTCCATACCTACACATTCAATACAAGATCTGCTGTAGCTGTTCTGTTCGCAAACTCCATCTTCTCCTCAGCCATAATAACTCCACAATGTGACTCAACAGAGGTAGGTCACACATGTAAATTACTGATACAATGTGTTGAAAAAACTATACAGTTATTCTCCTTTGCCCATCTAGCTTCATTCTTTTGGCACTTTCTTTCACTGGCATAATGTGCATAGTCAAAAGCGGGGGAAGAAAGGTGAGGCTGGGCGGGGATGAGGGGGCTACAACTGGGATAGGAAATGATTAAATTATAATTAATAAAAATAAATTAATTTAAAAATTTTTCTAGGATAACTCACTCAGGATGATCTTTTCCATTTCCCACCATTTACCTGAAAATTTCATGATTTCCTTGTTTTTTTATTGTTGAATAATATTCCACTGTGTAAATGTACTACAATTTCTGTATCCATTCCTCAGTTGAGGGGCATCTGGGTTGTTTCTAGCTTCTGGCTATTACAAATAAAGCTGCTACAAACATGGTTGTGCTAATGTCCTTATTGTGTATTTGAGCATCTTTTGGGTATATGCCTAGGAGTGGTATAGGTGGACCTTGAGGAAGCACTTTTCCTACTTGTCTGAGAAAGTGCCAGAGTGATTTCCAGAGTGGTTGTACAAGTTTAAATTCCCACCAGTAATGGAGGAGGGTTCCCGATTTTCCACAACCTCTCCAACATGTGTTCTCACTTGAGTTTTTGATCTTGGCCATTCTGATGGGTGTAAGGTGAAATCTCAGGGTCGTTTCGATTTGCATTTCCCTGATGACTAAGGATGTTGAGCATTTCTTCAAGTGTTTTTTGGCCAGTCAATATTCCTCTATTGAGAATTCTCTGTTTAGCTCTGTATCCCATTTTTAAATTAGATTACTTAATTTGTTGTTGTTTAATTTCTTGAGTTCTTTATATATACTGGATATTAGCCCTCTGTCAGATATAGGGTTGGCAAAGATCCTTTCCCAATCTGTATGCAGTCGTTTTGTTCTGAGGACAGTGTCCTTTGATTTACAGAAGTGTTTCAGTTTCATGAGGTCCAATTTATTGATTGTTGCTCTTAGAACCTGTGCTGTTGGTGTTCTGTTCAGAAAGTTGTAGAAAGACACACAGGGTATATATTCACTCATAAATGGATATTAGACATATAATATAGGATAAACCTTCTAAAATCTGTACACTTAAAGAAACCAATCAAGAAGGACTCTGGCTAAAATGCTAAATCCCCATTCAGAAAGGCAAAGAGGATGGGCATCAGAAGTAGATAACAGGGAACAGGACAGGAGACTGCCACATAGAGCCTCTGAAAGACTCTACCCTGCAGGGTATCAAAGCAGATGCTGAGACATGACCAACCTTTGGGCAGAGTGCAGGGAATCTCATGAAAGATGTAGGAAATAGTAAGATCTGGAGAGGACAGGAGCTCCACAAGGAGAGCAACAGAACCAAAAAATCTGGGCACAGGGTCTTTTCTGAAACTGATACTCCAACCAAGGACCATTCATGGAGATAACCTAGAACCCACCCACAGACGTAGCCCATGGCGTTTCAGTGTCCAAAGAGGTTCCATAGTAATGGGAACAGGGACTGTCTCTGGCATGAACTGATTTGCTTGTTCTTTGATCACCTTCCCGAGTGGGGAGCAGCCTCACCAGGCAGCAGGGGAAGACAATGCAGCCTTTCCTGATGAGACCTGATAGGCTAGGATCAGAAGGAAGGAGAGGAAGACCTCTCCTATCAGTGGACTTGGGGAGGGGCAAGTGTGGAGAAGGGGGAGGGAGGGTGAGAGTGGGAGGAGGGAGGGAGCTACAGAGGGGGATACAAAGTGAATAAAGTGTAATTAATAAAAATTACAATGAAAAATATTTTTAAAATTTTCAAAGACATAGTCTAAACTCCTCTTCATATACATTGGAGTTTTTTCAACAGCAGGGTGAGTAGCAAACACTCCTTTTTGCTTTTCTTATGTGATTAATTAACTCAAACAGCTGGAGTCAGAGTTTGCTCCCTTCCCAGCATGCACCTTCCAATTGATATGTAAGAATCAATTCAAAGGAATCTCAGCTCCAACACGTTCAACAGGCATGTCCCTAGGTTGCAATTGACCACATGCATTTGGGTAATGCCTCTGAGGATTACTGCTGAATCTTGATTTAGAGTAGCAGTTTTTTCTGGAACATCAGAAAACTGCCTTGCATGTTTCTCAGTCAATGTACATTTCCCCTTCAGGAAGAAGAAGAGGATTTCTGCTCACCACAGCTTTTGCTCTTCATAGCATCATATGTGACTTTTGTTCAAATTCTATGACTGTCGTGACTGTGTGTTTCAAGTGATGCTTTCATTTTGAAAGGTAGGTATGCTAAGTATGAATTTCCTGTTTACTGTCTTTGTCCTTCCCTTACATTTCCTCTCCTTTCCTTCTTTCTATTCTTCTTTTCTCTCTTCTTCCTTCCCTTCCTCTTTCCATCCATCTTTCTACTTTATTCCTTCTTTCCTTTCTTCTTTCCTTCCTTCCTTAATTCCTTCTTTCATGTATCCCTTCCTTCCTTCCTTCTTTAATTCCTTCCTTCCTATTGGAAGCTACTATACAATGTTTAACACCAATCCCCCCAAACACACACATTTATTCAGTCCTCAATTCTGGGTCTTTCTCTATATATAGAGTATATAATTTATGTTGTTTTTATGCTTAATTCAGGCTTACTAATAATTTATCCAATATCAAAGAAGCTTAATATTTACTGAGAGCGTTTTTCCAATCTCTCTGTTTCTGTGCAGTCTTTTCGCTTTGTTTTTGTCTTTGTGCAACTTAAGGGATGTGCTCAATTCTACCTTCTCTCCTGGTCCCGTGTTTTTATCTGTGCTCAGTCAGTTTTCTGGCATTTCAGAGCTTGTTCTTTAATATCTCTTTCCTGTGTCCTTCCTGTCCCACTTATTGATGACTGACACTATACTTCTTGCTACTATTTATATTGTAACATGTACACCTCTTTACTGATCTTTAACAAGGAGTCTGTTGCTTTTGGAATTCCCCCTTTCTTTTACAAACTTGTAACTTATTTTTTGTATTCCATCATAAGTAAGTTACTCTTAGACGGTTTTGATCTTATTACATGTTCCAGAAGTGTCTGACCTCTGCACAATTGTTCAGGCTACCAGAGGAGGATGAGTTGCCTGTCCTTTTAGGAGTAACACTTCTGTTCTATGTGCAGGAGGTTGAGAATGCTCCCCGTTCTTCCTGGCTTCCCCTCATGTGGGAATTTTACCCTGGTACATGTTTTTTTTTTTTCGTTTTGTTTTGTTGTATGACTGAGGACTTGCTGTTAAAAAAGCCATCAGGGCCTTTGTTATGTCAGTGAAAAAAGAGGATTTTTCACATGAAATTGAGAAAAACATAAATATTCAGCAGTACCTAACTTGAGGTAAACCAATTAAATGTGGGAGCTAAAGGGTTCATGAGTGGAGGCTTGTAGAATATGAGAAAAATAGATTCTAACATTTCTATTAAAATTGGTATATTGAATATAAAAGATGCAAATGGCTCTTTATTTAGTATAAGAAAATATATTAATGGCATTTTAATGATATTTTCTTGTAAATAGCCATTACATTGTGAATATCCTTTACATTGTTTTTTATAAAATATCATTTGATGTCATGAACACCAAAATCTTGTTAAGTGTAAATAGTAATTGATAGTTTATCGTGTAATTGCTAGGCCTATTCTGCATCAATGTGGAATTCTACATATGTCATAAATATAAATGGATAGTTTCCAATAATATGCTATCAAGCATTTGTATGACTTCCTTAAATGATTTCCATTATTACTGATCCTGTAGTGTAGGTGGGAGAATTTTGGGCAGCTCTTTGGATCTACCATTATTTTATGTGTCAAAATTGGATTAGATACTATGCATAATGCAAATAACCATGTAATTATTTTGAATTTACAATGTGTTTACTATGTAATTGCATAGTAAGTACCATATAATTACAAGATGATTACATGATTATTTCTGCCTTTTACACAGCTTTAAAAGCAAAAGATTTTGTTGCAATTATTATTGGCATTTATTGGTGAGTTTTACATAGTAGGAAACAATATTTATCATGTAATCAACCAAGCAAGTAACAGTTATTGACTCTTTTCAGTTGCAAAATTATGTTTAAAAGTTATTATTGTGAACCTAAAACAGCTTCAAAATATAATTTATTAGTTAAAATAGTTATTAGCGTTTGAAGATCTATAAGCAAATATAAATATGTACTTTGATATCTCAGCATTAGTTGTTTTATTGCAATTCCCTAGTGAACAAACATAGCTTTATAATTTTATTTGAAACTCTGAATTTCAAATAAAATTTAAAAATTAATTAGTGTAGATTTGATTGATTATCATGAAAAATTTGAGTATGTTAAACTAAAAATATTGGCAGAACAAAAATATCGCTATTTTTGTTTACTCTTATCATTCTTTCAATTTTATACAAATATTATTTTTATTCTATAATAGTATTAAGTTACAAAACAGTGAAAATGGTATGTAAAGTTTCCAATTCCCACTGATAATTGTATTATATATTCATATTGTGCTTCTGTTATAATGCATGAACTTACATTGATCTAACATTATAAACTGAAGTCTGCTTTTTACTTTTAATTTACTTTTATCACATGCTGTGAAGCCATCCACACAGCATGATAGATCACACTCTCAAAGACAATTGAATTGTCCTCTCCCTGAAATCAACTACTGCCAGTTGCTCCTCAGCAAGCAAAGAGGCTTCTGTGTCATTTTGCATCCATGCTAAAACACTGGCTAGCTTCACCTTGGGCAGGTCTTCTGCAGGCAATGACTTCTGCCATGACTCAGGCCATGGTCTTGTCCTGTCCAGAAGGCAGAGTGTTGCAGCCGTTCTCCCCAAAGCCTACTGTTGCAATCTTTCTGCCCCAACTTCTGTGAAGTTGCATAATTTTAGAGACAAACGGTAGGCTAAAATGTTTCATTTACAGGAACATTGAATTCATAGACATATTTTGTCACACTGATGATTACTATAGCATACATGGTTATCATCTGCCTAAAATTATTGGTAACTCTTTTTTATCTGTTTTGCTATTTTTATTTTATATGTATTAATTACAGTTTATTTACTTCATATCCCAACTTTAGCCCCCTCTCTCATTTCCCCCAATCCTACCCTCCCTCATCTCCTCCCTGCCCCTCTCTAAAGCCACTAATAGGGGAGGTCCTCCTTCCCTTCCATCTGACCCTAGCTTATCAGGTCTCATCAAGACTGGTTGCAATGTCCTCCTCTGTGGCCTAGCTAGGCTGCTCCTCCCATGAGGGGTGGATAGGTCAAAGAGCCAGCCACTGAGTTCATGTCAGAGACAGTCCCTGTTCCCCTTGCTAGGGTTCCCACTTGGATACTGAGCTGCCATGGTTACTCTCTTTTCTTAGCAATCTGCATAGCACTTTTCACTATTATGAAAGCTCCCAAAAGGGTAAGCTTCCATGACAAAGCAGGATTGTTTTCTCCATGTTTTGTAACAATACTTACGATGTTTAAAGCAATAGCATCTCACCATCACATTTTTGTGGTCAGCTAACAGTAACCATAATAGCCTACCTATATTGATTTAGAGAGTTCCAAGACATCCTGACCAACAATTAAAAGGGAAGAAGAGGTGTAGGGAGAAGGAGATAACTGATACTAATAGTTAACTTATTTTATAAGCTTTTGAACTTACTTTAAATGATTGTATCTAAAACCACTGAATACTTCTTTAAGTTCTCACTCTGAGGCGCTAGCAGTTAGCACTGAAACACAGAATATCACTCAAACAATATTTTAATGTTATTAACAATCTTACTCTTTTTCATGGATTTATCTCAACATTCTTCTAGAAATTTAAGTTTTTTAATTAAGTTTATATTTTTTATATTAATTATAGTTTATTCACTTTCTATCCCAGCTGTAGCCCATCTCTCATTCCCTTTATATCTTATCTGTTCTCCCTCATCTAATCCAATGCTCCTCTCGATGTTCACTGATAGGGGAAGACCTCCTCCCCTACCATCTAACCCTAGGTTATCAGGTCTCATTAGGACTGGTTGTATTGTCATCCTCTGTGGCCTGGCAAGGCTGCTTCCTACCTCAGGGAGAGGTGGTCAAAGAGCCAGACTCTGAGTTCATGTCAAAGACAGTCCCTGTTCCCCTTACTAGGAGCCTCACTTGGATACTGAGCTGCTGTGGGCTACATCTGTGCAGGGGTTCTTGGTTTAATCTATGCATGGTCCTTTGTTGAAGTATAAGTCTCAAAAAAGACTCCTGTGCCTAATTTTTTGGTTCAGTTGCTCACCTTGTGGAGCTCTTGTCCTCCCCAGGTCTTATTATCTTTTGAAGTCTATATTTCAGTTTGTGATTACCTTAAACTCTTTTTGAAAACATTACATTTCATATTTAACTACATAGTTTGAAGGTGGATTTCTTATAATAACATTTTGTGTTGAAAAGTGTTTTAGTTATCCTCATTAAATTGCATTTCCTTCTTTGACAAAGATTAATTGATGGTATCTGTTGTGTTTCTTTACCTGTACCTACTTTTCTATTGACCACTTTAGGTATTTTTTTCGCCCTTCACTACCTTATATTGCTTTATCATATATAAAATAGGGCTTATTGAAAAGTCCAGCAATCACTACTAAAGGGATGAAGCTATGCTTTTCCTTATGATTGTCTTTAATGTAACTTCTTGCCCTCTGAGAATGACAGTATAATGAAAAAGGAGTAACTTTCCTATACCATCATTGACAGCTCCAGTAAGAATTAATGGTCTTCCTTCCCTCTAATAACTGGATAAGCATAGCTTTAAAGTCATTTTCCCGTGTTTCCGATGAATTGGAGGATCCATTGATTTTGGGGATTGCTGTTGAAGCCATGATGGCCTGAATTTTGTTGGATGTGTTCTTTTGCCGACCTCTGGCCATTTACTTCTCTGTAACATTTACTCTTTGTTCCTGCATTCTGCAGATCAAACTGGTACCGTCTTTCTCTGGTGTCTAGAGAATTCTTCTGGAAGATGAGAGAGGTCCAGTGGTTTGAGAGTATGCATTGGTGATTCAGCTGTAGCTAAGGGAGAAAGATGTACAGGCGCAGAAAGACAAATGCTGGCAAGTGTGTGAGCGTGTGTCATATGAAGGAAGGGGGAGTTAGTAAGACCTGAGAGGACTGGAATGCCACAGGGATCAAATATATCTGGGCACAAGCAAGGACCATTCATTTAGATAACCTAGAACCCCTGCTCAGATGTAGCCCATGGCAGCTCAGTGTCTAAGTGGGTTACCCTAGTAAGAGGAACAGGGACTGTCTCTGACATAATCTCAGTGGCTGGCTCTTTGACCACCTCTGAGGGAGGAGCAGCCTTGTTAGGCCTCAGAGGACATTGCAGCTAGTCCTGATGAGACCTGATAAATTAGGGTCAGATGGAAAGGGAGGAGAACCTCCCCTATCAGTGGACTTAAAGACGGGCAGAGAAGAGATAAGGGAGGGAGGGTGGGATAGGAAGGGAATGAGGGAGGACGGCTACAGCTGGGATACAAAGTAAATAACCTAGTAAATAATAAAGTAATTAATATAAAAATAAAAATTATATTAATTCAAAAAAAGAATTAATGGGAAGACAAAGGAAGAAGCTTCTTAAAAATAATGTGAGTGTATATGATATGATACTTAATTCACTTTGTGCCTGGGAAGGTCAGAGAACAACTTGAGGGAGTTAATTCTTTTTACCACATAAGTTCTGGATATCAAACTCAAGTCATTAGGATTTCAGGCAAAGGCTTTACTTGTTCAGTAAACTCATTGGCTTGGTTGATGCCTGTTTAATGAAGAGCCACTGATTCTGTTGATGGAGACTAAATTGTTCAAGGAAGTGCTGATATTTCCTTCCTCCATTCTTTCATTTGTTTGTTTCTTTCTTTTTAAAGATTGTATTTCATTTTTAATTATGTGTATCTGTTGTGTGTGTGTGTGTGTGTGTGTGTGTGTGAGGAAAGCTGTCCATGGAGGCCAGAAGAGGGTACCTGATACTTGGGATCTGGCATTTCAGGAGAGCATGAATAGCCTGACTAGTTTGTTCACTGAACTCTAGCTCTGAAATAAAAGAGTGTGCATTTAATAACTGAGTTGTCTGGACAGCCCCTGTATTGTCATTTTCTATAGCTGATAGTGTAGCCATTTGATCACAGTTGGGGAAGTTGGAAACCTTGGTTTGTATAAGTAGGTACTAAAATAAAACTTCAAAGTAATTAGTTAAAATGAAAACTACAGTTCAGTTTGTAGACCACTAATCATAATATTCCCCTTCTTTTAAAAAATATCTGTCAGTGGACTAGGAGAGAGGTAGAGGGGCAGAAGAAAGGAGGGTAGGGATGGGACAATGGAGGGAGCTACAGCCAGGAGACACAGTGAATAAACTGTAATAAATGATAAATAAAGAGAAATTAAAAAAGAAAAAAAGTCTAACAAAATCCACACTGAGCCTGTTTCTGGTCTATATTTCAACAGAGTTCTCTGTAAACTTTAGCATGACACTACTCAGGCTTCATTTCTAAAAAGGCCTGTTCATTGGGTGTAGGGGTTTGAATCCTATTTTGCACAAATTAGACTGAACCTACTTACCCTGAAAGAATTTACCTTTAGTTTTAACATATGATCACCCAAAAGTGATAGCAGGATTATAACTATTCAACATGTTAAAAAAAACAAAGTAACAGAATCATGTTTCCACTCCTGACAACTTACTGAATTAACTTGGGCCCAGAGACCTAGAGTTGGCCTGCCATAAACTAAAGCAAAATCATACTACTGACTACCATATTTGATAGGAATGAAATGTTTCAAAGAGCAACAAAGATTTATGTGTGTTCCTTCATGTCTGTGTAGGGTTAGGGGTTGTACATATATCTATGACTGTGTTCACAAGGGCATGTGGCAATCAGGCATATATCTTCGCATGTGTATAAAGCCAGATGTTGAGATCAGGCACCTTCTACATGTATTTCTCCATTTTAATTTAGAAAATGTGCTTCTATTTTTGAAACTAAAATATAATTTCATCATTTCCTTTTCTTATTTTCTAGCCCCTTCCATGAATATTCCCTTCCCCAGATTTTTCTAAAATTTAAGGCCTATTGCTTCTCTTTCTTGTTCTTAGATACTACCTCATCAACCTGTATACTGTTTTTGTGTTTATATGATATATGTAGTTTCAGGGCTTACCATTTCATATTGGAGAGCAAACTAGGAAGCTCTTTGCTAGGAAAGCCTATTTCTTTTGATTTCAGCATCCTTTAGTTGCCTGTTAATCTTTGTCTAGTTTGGGGCTCTATGACAATTCTCTGTTTCATTTAATATGTTTACTTTTTTTCTTTTTTGTTATTATCATTTATTACAATTAACTCAGTTTGTGTCCCAGCTGTGGCCTGATCTTTCATCTCCTCCCAATCCACCCTCCCTTCCTCTTCTCCTCCTATGTCCCTCTCCTAGTCCACTGATAGGGGAGGTCCTCCTCCCCTTCTATTTGACCCTAGCCCATCAGGTCTCATCAGGACTAGCTACATTGTCTTTCTCTGTGCCCTGGCAAGGGTAACTTCTGAGCCAGGGGTTTTAAGTCTTCCCCATGCATTTTCCTTAGTTGGTGTTTCAGTGTCTGCAGGGCAACCAGGGTTCAGTTTTTTTTTTGGGGGGGGGGCTCTGTTGGTCTCCTTTTGGAACTCCTGTCCTCTCCAGGTCTTTTTTATCTCCCCCTTCTTTCATAAGATTACCTGCACTCTTCCCAAAGTTTGGCTATGAGTCTCAGCATCTGCTGTATTTATTTATTTATTTTTCTTTTTAATTTATTTATTTTTGTATCAACCACAGGTTAGG
>CM053745.1:41521675-41541024 GCA_028658305.1 Pachyuromys duprasi | reverse complement strand
GGGGGAGGGTCAAAAAGTCAGCCATCAAGTTCATGACTGAAACAGTCCCTGTTTCCCTCACTAGGGTCTTCAGTTCGACACCGAGCTATCATGGGCCCCATCTGAGCAGGGGTTCCAGGCCACATCCACACGTGGTCCTTGGTTGTAGAAACCGTCTCATACAAGACCCCTGTGCCCTGCTCAGTTTGGTCTTTGTGGAGCTCTTGTTCTCCCCAAGTCTCACCAACCTCCCCCATTTCTATCATCACTTCTCGCCCTCTGCCAAAGGCTTGATCGCGAGTCTTAATATCTGCTCTGATACATCGCTACATTGACACTCCCCCCCAGAGGTCCTCCTTGCCATGCTCCTGTCCTGTTGCTTGCTTTCTCCTCCACTCAATGTCCATCCCATTTGTTCATCCAAACGAGCATTGATCATATCAACGTGGATCCTCCTTCCTGTATATCCTCCCTAGGTGTGTTGATTTCAGCATGACCTTCCTGTCCTATAGGTCTATATAAGTGAGTATATACCATATGTTTCTTTCATTGATACACTGTTGGGTAGAGTCTTTCAGAGGCCATCTGTGGTAGGTTCCTGTCTGTTCCCTGACTTCTACTGCTTCCAACATCTATCACATTTGTTGAACATCTTCCCTAGGGTCTTCCTTGTTGTTTAGTTTCTTAAGGAGTGTAGATTTTAATATGTTTATCCTATATTATACATCTAATATCCACTTATGAGTGAGTATATGCCATGTGTGTCTTTCTGCTTCTGGGATACCTCACTCAGGATGATCTTTCCTAGGTCTCACCATTTGTCTGCACATTTCATGATTTCCTTGTTTGTAATACCTGGGTAGTATTCCATTTTGTAGATTTACTACAATTTCTGTATCCATTCCTCCACTGAGGGGAGGGGAATCTAGGTAGATTCTTGCTTCCAGCTATTACTAATATAGCTTCTATGAACATGGGTGAGCAAATGTCCTTGTTGTATAGTTGGGCAAATTTTGGATATACGTGTAGGAGTAGTATAGCTGGATGTTGAGATAGCATTATTTCCAAGTTTCTGAGAAAGCACCAGATTTATTTCCAAAGTGGTTTTTTAAGTTTACATTCCTACCAGCAATGGAGGAGCGTTCCCCTTTCTCCACATCCTCTCGAGCATGTGATGCCACTTGAGTTTTTTGTATTAGCCATTCTGATGGGTATAAAGTGAAATCTCAGGGTTGTTTTGATTTGCATTTCCCTGATGACTAAAGAAATTGAGCATTTCTTTAAGTGTTTCTCTGATATTTGACATTCCTCTATTGAGAATTCTCTGTTTAGTTCTGTACTTCATTTTTCAGTTGGATTACTTGGTTTGTTGCTGTTTAACTTTTTTCCTTTGTCATAAATTCCTTATTTTTTACTTGAAGATGAAAAAGTACCAAAAATATGAAAGATGACAGTGAACTGTTCAAAAGAGTCCAACAGCAAAAGCCAGAAATAGAATCTAGCTCTACTCCCTCTTAGCAACCCAGACTTTTAACTAAATAAATACATATTCTGTACAATACCCTATAGGTACTCATTGGTTTGGATTTTTTTCACCTAACAGGGTTGCTTGTGCAGTATTGTGACATGTATTATATAGATATAATTTGTTTTTACATGCTGCTGGGTGTTGAGTGCCAGTCAAATGATTCTTAAGGTTAGTTTTGATTTTTCAAATACTTATGCAATTACAAGTAAAAGCATGTGGTTAGAAACTTTTTTAATTTTTTAAAATTAATTACACTTTATTCACCTTGTATGCCCCCATAAACCCTTCCCTCCTCCCCTCCTAACCCCACCTTTCTTCTCCCTTTTCCATACATTTGCTCAACCATGTTCCTCAGCTGAGGAATGGATAAAGAAATTGTGGTACATCTACACAATGGAATATTACTCAGCAATGAAAAACAAGGATATCATGAAATTTGCAGGTAAATGGTGAAATTTGGAAAGGATCATCCTATCCCAGAAGCAGAAAGACACACATGGTATATACTCACTCATATAGACATATAACATAGGATAAATCTACCAAAATCTGTATACCTGAAGAAACTAATTAAGAGGGAGGACTCTGGCTATAATGCTCAATCCCCAGCCAGAAAGGCAAAACAGATTGACATCAGAAGAAGAAAACAGGAAACAAGCTAGGGGCCTTTCACAGAGGGCTCCTGAAAGGCTCTGCCCTGCAGACTATCAAAGCAGATGCTGAGACTTATGGCCAACTTCTGGGCAGAGTGCATGGAATCTTATGAAAGATGTGGGAAATAGTAAGATCTGGAGAGGACAGGAGCTCCACAAGGAGAGCAACAGAACCAAAACATCTGAACACAGGGGTCTTTCCTGAGACTGATACTCCAACCAAGTACCATGCATGGAGAAAACCTGAACCCCTGAACATATGTAGCCCATGGCAGTTCAGTATCCAAGTTGGTTCCATAATAATGGGAACAGGGACTGCCTCTGATGTGAACTGATTGGCCTGCTCTTTGATCACCTCACCTTGATGGGGGAGCAGCCTTACCAGGTCACAGGGGAAGACAATGCAACAACTCCTGATGAGAGATGATAGACTAGGATCAGAAGGAAGGAAAGGAAGACTTCCCCTATTAGTTGACATGGGGAGGGGCATGTGTGCTGTTTATCTTCTTGAGTTCTTATATATTCTGGATACTAGCCCTCTGTCAGATACAGGGTTGGTGAAGATCCTTTCCCAATCTGTAGGCTATCATTTTGTTCTGATGACAGTGTCCTTTGCTTTACAGAAGCTTTTCAGTTTAATGAGGTCCCATTTATTGATTATTTATCTTAGACACTGTGCTGTTGGTGTTCTTTTCATGAAGATGTCTACTGTGGCAGTGAGGTCAATGTTCTTCCCTACTTTTTCTTCTAACAGATTTAGTGTATCTGGTTTTCTGTTGAGGTATTTGATACTCTTAGACTTGTCATTTTTGTTATGTAGTCTTCAAGAAGTGTTTTCTTGATGTAACTATCAGGTAGAATCTCACAGAAGACATGACTATACCAGGTTTCTCTGCATTTTACAACCTTTCCATCTCTCTCTTCTGTGATGCTTCCTGATCCTTGGTTATAACAATAGTTTTGTAAATAGATCAGTTTTGGTTGGGGAAAACTGGATATCTACATATAGAAAATAAACTATAGTGTCATCTACCACCTTGAAAAAAATTCTAACTCCAAATGGATCAAAACCACTCAATTTAAAACTACAAAAATGTACCCTTCATGAGAAGAGATGGGTAATATCCTACATGTTACAGGTGCAGGAAATGTCTCTCAGAAAAGGCATTTGATCAGAAATTGAGATCAAAAATTAACAAGTGGAAATTTATGAAAAGTAAAAAGGTTCCACATATCTAAAAAACAACTAAATAAGTAATGAGGAAGCATACAGAATGAGAGAAAATCTTTTTCACCTATACACCTGACAAGGTAGTTTTAGCCAGACAGTATATGTCTCCTATTATTTGCTTCTAATTGAAAACCAGCATGCTGAGCAACTCCACACAGGAGTGAAGTGCAGGTCTGTGTCATGATCTGGTCTCCAACCTTCAAGTCTCACAGCAGCCTCCATAGGAGAGAGACAAAGGGAGACAAAGATGGGTTCAAGGACTTGATCAGAGAGCCCCCCCCCCCCAAAAATAGCTAATAAATATCTCAAAAAGTGTTCAACATCCTTAATAATCATTGAAATGCAAATTAAACACCTTTAATACTTCTTAACCCAAAAAGAATGACAATTATCAACAAAGAACCAAATACAAATTCTGGAAATGGTATGGAGGAGAGTGATCCTTTATTTACTGTTGGTGGTATTTCAAACAGGCCCAGATACTCTGGAAATCAGTGCAGAGGACTCTTAATAAAAACCTTAAAATAAATCTATCATATAATCCAGCCACTCCAATCCTTGGCATAGGCATGTTCTATAGACATTTTATTGCTGCATTACTCATAGTATTAATGGAACATAATATAATACAATTTAAAGTGGAAATAACCTAAATATCCTTCAACTGATGAATGTAAAATGAAAATGTGGTACATAAATACTACGGGCTACTACTCAGCTGTTAAGCAAAATGACACTTGAAAATTTGCAGGTGAATGGATGGAACTTGAAAAGATTGTATTTAGGACAGTAATATAGTACCAGAAATACAAACAGTGTTTGTTCTCTCAAACTTGTGGATCCTAACTCCAAAGTTTCAATTGTGAATATGTAACCTGGATTAAGTACAGAAGCCAGGAAACCAAAGGGGAGTTTAAGGGAAGAACAGTAGAGATGACAGTAGCAGGGTAATCTGATGTGGGAAATGGGAAAAATGGAGAGAGCCAACTGCTAAGAGAGAAGGTAGTGAACATAGGGGAAAACTAAGGAATGGGAGAATAGCAAATATGTCTGGAAAAATTATAAGAAACATTTTTCCAACTTGGCTTTTAATGTTAACTGCAGACATAAACCATTTAGCAAAAACCTGATACAAGGCATGAAAAGATCCATAATTGGATGCTTTGGAGGCCAAGAGACTTCCAAAACATTGTAGGGTACTGTTGTTCCCTTTGGTTGTCTGCCAGTGTCTGGAGATTAGTCTCTACTGATAAAGACAACATGTAGACTCCAGTTACAGGACCCAGATGATCTGAGCTGTATCCTACCAGAAAGCCTCCTTGCTGAAGATTAGATTCATGGTTCCAGCAGTCACCATGCAAGCTTCCAAGGGAGGGAAGAAGTTAATACTCCTTTTCAACTATGATGCCAACAAATTCAGAAAATAACCAACATAAATAACCCTAAGGTTGTAGTAGTGGCACACACTCAGTAGAGTAATCAACAGCTTTCTACTTGCACTTAAGATCTAGCAGAGATTGAGAGAATGGCTAACCAAAGACTGGTCCAACTCGAGAACCACCCGATGGAATAGAGCCAACCCCTGACGCTATTAATGATACTCTGCTATTTGATTTTTGGCCAATGAGTTCCGAAGAACCTCTGTATCTCCCTTTCCATCTCTAGGATAAAGAACTGTGCTAAGAAAAATGTTTGTACATAAACTTTGGGGATGAAAACTCAGTTACTAATGTTTGAATGAAATAGTTTTATTGAGTGAGTCATTTCCCTAGCCCCAATATTTTTTGTTAGCCTCTCAATGTGCATACATAGTACCATTATTACTTTAAATATGTACCATACTAGTGATATATTTATTCTATGATTTCGCAATGATATCATAAGTGTTGCCTTCTTTCTCTACACTCTAATGACAAGAAATATATTGGGTCCTGATATGAATAAATATTACTTATAATGACTGTATACAACTATCATGTTTCAAGGTGGATTAGTCATATATTACAAAATTAAGTTAAATCTTGTAGGTTAAGAATATTTGGAAAGTAAATTCTTAATATGAGTTCACAGTGGCAATTTTGTGAAGGGAAGAATAGCGAGGTTTATCTTAACCACAGTTCATAAAAATGGCTTAGGGGATTTGTTAACTACACAGCATGGGAAAGTCAACAGTGTAAAATGGCTGCCAAAAGAAGCAATAAGCACAATGAAATCTTTCATGTTGCCAGGCTCAATAAACATTATTTTGCTGTTCTGATGGTCTCTAATTAGGATAATTAAGAACTGAAGTGTCAACATTGGCCCCATCTCTTAATTTCCCAATTGTTTATGGACTCTGGCCACTCCACATTTTGGTGTTCTATATTCTAGCACTCTCATCCTTTTATACCATCTATTAAAAACTTACTATTCACTCTTAGTCACTTTAATGCACTTATTGGACAGTTTTCCTTCAGTCTCAACATAGATTATAGGACAAGATATGCATTTTTAAGAACAAATAAGTGATAACAGGAACTTTTTCTTCATGAAAGCAATCTGCAGCCAAAATGATGGCTCTAATACTTTCTGATCAGCACAAATTTTGATATAATAAGTAGCAAGTTACTATTAAAATAGGCTATAATATGACTAAAACAAGGATCTAATGTAATGATAGAGCCTGAGAAATTGAGGGAAATTTTACTAAAATTGAACAATGAAAAAAAGTCAGACATATTCTTTAGCATGATGTCAATCTACCTATAAATTTCAAAGGTAAGAGTAGCCTTTCTATCTACATATTACATAATATCATTAAGATATAAATATTGTCTGTTTTAATTTTTTATAACCTAAATGTAAAATTATTGATGATTTACAAAGATATAGATTATAATAGAAAAATAATAAGAACACAAATAGGAATTGTCTGCTGGATAATTCTTTCAAGTAAATTTATTCACAAATTGCCATTTGTTTGAATCCTTGGTAAATTATATATATATGTATATATATATATAAAACATATGTATATATTATTTTATATAAGACTTAATATTGTATGATTTTTTTATATTTTCACTATTTTTGTATAAATAAATTGAATTACAATGGATACATTAAAGCATTCCTTCCTAAGGATGATAATAACAATACATTTTCTAGTGTCAGATGGTCAGCCCTGAAAACATATATGTAATTAACGTGACATACATTCATCAACTCATATTTAAAATTATATATGTAGTACATACAAATACATTTTTGCAAACAATAACAATGAAAAAGAGGTTTAGAATTTGAAGAAGAATAGAAAGAGTTATAAAAGAAAGTTTGGAAAGAGGAAAGAAAAGAGATTAAATTTTTAAAATATCATAATTAAATATTAAAATACAATCTCACCAATGAACAAACATATAATCAAATATAAAAATTACAAAAATAAACCACTATTATAAAGCTGACTGAGTCAAATTTGTTTATCTCAGCTTCTGACTGAATTGTTCTGTTTGGAAAAACTGCCTCTGAACTCCACAAACTGAACTTCACTGACTTCACAAACTGAATGGAACTGAACAGAAATATTTAACTAAACTGTACCAACACAACTCATTCTTTCTTTCTGCATTGCTCTAAAGTAGCCTCTCTTTCCTGTCTGTTCTCCCGAGAGCTGGATGTATTCTATCTCTGACCTATTTTGTCACATGTTTCTCTGATTCTTTACATTGTCTGTCCCTCAGTTAGATGTCACTTTAAAGCATGTCTTATTCTTCCTAATAACTTATCTTACTTTCACTGTTATCAAAGATGTATGTAATAAGGGCATGTCTATATTTCAGCAAGGTCATACTGTAATCCAGGGCAAGTCCTCATTGCAGCCTGGAGGGTCTTAGTGTGTGACCTCTTCCCAGAGTAGCCACATTGCTGATTTAGAATTCATCTATGCAAGCCAAGTTGAATTTTGGTGAATGAGAACCTTAAATATTGCACATTTCCTCAAGTAGGTACTCCCTTTATGCATGATCAGGGAAAATTTTCCCATTAGTAATATCACATGTTCCTAATATTAAAAACTACAATAATCTAACAACTCTAACATTTGGTTGATATTTTAGAAGGGAGTATTTCTAAAATAAGTAAATTATAAATATAATATTAACAGCTAAAATAAAATGTAATTTATTTCTTGATATTTGGTGTGTTATAATAATGTAAGAATGTCATTTTGTCATCATTAGCAACTTTGTATAACTCTAAGTAAGCTCTACAAACTATACAAACATATACAAGAGTAAGGGAGACACACATAAACAGAGAGAACAAGCGAGTGAGTGAGAGAATAGTTTCTAAGTTAGTGATTTTGAATCAAATAAATGGATTTCCTACAATTATTTTACATTAGGATTTTTTAAAAAGCCACATTTCATTATCTTTACAAAATGACATTTGAAGAAGAGAATATACTTATCAAAAATAGAAAAATGTATCTATAAAACTAAAATCCTTGTGGAGTTCCTGTCTTCTCCAGGTCTTACTATCTCCCACTTCTTTCTTAGGATGTGCTGCACTCTACCCAAAGTTTGGCTATGAGTCTCAGCATCTGCCTTGATACCCTACAGGCCCTCTGTGGTATGCTCCTCTCCTGTTCCCTGTTTTCTCCTTCTTCTGATGTCCATCCTCTTTGCCTTTCTGAATGGGGATTTAGCATCTTAGCCAGAGTCCTCCTTCCTGATTAGCTTCCTTAGGTGTACAGATTTCAGTACATTTATCCTATATTATATGTCTAATATCCACTTACGAGTGAGTATATGCCCTGTGTGTCTTTCCGCTTCGGGGATACCTCACTCAGGATGATCTTTTCTAGGTCCCACCATTTACCTGCAAGTTTCATGATTCCCTTGCTTTTTATCGCTGAGTAATATTCCATTGTGTAGATATACCACAATTTCTGTATCCATTCCTCAACTGAGGGGCATCTGGGCTGTTTCCAGCTTCTGGCTATTACAATTAAAGCTGCTACAAATGTGGTTGAGCAGATTTCCTTCAAAAAAGTCTGAGCACAGGGGTCTTTTCTGAAACTGATACTCCAGCCAAGGACGACTCATGGAGGTGGCCTGAAACCCCTGCACAGAGTTAGCCTATGGCAGTTCAGTATCCAAGTGGGCTCCATGGTAATGGAGACAGATACTGTCTCTGACAGGAACTGATTGGCCTGCTCTTTGATCACCTTCCCCTGAGGGGGGAGCAGCCTTGCTAGGCCACAGAAGAAGACAATGCAGCCACTCCTGATGAGACCTGACAGACCAGGATCAGAGAGAAGGGGAGGACCTCCCTTATCAGTGGGTTGGGAGAGGGGCACGAGGGACATGGTTGGGGAAGAGGGAGGGTGGGATTGGGAGGGGAGGAAGGAGGGAGGTACAGGGGGACAAAAAGTGAATAAACGGTAATTAATAAAAATTAAAAGAACACTAAAATCCTGATTCTGCCATACTTACCAGCACATTAATTTGATATTGAAGAGTAACAACCACACCATCTCATCATTAATGCACAGCTGTGCAGTTAAAATCGTCAGCATCAGTATCCTCAACTTCCATTGGAAGTAGAAAGTTTGTACACTTGAGTCAGCCACTTCATGGAATTTTTTTCTGACTTTGACAAGTCCTAACATATTGGCATGTAATAAATATAGTAACAGTAATTAATCAGTTCCTTATAAGTTATATATAGTAAAGGTTTTAGTTGTAACATGATAATTTTACCCAAGTCTATTTGGGGAACCAATGAACTCTCATAGGAGAATAAATGAGAGGCCGCTTACAGGAGCATATGTGACACATTAAGTGATGTCTTATCTCAGCATGGATGATGTTTCCTATCCTTACAGGTTTATTGATGAAGTCACTTCTGTTAACATATACTCTCAATACTTTATAACACACCTCTCCCTCACCCCACTTCAGAAGCAACAAGAACACATGTAGGTAAGGAAGAAACTTATAGTTGGCAGAGATACTAGGGGCAATAGTGGAGATTTCATGTATGAATCTAATGATTCTGGCTGACCCTGATTTTTGTGAGGGACTGTATCAACAGGCCTGATCCTGAAGGTATCTTAACAGTAGTCTTAGCCTCTTCGTTAAGATGATAAAGACTATATTCCACAACAGCTGAAATTTGGTTAAATATTTCTTTGCTGAACTCTCACACTTCTTTCTTAGAATAAGAATATTCACTCAGCCTGGTACATGCCTATGATCCCATCACTCAGGGAGGCAGATGTAGGCAGTTCTCTGGGAGTTCGAGGCCAACCTGGTCTACAAAATGAGTCCAGGACAGCCAAGACTATAAGACTAAACAGAAAAACCACTTCTCAAAAACAAAACCAAAGGAAAAAAAAACACAGAAAGAAATAATATTACTCCATGCTCTTGTTAGTAGCTGTGCACTTAGATTTTCTTTTTTAAATTAATTTTAAATTATAGCTTATTAGATTTGTATCAATGATTTAGCCCCCTCCCTCATCCCCTCTCAAGCTCTCCTTCCTTCCCTCATCTCCTCCCTTGCCCCTCCCCAAGTCCACTGACAGGTGAGGTCTTCCTCCCCTTCCATCTGACCCTAGCCTATCAGGTCTCATCAGGACTAGTGCATTGCCTTCCTCTGGGTCTGGTAAGGCTGCTCTCTCCCCCTCTTCCTCCCCCCCCCCCGCCCCTCGCATGGTGGGGAGATCAAAGAGTCAGCCACTGAGTTCATGTCACAGACAGTCCCTGTTCCCATTACTAGGGAACTCACTTGGAGACTGAGCTACCATGGTCTATATCTGTGGACAGGTTCTAGGGGTTCTAGAATATCTCCATGTATCAGTCTCAGAAAAACACCCCATGCCCAGATATTTTGGTTCTGTTGCTCTCCTTATAGAGCTCCTGTCCCTTTTTTTTAAAGATTAAAATTATAAAATTTCTCTCTTCGTTTTTCTCCCTTCAAATCCTTCCATATACCTCTCCTTGCTTTTCCTCAAATTTCATGACCTCTTTCTTCATTAATTGTTATTGCATTCACTTAAGTATATACAGATATATTTCTAAATAAAACATGTTCAGCTCATATAGCGTGTTCAGAGCTGACCATTTGGCACTAGACAACCAATTAGTGTTCTTTTTACTGAGAAATATCAGTTCTCTTGTTCCCAGCTTTCCACAGTTTCCTATAATTCCTTGTGTAAGGTTGAGTCCATGTGGGCCTTTTTCTGTTTAGTTTGATGTGTCCATTTGCACTGTCCTTGCTCAGCTCAAATCAGAGTAAAGACATTACCTAATTTACCAGAAGGAAAAAAAAATTAGACCTGGAATTTTCAGCACTATTGAAATTTTAAGACCATGTCATTTTAAAAGTTGGACTAATTGCATTATGAGATCGCCATGAGCCTATGGAGGCTTGAGGTATAGCATCATAGTTTGAATATTAAATGCCATTGTAGATCATATACCACATCAGTTAGTGCTTGGAATGTTAAACTAACTTGATTGTGGAGCCTTTTGCAGTGTTGGCTGGCTATAGGAATTGGGTCACTGTGGAATAGACTGCGAATTATAGCCATGGTTTCACATCTGACCTAGTTTATCTGCTTCCTGAATGCTGGTTTGATGTAACCAGCAGCCTAATGCTTCCGCTGTGAGTGGCCAGAACACTCCTTCCATGATTTCTTCACTGCCATTGTAGGCTGTATCCTTTCGCACTGTGAGCCAAAGTAAATCCTTTCGTGAATTGATCCTTGTCAGGTATTTGGATATAGCAGCAATAATGTAGCTAACCAATACCTTCCATTTTCTACAAAGTAGATCACAGTTCTAAATCAGTTGTATAATTGTCTCTATGATTCTGATTTAGCCATTTAGGTGCCCCCCTAGCAAAACTTAATCAAAAGATTAAACAAATTCTCAGTATCTTTCTTTACATAAATCATCCTAAGTTGCATTTACTTATTCATATTTATGGACTTTTATCTATCTGCTCATTATTTAATCAAAGCTTAATCTTCTTTCCCTTAAGCTATCTCTTATTTCCCTTTTCTTTTCAATGATCAGATAATCTTGCTTTATATTTTATCACAAAGAGAATAAGTTTTCTAACTTTCTCCTCAAAGCACAGTTAAGTGTCTTCTTAAATCATAGTACAGAGTATTTCATTTTCTGCCTGAAGATTGGATTGATGGATTAATTTGTTGGTTGATTGGTTTTGCATTGTGGAATCAAACACAAGGACTAAAAAATGTTAAAAGCAACTACTTTACCACTTAACAATACCAGGCTGCGAAGCTCAGATTTTGAAGGTCAGTTTCGTTTGAACCCAGAAGCTCCTCAGTTTCTTTCATCATTAACAAACAACAAAACAAAACAAACAACAAATAATTTGTAATGCTAGAGAGCTGTCTTAGTGATAAAGAACATTTGCTACTTCAGAGAGAACCTGAGTTCGGTTCCCAGTATTTACTGTACAGCTCACAGATATTTTTAACTCTAGTTCCAGGGGATAAAATTACCCCCTTCTGGCATTTATGGGCATCAGGCCCCCACATGGTACACGTATATACATGTAGACAAACACTTGTAAAATAAAAATTGATTCATACAAAAAATTCATTTTCTTTTTCATCTGCTGGTATCACCATGGGTATGTCATGTCAGGTCTCTAAAAATAGGAGCCTGACTAAGTTGTTTGAGTGACATAATTTTTGGAGAGAAGACTTTTCAGGGAACTATTGAGAGAAGATGTGTGAACGAATAATAAAAGGGAAATTACATATTCAGGTAAAACCTGTCTTTATAAGAACTATATCTTGAAAAGAATTTTGCTAGGAGAATAAATTACTGTGTTCCACCATTCATATTTAAAGCAAAAGGCCCACATTTAAAGCTCCCACCAAAATTTAGGAAGAAGTACAGCATGCTCGAGGTTAAATTATTCTACTTAAACTTTCCATAAGCAGTAGTCTCTACTAGTATTAGTCTACAGTGAGTCCAGAAACAAACAAGGTGGATAATATCCAGGCACACTATTGCAAGCATTTTATGGTTCAGATTCCTAAGGTGACCTGAGAGGAGAATACCTCAGATCACTATCTTTAACAGCACCAGCACTGCAACTAATGCCAAGGTCGCAATGAAAACCCTTCCCTTATTTGTTACTGTGTTCTTGGCAAACACTTCTCCTGGACCAAGACTTGAAAGATAGGGTGAGCATACGTTGACCTAGGAATGTCATGGTCTCTGCTGTCAGGTTTTTCCAGCTTTCTTAGATATTTATTTACTCTGTACTTCCTTATTTCCAGTTAAATATACCATGAAAGTATACCAGTTGTCTCTATGGCCTACCGGAATACCAAACACAGTTCTTGCTTTCCTAATTAGAGAAAAGCAGTCCTGTTTTGTTTGTAAAAACCTTCTGTCCTTATGTATTGATTTCTGAAAAAAAAACAAAAACAAAAACAAAGTGACTCCGAATCACATTTAGACTTAAATTAATAGGGTGCCTCTTGTATCTCTGTCATAAGAAGAAGCTGAAACCTGGGAATTAAAGATCCTAAAACTTGGAAGAAGATCTTGACCAATTTCACACGTGACTATCTAGACAATATGTAAGCCACAAAACTATAGGGAAAACAAATCTATTCTTAATGTTACATTGTGTGTTATATAGTTTTAGGACAAAAAAAAACCTAACATATCGCATTGTTTCTTCTCTCACTTACCACTTTTTTTTTAATTTTAACATTTTTATTTTATATTAATCACAGGTTACGTACTTTGAATCCCAGCTGTAGCCCCCTCCCACATTCCCTCTCTATCCCACCCTTCCCTCCCTCATCTCCTCCCTGCACCTTTCCAAGTCCACTGATAGGGGAAGACCTCCTCCCCTTCCATCTAACTC
The DNA here is from genome assembly GCA_028658305.1 of Pachyuromys duprasi. NCBI lineage: Eukaryota > Metazoa > Chordata > Mammalia > Rodentia > Muridae > Pachyuromys > Pachyuromys duprasi. Next base: position 41,527,724 of record CM053745.1, on the reverse strand, counting down.
TAGCTTATCAGGTCTCTTCAGGAATGGCTGCAATGTCCTCTTCTGTGGCCTAGCAAGGCTGCTCCTCCCTCCAGAGGGGGGCGGGGAGGTCAAAGAACCAGCCATTGAGTTCATGTCCAAAATAGTCCTGGTTCCCCTTACTAATGTACCCACTTGGGTATTGAGCTACCATTTGCTACATACAAGCAGGGGTTCTAGGTTATAACCATACATGGTCCTTGGTTGGAGAGACAGTCTCATAAAAGACCCCTGTGCCCTGATATATTTGGTCCTTGCAGAGCTCCTGTCCTCTACAGGTCATACTAACTCCCCCTTCTTTCATATGATTCCCTGCACTCTGCCAAAGGATTGGTTATGTTTCTTAATCTTTGCTTTGATACCCTGTTAGGAAGAGTTTTTTCGAGGCCCTCTGTGGTAGGCTCTTGTCCTGCTACTTATTTGATCCCTATCTTTTATCAAGTAAGAGGATCTTCAAAAAATGTTACTCTTTGATAATATCTATATCTCTGTATATATTTCAGACTACTGACCATTTTTATAACAGAGAGATTGCTCCTTCTTCTTTCTACACTTCTCCCAATTCTTTTTTTCATCTTTGAGACTTCTGCTTTCTCAGGCAATCACCCACTAGACAATGCAGTCAGTGTTGAGACTATTAGATAATACTGACAAGTGAATTGTCATGTTAACTTTACTGTAAGATGTTTCTCCTTTTTCAGAATAATATGATGTATGATCACGTGTCAAGGAGCAATGGAATTTTCAGAATGGTAACATTTGAGATGATGTGCAAAGCTTCCGTGACCAAAATACCAGCTTTAAAATAGGAAAAATTGACAGACAAAAATATTTTTCATTCTCTTAAAGAATAAAATAAAACATAAAATTAAGCAATTTTTATTAAAAGATATTAAACACTGTTAAGGGTATTCGTGACAAATGAAATTTCCAGAGGCCTAGATTGATCCTACCTAGCAACACAGAATCGCCAACACGTTTGTTTTATTGATGCAGGACATGCCATGAAAATATATTGTTGCTGAAAAGCTCTAATTTGATTACCATCAGACCAGAAAAAGTTTCTGTGACTAATGTCCACTATTAATAATATTAAACAATCAGTGAAAGAAAATATTGCAGCTTCACTAAGATGGGAAAATGGTTGTATCAAGGAATATACACGAAGATATTCTTGAAGCTTGTAAAATAATTCATATAGAAGGATCAGCCATACTGGTTTAATAGCTAGATGCCACAATGGCCTTCAATGTAGTTCATGTGTACTCAAAAATGATATACAGAAACAAGTGCGACTTACCAGAGGCCATAGAAAATGTGAGGCTGTATGGTTTCACCTAAATAAAATGAAAATCCTGAAAAGAATAAAGAGTGCCTAAAGTTGGAATGATTGACCAATTTTACCTAAAATGGCAATTATTGTTTCTAGGTGTCCCAGCAAATCTAGTCAATCATGAATTAAATTGTTATATTAATCCACATATGAATACCAGCATCAAATATTAATAATAAAATTAGATAAATGAGTATGTATACCAAACTGATACTAAATATATACTGTGAAAGAAAGATTTTATAGAATAAGTTAAAGCAATTTTTTAAAAAAAGGATATCAGCCAATAAACTACAGGAAGTAAACATAGATGAAACCGTATAATTACTGAAACTTATCATAAAATTATTTTCACAAAATATTATAAGACATAAAAATCAAGAAAGTGTATAAGAAAATAAATGCCAACAATAAGAGTCAGATGATGTATTTTATAAAGATTTCAAATCAGCTACTATGTGTGCTCTCAGCAAAATGAAGGAAAGTACACACAATAAAGTAAAGGGATTATGCCAACAAATATGTCAAAAAAGTGGAAAATAAAGAAATAGAAATTATTACTCAACAAACTAAGGAAACAGTGAAGTCCTGTTGTCTGTCATTTGTTTAAGAGACCCAGTCAAAACGCTGAAGCGTTCTGCATCAGTGCAACCAATGGTATAAAGGAAGATAAAGATGAGACAGCTCAGTCAAGATGTTAGGAAGAACGTCTGGGTTGTTTCTAGATTCTGCCTACTATGAATAAAGCTGTTATGAACACAGTTGATCAAATGTCCTTGTTGCATTCTTGAGCATATTTTGAATATATGCTTAGGAGTGGTACAGCTGGATCTTGAGATAGCACTATTCCTAATTTTCTGAGAAAGGGCCAGATTGATTTCCAAAGTGGTTGTACAAGTTTACATTCCCACCAGCAATGGAAGAGGGTTCCCATGCAGAAATTGTGGTACATTTACACAATGGAATACTACTCAGCAATTAAAAACAAAGAAATCATGAAATGTTCAGTCAAATGGTGGGAACTAGAAAAGATCATCCTGAATGAAGTATCTCAGAAGAAGAAAGGCACACATGGTATATACTCACCACCATCACCATTACCAAAGATTGACCTAGATGTTAATGTATTTCACCACAATGATATCAAGTCTAAGTATTATACACACCAATGCAATTCTGCAGCCCTGGGGAGATAGGATGAGCTGGGGTTGGATGGAAGGGGAGGAGGTCCTCCCCTGTTGGTGGACTTGGAGTGGGCGGGGAGGAGATGAGGGAGGGTTGGGGAGGGTGGGAGGAAGTGAGGTGGGGGTGCGCATGGGATGCAAAGTACCTAACCTGTGATTGATAACAAACAAATAAAAAAAATAAAAAATAAAAAATAAAAAAAATGTAACAGAAAAGAAAAAAAAACTCTTTTTCTATATGTAGCTTGGATTCATCAATAACTTTATTTATCCTCTGTTCTTTTGAGTCTATTCTGTAGGTAAGCTTATCTCTCAAATGTATAATTTACATTGAATATGAATAATCTTTTAGTTTATAATATAGCATATATTTAATTTATAAAATTATTTTTGTGTACTTTTGTTAGTCAATTTTTTCTTATTTACTCATTATAAAAACATTTACTATTATTATTTTAATTTGTTTTTATAATTTATTCACTATGCATCCTGATTATAAACCCCTCTCTCACCTCCTCCCAGTCCCACACAACCTTCCTTTCTTACCCCTATTCCCCGCCCTTAGTTGTCAGAAAGGAGAAGCCCCTCTGATCACTTCCCCTTGGGGGGAGCAACCTTGACAGGCCACAGAGAAAGACAATACAACCAGTCCTGATGAAGACTATTCATGAAGAAAGACATTTGTCTTTCGTACTTTACTCAAGTTTTTTTTTGGTATCATTTTTTATTTTAATTTGTATTAATTACACTTTATTCACTTTGTATCACCCCAAAAAACCATCCCTCCTCCCCTCCCAATCCCACCTTCCCTCCCCATTCTCCACACATGCCCCTCCACAAGTCAACTGATAGGGGAGATCTTCCTTTCCTTCCTTCTGATCCTAATCTATCAGCTCTTATCAGGAGTGGTTGCATTGTCTTCCTCTGTCGTCTGGTAAGGCTGCTCCCCCATCAGGGTGAAATGATCAAAGAGCAGGCCAATCAGTTCATGTCAGAGGCAGTCCCTGTTCCCATTATTATGGAATCCACTTGGATACTGAACTGCCATGGGCTACATCTGTGCAGGGGTTCTAGGTTTTCTCCATGCAAGGTACTTGGTTGGAGTATTGGTTTCAGGAAAGACCCCTGTGCTCAGATGTGGAGTTCCTGTCTTCTATCTTACTATTTCCCACATCTTTCATAAGATTCCATGCACTCTGCCCAAAGGTTGGTCATAAGTCTTAATATCTGGTTTGATAGTCTGCAGGGTAGAGCTTTCAGGGGCCCTCTGTGAGAGGCTCCTAGCCTATTTCCAGTTTTCTTCTTCTGATGTCAATCGGCTTTGCCTTTCTGGCTGGGGATTGAGCATTTTAGCCAAAGTCCTCCCTCTTGATAGGTTTCTTTAGGTATACAGATTTTAGTAGGTTTATACTATTTTATATCACTATAAGTGTGAATATATACCGTGGGTGTCTTTCTGCTTCTGGGATAGCTCACTCAGGATGATCATTTCCAGTTCCCACCATTTACCTGCAAATTTCATGATTTCCTTGTTTTTTTTCATTGCTGAGTAATATTCCATTGTGTAGATGTACCACAATTTCTGTATCCATACCTCAGTTGAGGGGCATCTGGGTTGTTTCCAGCTTCTGGCTATTACAAATAAAGCTGATACAAACATGGCTGAGCAAATGTCCTTATTGTGTACTTGAGCCTCTTTTGGATATATGCCTAGGAGTATATAGCTGGATCTTGAGGAAGTGTTACTCCTGGTTGTCTAAGGAAGCACCAGATTGATTTCCAGAGTAGTTGTACAAATTTACATTCCCAGCAGCAGTGGAGGAGGGTTCCCCTTTCTCCACAACCTCTCCACCATGTGTTTTCATTTGAGTTTTTGATCTTGGTCATTCTGATGGGTGTAAGGTGAAATCTCAGGGTCATTCTGATTTGCATTTTTCCTGATGGCTAATGACATTGAGCATTTCTTTAAGTGTTTTTCTGCCATTCAATATTCCTCTATCAAGAGTTCTCTGTTTAGCTCTGTTCCCCATTTTTTAATTGGATTTCTTGATTTGTTGCTTTTCAACTTCTGTAGTTCTTTATATATACTGGATATTATCCCTCTATCAGATAGAGGGTTAGTGAAGATTTTTTCCCAATCTGTAGGCAGTCGTTTTGTTTCGAGGACAGTGTCCTTCAATTCACAGAAACTTTTCAGTTTCATGAGGTCCCATTTATTGATTATTGCTCTTAGAGCCTGTGCTGTTGGTATTCTGTTCAGGAAGTAGTCTCCTGTGCCAATTGGTTCTAGGGTTTTTCCCACTTTTTCTTCGAACAGATTTAATGTGTCTGTTTTTTTTTTCTGCTTCTTTTTTTTTCACTTTTATTTTATATTAATCACGGTTATGTACTTTGAATCCCAGCCGTAGCCCCCTCCCACATTCCATCCCTATTCCTCCTTCCTTCCCTCATGTCCTCCCTGCACCTTTCCAAGTCCACTGATAGGGGAGGACCTCCTCCCCTTCCATCTAACTCTAGCTTATCAGGTCTCTTCAGGAATGGCTGCAATGTCCTCTTCTGTGGCCTAGCAAGGCTGCTCCTCCCTCGGGGGTGGGGGAAAGTCAAAGAACCAGCCATTGAGTTCATGTCCAAAATAGTCCCTGTTCCCCTTACTAGTGTACCCACTTGGGTATTGAGCTATCATTTGCTACATACAAGCAGGGGTTCTAGGTTATAACCGTACATGGTCCTTGGTTAGACAGACAGTCTCATAAAAGACCCCTGTACCCTGATATATTTGGTTCTTGCGGAGCTCCTGTCCTCTCCAGGTCATACTAACTCCCCCTTCTTTCATATGATTCCCTGCACTCTGCCAAAGGATTGGTTATGTTTCTTAATATTTGCTTTGATACACTGCTAGGAAGAGTTTTTGGAGGCCCTCTGTGGTAGGCTTTTTCCTGCTACTCGTTTACTCCTACATCCAATGCCTGTCCCATTTGACTTTCTAAGTGAGTATTAATCCTCTTACCCCAGGTCCTCTTTCTTAAACAAGAAATCTATCTATCTATACATCTTCTTTAGATGTATAGATTTCAGTATGTTTATCCTACCTTATAGGTCTATATAAGTTAGTTTATACCATGTGTGTCTTTCTGCTTTTGGGATACCTCGCTCAGGATGATTGTTTCTAGGTCCCACCATTTGCCTGCAAATTTCATGATTTCCTCCTTTTTAATTGCTGAGTAGTATTCCATTGTGTAAAAGTACCACAATTTCTGTATCCATTCCTCAACTGAGGGGCATCTGGGTTCTTTCCAGGTTCTGGCTATTACGAATAAATCAGCTACGAACATAGTTGAGCAAATGTCCTTGTTGTGTACTTGAGTATCTTTTGGATATATGCCTAGGAGTGGTATAGCTGGATCTTGAGGAATCACTATTCTTAATTGTCTAAGAAAATGCCAAATTGATTTCCAGAGTGGTTGTACAAATTTACATTCCCACCAGCAATGAAGGCAGGTTCCTCTTTCTCCAC
>CM053745.1:41479614-41521575 GCA_028658305.1 Pachyuromys duprasi | reverse complement strand
CAGTCTGTAGGCTGTCATTTGGTTTTGATGACAGTGTCTTTTGCTTTACAGAAGCTTTTCAGTTTCATGAGGTCCCATTTATTGATTGTTGGTCTTAGAGCCTGTGCTGTTGGTGTTCTGTTCAGGAAGTAGTCTCCTGTGCCAATGAAATCTAGGGTCTTTCCCACTTTTTCTTCTAACCGATTTAATGTGTCTGGTGTTATGTTGAGGTCTTTGATCCACTTGGACTTTAGTTTTGTGCAGGGTGATAAATATGGATCCAGTTGCATTTTTCTACATGTAGACATCCAGGAGGCAGCCTTGCCTTGTCCCTGATTTCAGTGGGATTGATATAAGTTTCTCTCCATTGAGTTTGATGTTGGCTACAGGCTTGCTATTTATTGCCTTTGCTATGTTTATATATGTGCCTTGTATCCCAGATCTCTCCATGACTTTAAACATGAATGGATGTTGGACTTTGTCGAAAGCTTTTTTGTCATCTAAGGAGATGATCGTGTGGGTTTTTTTTCCTTCAGTTTGTTTATATGGTGGATCACATTGATGGATTTCCTTATATTGAACCACCCATGCATGCCTGGGATGAAGCCTACTTGGTCACGGTAGATGATATCTTTTATGTGTTCTTAGATTCGGTTTGCAAGTATTTTATTGAGTATTTTTGTATCAATGTTCATAAGAGAGATAGGTCTGAAGTTCTCTTTTTTTGTTGGTCTTTGTGTGGTTTAGGTAGCAAGGTGACCATGTCTTCACAGAATGAGTTTGTTAATGTTCCTACTGTTTCTATTTTGTGGAATAATTTAGAGAGAATTGGAGTTAGCACTTCTTTGAAGGTCTGGTATAATTCTGCACTGAATCCATCTGGTCCAGGGCTTTTTTTGGAAGGGAGACTGTTGGTGACTGCTTCTATTTCCTTGGGGGATATAGGTCTATTCAGTTTTTCTTTCAAGGTCTGTAAAGAATTGTGTTGGTAATTTGATGGGAAGTATGTTGAATCTGTAGATTGCTTTTGGTAAGATGGCCATTTTTACTATGTTAATCCTGCCAAGCCATGGGCAAGGGAGATCTTTCCATCTTCTGATATCTTCTTCTAATTCTTTCTTCAGAGACTTGAAATTTTTTCCAAGTAAGTCTTTTACTTCCTTGATTAGGGTCATACCAAGGCACTTTATGTCTTTTGTGGCAATTGTGAAGGGTGTTGTTCCCCTAATTTCTTTCTAGGCCCTTTTGTCTTTTGTATACAAGAAGGCTACTGATTTTTTTTTTGAGTTAATTTTGTATCCGACCACTTTGCTGAAGGTGTTTATCAGTTGAAGGAGTTCCCTGGTTGAATTTTTCGGGTCACTCATGTATACTATCATATCATCTGCAAAAAGTGATACTTTGACCTCTTCCTTTCTGATTTGTATTCCCTTGATCTCCTTCAATTGTCTCATTGCTCTAGCAAGGACTTCAAGAACTATGTTGATGCAATATGGAGAGAGTTGTCAGATTTGCCTGGTCCCTGATTTCAGTGGGATTGCTTTAAGTTTCTCTCCATTTAGTTTAATGTTGGCTATAGGCTTACTGTATATTGCCTTTATTTTGTTTAGGTATGTGCCTTTTATCCCTGATCTCTCAAATACTTCAAACATGATTTGTTAATATGGTGGATCACATTGATGGATTTCTGTATATTGAACCACTCTTGCATACCTGGGATGAAGCCTACTTGGTCATAGTGGATGCTATTTTTGAAGTGTTCTTGTATTCAGTTTGCAAATATTTTGTTGAGTATTTTTGCATCAATGTTCATAAAGGAGATTGGCCTGAAATTCTCTTTCTTTGTTGGGTCTTTGTGAGGTTTCGGTACCAAGGTGACTGTGGCTTCATAGAATGAGCTTGGTAGTGTTCCTTCTGTTTCTATTTTGTGGAATAGTTTGAAGAGAACTTGAGATAGCTCTTCTTTGAAGGTCTGGAAGAATTCTGTGCTGCAACCATCTTGTCCTGAGTTTTTTTTTAGAAGGGAGACTTTTGATGACTACTTATATTTCCTTAGGGGATATAGGAACATTTAATTGATTCATCTGGTCTTGAATCAGCTTTGGTAAGTGGAATCGATCAAGAAAATTGTCCATTTCATTTACATTTTCAAACTCTCAACAAAGGACAGGTCAACAAAACAGAAATTAAACAAAGAAACAATGTCTCTAACAGAGCTCATGAATCAAATGGACCTAACAGACATTCACAGAAACTTACACCCAAATACAAAAGAATTTACCTTCTTCTCAGCACCTCATGGAACTTTCTACAAAATAGACCATATGGTTGGTCACAAACAAGCCTCAACAGAAACAAGAAGATTGAAATAATCCCTTGTATCCTATCTGATCACCATGGAATAAAGCTGGACCTCGACAACAACAAAAATAGCAAAAAGCCTACACACACATGGAAACTAAACAACTTGCTACTGAATGACAGCTGGGTCAGGGAATAGATAAAGAAAGAAATTAAAGTCTTCCTAGAAGTCAATGAAAATGAAGACACAACATACCCAAACTTATGGGACACAATGAAAGCAGTGCTAAAAATAAAGTTCATAGCACTAAGTGCCTTCAAGAAGAAATTTGATACTTCTCATTCAAGCAACTTAATGGCTGACCTAAAAGCCCTAGGGGAAAAAAAAAAAAGAAGCAGACTCACCAAAACGGAGTAGACGGCTGGAAATAATCAAACTCAGGGCTGAAATTAATAAATTAGAAATGAATAAAACAATTCAAAGAATCAATTAAACCAAGAGGCTTCTTTGAGAAAATCAACATGATAGGCAATCCCTTAGCCAAACTAACTAAAAGGCAGAGAGATGCCATCCAAATCAACAAAATTAGAAATGAAAAGGGGGACATAACAACAGACACTGAGGAAATCCAAACAATCATTAGGACTTACTTCAAAAGTCTATATGCTTTACTCAGTTTTGTAGACAGTTTCTAGTTTGCCCAAATTTGATTAGTTAATAGATTTGATTATAGTTTTGGTTATAGTTTTATGGAAAATATAAGTGTTACACATATTATTAGATACTGACCTCTCTGCTTCCAGTGCTTGAAGTATGGTCTTAAGGTTCAGATAACACTCGTGTTTGGAAAGGCTAAGTCCTCATCCTGATCTTTACTGTTGGGATCTTTTGCTGCCTCTTACGTTTTTCTTATTTGTGATCTAAACATATTTTTTTCTAATGTTATAAACCCATGCTTATCAAGCCTCTATTATCTGCAGTTTTGCAGTTTTGTTATTGACAAATTAAAACCTCACATATGAAAGAAGGGGGAGTTAATATGATCTGGAGAGGATAGGAGCTCCACAAGGACCAAATATCTGGGCACAGGGGTCCTATATGAGACTGTTTCTCCAACCAAGATCCATGGATGGATATAACCTAGAACCTCTGCTTGCCTGTAGCCCATGGTAGTTCAGTATTCAAGTGGGTATCCTAGTAAGGGAAATAGGGACTATTTCTGACATGAACTCATGAACTCTTTGATCTCCCCCTCCCCACCCAGGAAGGGAGGAGCAGTCCTCCTAGGCCACAGAGTATTTTGCAGCCAGTCCTGAAGAGACCTGATAAACCAGGGCCAGATGAAAGGGGAGGAGGTCCTCCTCTATCAGTGGACTTGGAAAGGGTCAGGGAGTAGATAAGGGAGGGAGGGTGGGATTGGGAGGGAATGAAGGAGTGGGATTCACCTGGGATACAGAGTTAATAAAATGTAATTAATAATAAAAAACAAAAAAAAACCTGTCAAAAATATTCTCTTTTCTTACTTATTATCTAATCCTCCCCCCAAACTAAACAAAACAAAGAACAACAAAAACAAAAGAATCAACCCCTCCTTACAAGAAAAATCCCAAAGTCATGTTGTACTCCATAACTTTCAACTCTGTTGCTTAGTGAAACCATGCTACTTATTGTAACGCATTAAACTCTGAGTTTCAGTGGCTCAACACAGTATAAATTGGAGTCTTCTCCTGTACAGTCCGGCGTATGGAACTCCAGTTAGTCAAAGGGGCCTACCCTGGCAGAGACCCTGACAGCTTCTCCGTGCTTGGCAAACAGTTAAGCTTCCTCTGCCAGTTTCCTTTCTGAAATGCAAATCTAATAATATCATTTGTTAATCTTACTGTGAATTCCTTATTACATTCAGCATAAAATCCAAGCTCCTTAATATGGCACAGAAGGAATTCATTGTTCTGAACTTCTCTCTCTCACACATAAAATATGTACTAGACCATTAAAGAGGTGCGTAAGTACACCTGGGCTTCAACATCTTTTCATTGTCATATAATTTTTTTTAATTTTTGGTATTGCCTTTTGTTCAATGCCCAGTAGGAACTACAATATCCATCTGGCAGGATCCAACTCAATGTCACTGTGAACTTCACGGGTGGCTTCTCCAGGGCACACATCTGCAGATGACTGACTCTTTTCTATTTTTTCATAATAGCTTTGCATTTAACATGATGTCCTTCCCTAATATTTAGATTTTCTTTTTTACCTAAAACAAAATTTAAAATTATAAATAGCAAAGAACACATGTAAGACAATTCTTAGTATCATTTGTCTGAGGACTATGTTAAAGGAAATATTTGTAATAATTTTTATAATCATAAATATTTCATGAAAATGTGTTAATTTTCCCTTAATTTGCTTTCTCGGCTTAGATGTCATTCCAGAACTAATTTGAGATAAGCCAAGTTCACAAATACTGAAATGACTACATCGTTTTGGGGGATCCTTGTCTCTGTTGTTCACAGCTGATGTAGAAAAGAGCCCTGAGATTATTCCTGGCTCATTAGGTGCCAGACGTTTAATGTCTGCAGGAGTGACGTACTGACTTCTCCTTTAATATTATGAATATCCAGAGGATAGTTACTGAGCTGAACTAAACTTAGTAATATATAAAAATAATAATCATAGAACCATAAAAGGTTGAAATTTCTTGGGAGCTGATACATCACGTAAGTTTGCAATTGTCACTGAATAGCTGCAACGAATGAAGGAATTTATACTAAACATTAACATTTTTGGTTGCATATTTGGTACTTTCATTTAAAGAGAAAATAACTTCAAAAAAGAGCTTTATTATTTTTGATATTTTGGCCTGCAAGTGCACAAACAGAAGACAGAAGTAACAAATGTTTTCTTCATTCCTGATATGTACTTTGTAAATAGAAACTTAGCTTCTTTATGTAACACTTTGTTTTTAGATAAATAATTACCCATGTATTGATATGATTTTTTCTTACCAAAATTATACAACTTTCACAATGAATAGAAATTCCTTAAAAATGACAGACTGAACCAGAGTCCTTTAATAAAAATATTTTCTTTGCATTTACTTTAAAATATGATGTGAAACATGAAAATTAGTTGTCTATTAATTCAATTAATCAGAAGTTTATTATGTTATAACTATTCTTTTAGAAAATATATCAAAATTACCTATAAGTCATAATGATAGCAGTGTTGATAATATTTCAGAATGTTCTTTGCAGTTTCAAAAGCATTTCAACACCTATTGAATTATTCATCCAGTGGACAGCTTAGAATTATTTTGTCCACATGTCTGATAAAGCAGATATTTAAGAAATCTAAATGATTTTTCTGAAGTTATATAAAGAGTGAATTGTTGAATAAGAAGTCAAACTCATGTCTTCTGATCCTGGGGCTTCAATATTTAAACAAAAACTTAAGACAAAAAAAGAAGTGCTTCAAAAGCTGACACCAGGAAGAGACTCCTGCTCATTCCCTGAGGCTCCAAAGATGAGGAACTAGTCTTGCCAATTCTAACTGTCTCATTTATTCAAAGAGATAGACTAGAAAGCTCAGAAGTCTTTGGGGATCCACTCCAAAGGCACTGGATTTGGCACCAAAAGCGTCCCTAAAGCAAAGACTGGAGGAGAAGCAAGGAAAGGCAAACATTTGTAGTGACTGACTTTCCTTTTTTATGATTTTATTAAAGTGTTTTCAGTAGCATTAAGGACCAGAACAATCTAAAGCAGAAACACCTTTGGGATAATGGTTATCATGAGTTAAAGTTTGGCCTATGGACACAAAAAAACATCTTCCTGTGTTGTAAAAAATAATAAAAATCAATTCAGATGAGGCATTCGGGGCTAGTAAATCTAAGGTCTGTATCTCTGCCAAAATTTGCGATAGAATCAGCCACATTTCCTCCCAGATCTGCTGTGTGTGTTGTTGTTGCCAAATTCACCAGTGTAATGTCCATTAAAATAACATCTTTGGGAAAATAGCACAGTGCCAACATTGCCTGTTAGAATGAGAAAAACAGAAAATGGTACTTAGAACAATCTCTAATAGAGTAACTGTGGGTGTCAAAACTTTAAAAATGCCTCACAAGATACAGATAAAAATAAGGAATTGACTCAGACCAAAGTAACTTTTTTTTTGATTTATTCACAATTCATAGCAAAAGAATGAAATGTATTACCACCTCATTGATTTCTGGCTCAGTGGTCTGTTTTTTAAAGGAATAGCATAGACATAAATGAATGGGAGTGTATGATTAGGAATCTTGCTTATGACTTGGTAGACTCCTCTGGCTTTGCAAGATTGATCACATAAACCTTCCATATTGACATATCAAGACCCCCAAAGCCGTGAGCCACTTCTGTCCTCAAATGGAAGATTCAGATGAGTGGCTCATCACATCACCAGTGTTCACCTAACCTGAACTTGTCTTTCACTGTCTCAGACGCATCTCCTCTCTGGTTCCCAGTGTCTGAATTCCTTCTGAATTTCCAGTTCAGAATAAACTGCCTCACTGTGAAAGCTCTGATAAATCTTCCATAGCTTATCTATGTCTTGCTTCATGAAAATGGTAGACTTTTGACACTTTTTTATACTATTATCTCATTTCTCACATTTCCTCTACATATATCTATTTTTCTATCACAAGCTGCCTTGTAGTGGAAGTCTTGGTTTCTTTAAAAAATCAGTTATGTTATGTAAATATGTTTTTGTTTTAATCTCAAGTGTAGGATTTGGGACTGCTTTCAGTTTATCCACTGCAGATAACTGTCTCGCGATATTTCTATCCACGTGGATAGAAATATAACAAATTGAACCCAAGTCCTTTAATAAAACCAGAGTCCTTTAATAATTTCTATCCATGTGATATTTGCACCAGTGACAGTTAACTCTGTTTCAACTCTATTTACACATATTTTTCAATGATATAACTGCCTTTAGCCCATACTCCTATGAGTAACCTCATTGAACATATTGATTCACTAAATTGGTTTTGGGTAGAATTGTTTCTTTGGCCTGTCCTGCATGCCTTACCTGAGGTGAGGGGACCTTTTATTTATATCTTTCTTGGAAAATTCGCACAATACATGTATACATGTACTATTGATTTTTTTGTTTGCATAAGTTCCTTAGTGATTTTGCTTCTGTGGCAAACACCAATGGCAGAATTTTAAAAATTAATTATTCATATTCATAAAACAACAATTCTATATTCAAATAAAAAGCCTGACAAATTCCTACTGTCTCACCGGTTTGTTAACAAGATGAATTCACTTAAAACTTTCATCTAGAAGTAGCTTAATTTATTTTTATGAAAATGTCATTATGTTGAACTTTACAAATATATGTCCTAATTTGTTCATTAAACAATGTATGATAAATATTAGCCATACTTGATGATTTTATAACAGTTATCAAAAGAACTTTTATAACTTTTGAAGTATATGAATTATAATTTTAAAATAAAAATAATGAATATGTCCATATGCATAACTCCAGAAAGTCATAGTTAAAAGATTGAAAGCTATGAGCATTTTAAGTACATTACAACCAGTTTGGTAATATCTCTTCAAATTATTAGACACTCAGCAGTGTTCACATATTTATGTAACATATAACACATGTATATACTGCATGTTATAACATGGCAAAATTGACTTATGTATCTATGACTGTTTTAGTCAGAGTTCCCTAGAAGAACAAAACCAAGAGGACAAACATATGAATGCAATAAATCAGCTTTGAAATAGTAACAAAACTTAAATCACACTAGAAAGGTGCTTGGTCCTGGGGGCTGAATAATTATCTCAACAGCTGGAGAACTCCCACAATGGTTGTCTCTCACAAGGCTGGCTTGGGAGGAGTGGCAACCAGTACTGACTCAGCACACTAGGTGAGGTGGTCAATAGTTCCAGTCTCATTCCTGGGACCTCCAATATTCCCAGAGAACACCTGAGCAGTAGTTTATGATGAATGCCCGGAAACTCTGATTCTTTGAACAGAGAAAGAATCAGCTGCAGCAACAGCAACAGGGAAAACCAACTGGGCACCAAGTGGAAAAAGCAGAAGAGCAACAGGCACTAAATATCTTTCTTCTGACAACCATCAATTAAGACAATCAGGACAGTCCTTCATGTGGAGCTCCCCACTCAAGTGATTCTAATTTGTGGCATTTCGACAATAAAACCAACCATAATAACGACAGTGTAATTAAGATAATATGATAAATAATACCAAGTATTTAGTTTCTCTATTTCAATATTATATCAGATGTAATTTATATTTGCATGTTTTCTCTGTGTGTACATGCCTGTGTGGAGGTTAGAGGGCAATTTGTGGTGGAAGGTACTTGTTCCTTCCCCCATGTGGATTAATGCATGGAAGAATAATGATTCTTGGCAACAAGTGACTTTATCTGTAGCCATTTGCTGTTCTACTATATATGACTTAAATTGAATTTTCAGAGTTGGAGATACATGTTCTGTGAGTCTAAACAATTATGTTACAATCACTTTTTAGTAGTTCATAATTAATTACTGTTTTTCTTTATGTCACATTTTCTTGGCATTTGTTATATTAATGCATAATGCTTTGACTTGTTATTACTTCTAAATATCCTTTTTCTTAAGCTTTGATACTGTTTCTCATGAAGAAGTGCTCTGAATTGTTTCTTTCTTTCCAAGTTACATGCTGAGTTTTGTTTTTCATATTTATTATGATTGTAGTTTCATGCCTGATATGCTATCTAAACTAATTCATCAAAAATTTTATAAGTATTCAAAAGTAATTTTCTATTAAAACTAATATAAAATCCATAAAGAAACTAAGGCTAAAAATGATTTTAAAAATAAACAATAGCATGGGAAGCCCTATAAAGTCAAAATGAGTAGTCTTCAATCGTGGTTAATACTGGCTTAATTATACTTGTACAAAAATATCATATTAAATATGTAGAAATATTCAAACATAAATGTACAAATCTAGTTCAACAGTTACGGGATTTATGAATATATATCTTTCCTATTCCTATGAGACCATGAAATAGGCCTTGACCAATAGGGGTAAAATTATAAATAGCTAGCTTTAGGTATGAATGGTAATTCACCCAAATATAATTTTTGTAAAATTAGTTCTTAGTTATTTGTGTAAGTTAATTACTACAGATTTAAATATACCATACTAAGAGCAGTGCTATGCATGGGTATCATGACTGACAACAAGGTCAGCACAGTAAAACTGGACCTGATATTGAAGCCCAGGGTGTGAGAGCCAGAGGGCAGGCCTAGACTCTCCCTGGCTACAGCAGTCAGGAGAGCAGGGCCCACACCATGGCTAAGCAACACAGCAGGCTCTAGTGGTATGGTATGGGTGAGCTGCTTAGAGGGCATGAGAGCAAGAGAGCTAGCCTCGACCCTTGCCAGCTGCAACATTGGATGAGTTAGCAGATGCACTGCTTGGAGCCAGCTCACCCTACTCCCACCAATAGGGCCAGCTTTACTGTGTTGCCCAGGTGAGGTACAGGGCACACTCTTCTGAGTGCTATAGCCAGTTCTGGTTGTGTGAGTGCAAGAGAGCTGGTGGACTGACCAGCCCAGCTACCACCCTGACCCAGATCCAGAGCTCTGACTTGGCCCACCCAAAATTTACCTCATCTATGAACTCTTGGAACATATGAAAGGGCTGATTCTGATTCTGCAGCTCCAAAGCAACAGGATCTCCCTGATACAGGGCAACAACAAAATATCCAAGAATAAGTCTGATGAGGATCCAGTATTCAAAGTGTAGCAGAAGCCATGAGCCTCAATCCAGAACAATGACTTTATCTGCATTTGCAAATAAAGATTTGTGGACAAAAACGTATACTGTGGGATTCATTGTGACACACTACAGCTTCCATGTAGAGATGTTTCTTATATATTATTATTTTTTATTTTCTTTGAGGGTGGAGGTTTGATATGAAGGGACTGGGATATGTGGTGCATGATGTAACACTCACAAAGAGTCAACAAAAAGTTTTTAAAAATTAAATAAAATAATGAGTTGGCAAACAATTTTATTTTTAATTAAGCACATGTACACATTTAGAGAAATGTTATAATAATTACATTTATAATAGATTATGATAGTTGAAATAGGCCTATTATTTAAAAAAACACTGTTAATTTGTTTTATTTCAAGACCAGATTGTTATTTAAAATATAGCTGAGTATTTAAAAATCATACTCCAAATGTAATGATGAGGAGAGAATAAAAATAATTAATGTAAATTACAAAACAACTAGATTACTATCTTTTTTGTTAAGTCAACAAGTCTGGTTATCTTTCTATTTCAATTAAATTATATTTATTTTTACATATTAAATCTTCATTAATAATCTTGCAATAATTTCTAAAATCTGAAATATATGGAAATTAATATGCAAAACCTAAATTAAGAAGCTTGTTAACTTAATTTATTGCAATAGAAATTTCCAAACTATATATTTTGTTTTTGCTAAAATACCCATACATTTTTGTGTGTTATCACTTAGAAATTTCTTATGTTTTAATGTAGACTGTATTCTTTACACAGAACATTTACTTTAAAATGGGTATTTTCTTCTCTTTAGCTACAATTTGGTAAATCACTTGAAATAGATGTATTTGCCAAACAGAACTCACCAAAATGACTAGGAAGATGGTATATTGATATAAATATAATAATTGATACTGTGTTTTGTGTACTAATTTTGTTTACTAATTTTCCCTGAGAATCAGATCCCCATGCTTAAATCCGCAACTTAGGATGTTCAAATTTCATCCAATTAGAGATACAGTAATAACTTTGTAATTAGCAAGATCAGTGTTACACTACATAATCAGCTCACTGAACATATATATAACAGTAAGAAAAAAACAATAAAAAATTCCTTGATAATAACATAACGGCCCCATTAAAATCTTGATTAACTTTACAACAATAATACAGTATAATTTTACTTTTATAAATTAGCAGGCAAATTGGAAATATAACAAACAACACTCTTTTGTCTTTAAAGAGAGAAGTCTGCTTAATTAAAATAATATAATGTTGGAGACATTAATTTCTTATTGTAGGCATTTAACAACTCACTTTGGAATGTGAGACCAAAATTATGTTTCAGCAGTTCTATGTTAAATGTTTCAAGAAATGCCATACGGCCCCTAGGCACTGCATGACATATAGTGTTCCCAGAAACAATTGATGTGTGTAATGACAATTGTGAGCATCCATTCCAGATGAGCTGACCCACCCTGATTCCACCCTGCTGATCCTGTTTGGTCAGCAGGTAAGTTTCACCATCTGTTTCTCTGATAGCAGCTGAATCTGTTCTCTTCATGTACCCCTAAATGGTGAAGTATGTCAGATGTAAGATGTAGGTTGTACCTCATGGACTATTGTAAGATTTTCTGTTTCATTTTGGAAGAATAATTTTAGTTTAGAAGGCATTTTCTTTCAGTAATGTGAAAATAGCTTTTATCCTGAGCATAATCAGACTAAGGCATGTAAATTTTTAATAAGGACCACACATACATATAATTACAGAAATTGCTGTAATTTGCTGTTTGTATTATTAACATCCTTATGGCAATATAATAATCATCATTCCTTCTAACTAAGCGCTTTGTGTGATTACTAAACTGCCCATAGAAACTGCACAGTTTCATGTCTTTTGTTATGTTTTGCTTTTTTTTAAAGATTTTCTGTAATTGTCTTTTTTATTCTTTTTTAAATTATTTTTATTAATTACAGTTTGTTCACTTTGTATCCCCCTGTAAGCCCCTCCCTCCTCCCCTTCCAATCCCACTTTCCCTTCCTCTTCCCAGCTCATGACCCTCCTCAGTCCACTGATAGGGGAGATCCTCCTTCCCTTCTCTCTGATCCCAGTCTATCAGGTCTCATCAAGAGTGGCTGCATTGTCTTCTTCTGTGGCCTGGTAAAGCTGCTCCCCCCTCAGGGGAGCAAAGAGCAGGCCAATCAGTTCCTGTCACAAACAGTCCCTTTCCCCATTATTATGAACCCACTTGGACACTGAATATAATTTTATTTATATATTTACTTATTACAATTTATTCACTTTGTATCCCCACTGGAGCCCCCTCACTCATCTCCTCCCAATCCCACCTACCCTCTGTCTTCTCCCCCTATGCCCTTCCCCAGTCCACTGACAGGGGAGGACCTCCTTCCCTTCTCACTGACTGTAGCTTATCGGATCTCACCAAGGCTGGCTGCATCATTCTGTGGCTTGGCAAGGCTGCACCCCTGTGTAGCGCTGGCTATCCTGGACTGGCTTTGTAGATCAGGCTGGCCTTGAACTCATGTAGATTCGCCTGCATCCGCTGGAATTAAAGGCGTGAGCCACCACTGCCTGTCCTGTTACTTTTACTAATATGTTGTTTTTATT
This sequence comes from Pachyuromys duprasi, assembly GCA_028658305.1. Lineage (NCBI taxonomy): Eukaryota > Metazoa > Chordata > Mammalia > Rodentia > Muridae > Pachyuromys > Pachyuromys duprasi. The sequence goes on along the minus strand of CM053745.1, from coordinate 41,508,840 downwards.
GTTCTTTGTCTTTCTTTTTAGAAGTCAAATTTTACACTAATTGTTTAATTAATTACCTAAAATAACTAGAAAAGAAGCAGCAATTAATTCAAAGAAAAATTTGAAAGCTCACAATTTGGTGGTATTAGTAGGCTTTGACAGATAACATAAAAAAGAGTATCTTACCCAAATCTATATTTTGAAAATAATCTGACTCTGACTATAATATCTAAGTGGGTACACTAGTAAGGGGAACAGGAACTATTTAGGACATGAACTCAATGGCTGGCTCTTCAACCTCCCTGCTCCTCCCCCCCCCCCCCCTGAGGGAGGAGCAGCCTTGCTAGGCCACAGAAGAGGACATTGCAGCCAGTCCTGAAGAGACCTGATAAGCTAGAGTTAGATGGAAGGGGAGGAGGTCCTCCCCTATCAGTGGACTTAGGAAGGGGCAGGGAGGAGATGAGGGAGGGCAGGGGGGATAGGGAGGAATGTGGGAGGGGGCTATGGCTGGGATACAAAGTACATAACCTGTGATATAAAATAAAAATGTTAAAAAGAAATAAACCAAAATTTCCCAATTAAAAAAAGAAATTAGTTCTGTAACTATTTGTGTGCTTTTTTGTTTGTTTGTTTTTGTTTGTTTGTGTTTTTTTTTGGTTTTTTTATCTATGGAATGAGTGAGGAACTGGTTGTAATGAAGCTGCAATGCTCCTCCATCAATGTACATGCAACTGAGTTCAGGGTTAAATTATTTCACAGTAAGTAGCTGATTTAGGCGCAATAGTTTCCTTTAGAGACAATCCTGTACTTTTGTTTCCTCGCATTTTCCACTGGAATGGCTTGGAAAGATTTACTTTGCTGCATCTTTCAAAAGAGGTCAAATGTTTGAAAAAATGACAAGTTATTAGAAAAAATAAACATAAGGACTAATGTATGAATGCATCATTAGCAAATATGTTTACCTAACAAATCAAATAATTATTGTGATTAAACATTAATTTACATCCACCAACTTTTAGTATCCTGAGCAAAAAGAATGACGTAACTGGTGACCAAATACGCATTTTTTGGATGAAGCATGTAAATTTCACTTATGTCAAAATTGCTAAATTAATTTCTAAAAAACAAACTCATATTCTCTTATCCTCATATGTATGAAAGGTGTTTGCTGTCACCTGATTTTCTTAAAGTAAAAAGTGGGTAAATTGAAAGACATTAGTTTTGTGAGTGTGCCCACACACATATACACACTTTTACTTAACAGTTCCGGAGAATTTTTTTTAAAGTCTGTTCTACTTGTTTCTAAAGTTTGTAGCTTCACATTTCCAACAAGGTGTTCATTCATAACTTTTCATTACATATGTATCCTATGTAAGTAGTTTTTTTCATACGTTTATGGACTGTTTGTGTTATAAAAAATAAATGGCTTGTTCCTGTTCTTGAGTAAACTTTTTATTGACTAAGGCCCTCTTTTCCATTAAAATTCCTGTGAGCTTTGTGTGAATTGATAGTATTAGCATGGTGTTAAGTGTTGCAAACATTTTGCCAGTTGTCATGGGTGTTTATGTCTTTGCAATTTATGACAACTCATAAGCAGGGCTGTGAAGGTTATTCAAAATTAAGAAGATATTTATTTAAGCCAATTATAGTCTTTCCATGAAAAGTCGATTACTTCAATATTTCCAGAGAAAGTGTTAATTTAGCTTATTTTAAGAAAATAAAATGAAAGGATCAGTAAAATACCTTTAATTTGGAGTGTGGTAGCCCAAATGATATTAAATATTGTAACATCACTCTTCCTGATATTCAGATATTTTAAGCGTGTTACAGGACATTTTCTGTTTCTTTCCAAACATTTCATGAAAATAACTGTTGCTGGTAACATGTGTATGCATTTGGTCTCTTCTATGGAATAAACTAATACATAATTAAATTAAAAGTAATTATAAATTAAAACGTAAATTGTGGAAAGAATAGCTACAGAAGCCATTCACAACCTACACCAGGTTGACATGGAATCCACTCCTTCCCTGCTACCTCTTAACTCAGAAAAACTTAAGGCATATTTTCTCATTCATTATGAATAGCTAATAGTTTAAGAACATACAGATATTTTAGAATAATTTAAAATGATGATAAAAGCCTGTGTTAATGGAGTTAGAATATTAGTAAACTACTCATCATGTAAGGCCCTTCAGGTGCCAAGTTCTCATCTTACAGTAAGGGTTAATAAGGACTGAACTGAAAGGAGAGTTATCATGAGGACATTCATACAATAGCAACTCTGTTTACTCATTTGAAAACAGGGAATCATAATAAAGTCTTTTGAGTTTGTATTGAATTGTGAGTGTGAAGAAAGCAGAAGAGTGCTCAGCATTTGGATGATGTTCAGGGAATATGAAGTGGTATTATTGTTAATAACAGTCCATATCAAAACTTCAAGGAAAGGATTTTTACAGCATACCTAGTATCAAGTAATCTCCTAAGAGGAGATGGTACTCAAGAGCAGTGAAATGACTTTTAGAGTAACTCAAACAAGGTTAGGTTGAGATGCCTCCCTGACTGGTGGTGTCTTGGTGGAAAAGAAGGTGAGCGGCAGTTGAAGAAAGAAAGCTTCTTTGCTCCTAATGAAGTCTAGGTCTATATGATATCATGAAGACCAGGAGGATCATCATGTGAAAATATTAAGGAAGTCAGGAAGCAAGGGCAATGTCCACTGTGAGCAGTGGAATTGACATTTGGGGAAATGTCTCTAGAGCCAACTTTAAATTTTTCTTTGATCTCCTTTAATTGTCTTATTGCTATAGCAAGGACTTCAAGAACTACATTGAAGAGATATGGAGAGAGTGGGCGTGATTTCAGAAGGATTGATTTAAGTTTCTCTCCATTGACTTTGATGTTGGCTACAGGCTTGCTGTATATTGCCTTTACTATGTTCAGGTACGTGCCTTGTATCCCTGATCTCTCCAAGTCTTTAAACATGAATGGATGTTGGATTTTGTCAAATGCTTTTTCAGCATCTAAGGAGATGATCATGTGTTTTTTCTCCTTCAGTTTATGTGGTGGATCACATTGATGCATTTCCTTATACTGAACCACCCCTGCATGCCTGGGATGAAGCCTACTTGGTCATAAAGGCTGGATACAAAATTAACTCAAAAAAAAATCAGTAGCCTTCCTGTATACAAAAGACAAAAGGACTGAGAAAGAAATTAGCGAAACAACACCCTTCACAACAGCCACAAAGTTCATAAAGTACCTGGGTGTGAACCTAACCAAGCAAGTCAAAGACTTGTATGAAAAAAGAATCCAGTCTCTGAACAAAGAATTAGAAGAAGATATCAGAAGATGGAAAGAACTCCCATGTTCATGGCTTGGCAGGATTAATATAGAAAAATGGTCATTTTACCAAAAGCAATCTACAGATTCAATGCAATTCCCATCAAATTACCAACACAATTCTTTACAGACCTTGAAAAAAAATTCTCCACTTCATATGGAAAAATAAGGAACCGAGAATTGCTGAAAAAAAAAAGAAAGAAAGAAAGAAAAGAAAATCCTCTACAGTAAAAGATCTTCTGGAGATATCTCCATCTCAAGCTGTACTATAGAGCAACAATACTAAAAACTGCATAGTACTGGCATAGAAACAGACTGGTGGATCAATGGAATCAAATAGAAGACCCTGAAATAAATCCACACACTGATGGACACCTGATTTTTGACAAAGATGCCAAAACTATTCAATGGAAAATAGACAGCACCTTCAACAAATGATGCTGGTCTAACTGGATGTCTACATGTAGAAAAATGCAAATAGATCCATACTTATCACCCTGCACAAAACTAAAGTCCAAGTGGAACAAAGACCTCAATATAAAACCAGACACACTAAACCAACCACTTAGAAGAAAAAGTGGGGAAGAGCCTTGAACTCACTGACACAGGAGACAACTTCCTGAACAGAACACCAACAACACAGCTCTAAGAGCAAAAATCAATAAATGAAACCTCATGAAACTGAAAAGGTTCTATAAAGCAAAGGACACTGTTGTCAGAACAAAACGACTGCCTACATATTGGGAAAGGATCTTCACCAACCCTCTATCTGACAAAGGGCTAATATCCAGTATATTTAAATAACTATAGAAGGTGAAAAGCAACAAATCAAGTAATCCAATTAAAAAACGGGGTACAGAGCTAAAGAAAGAATTCGCAATAGAGGAATATCGAATGGCAGAGAAACACTTAAAGAAATGCTGAACATTCTTATTCATCAGGGAAATGCAAATCAAAACGACCCTTAGATTTAACCTTACACCCAGCAGAATGGCCAAGATCAAAAACACAAGTGAAAACACATGCTGGAGAGGTTGTGGAGAAAGGGGAACCCTCCTCCACTGCTGGTGGGAATGTAAACTTGTACAACCACTCTGGAAATCAATCTGGCACTTCCTCAGACAACTGGGAATAGTGCTTCCTTAACATCCAGCTATACCATTCCTAAGCATATATCCAAAAGAGGCTCAGTACACAATAAGGACATTTGCTCAACCATGTTTGTAGCAGCTTTATTTGTAATAGCCAGAAGCTGGAAACAACCCAGATGCCCCTCAACTGAGGAATGGATTCAGAAATTGTGGTACATCTACACAATGGAGTATTACTCAGCAATTAAAAACAAGGAAATCATGAAATTTGCAGGTAAATGGTGGCAACTGGAAAGGATCATCCTGAGTGAGCCATCACAGAAGTAGAAAGACACACATGATATATACTCACTCATATCGACATATAATATAGGATAAACCTACTAAAATCTGTACACCTAAAGAAACTAATCAAGAGGGAGAATTCTGGATAAAATGCTCAATCCCTATGCAGAAAGGCAAAGAGAATGGACATCAGAAGAAAGAGAAAACAGGGAACAAGTCAGGAGCCTGCCACAGAGGGCCTCGGAAGGGCTCTGCCTTGCAGACTATCAAAACAGATGCTGAGACTTATGGCCAACCTTTGGGCATAGTGCAGGGAATCTTATGAAAGAAGTGGGAAATAGTAAGATCTGGAGAGGACAGGAGCTCCACAAGGAGAGTAACAGAACCAAAAAATCTGAGCACAGGGGTTTTTCCTGAGACTGATACTCCAATCAAGGACCATGCATGGAGATAACCTAGGACCCCTGCACAGATGTAGCCCATGGCAGTTCAGTGTCCAAGTGTATTCCACCGTAATGGGAATAGGGATTGTCTCTGACATGAACTGATTGGGCTGCTCTTTATTCATCAACCCCTGAGTGGGGAGCAGCCTTGCCAGGCCACAGAGCTACCTGATGATGTAGCCACTCCTGATGAGACCTAATAGACTAGGATCAGAAGGAAGGAAAAGAAGACCTCCCCTATCAGTGGACTTGGGGAGGGACATGGGTTCAGAAGGGGTAGGAAGAGAGGGAATGGGACAGGAGAAGGGAGGAAACTACAGGGGTATATATGATATATGGTGCATAAAGTGTAAGTAATGAAGAATTTAATAAAAAAGAAATATAAAATTTTTTTCTTTGATAATTGCTGTCTTTTTCCTGAATATTCTCTTGATTGGATGCTAGAACTCTTCCAAATTTTTTTCAGGTGTTTTATTAAAGAATGTGATCAATGTGATAAAATCTCATGGAGAGTACATGAAATTAAATACAGTACTGGCATATGGAAATATTCTATAAATGAGAGGTAATATATTTAATACATTTATCAACTATTTTATATTATCATTGTAACTATAATTTTATTACATTTGAATACGTCAAAACTATTCATGGTTGCAATTAGATGTATTTTTAAAAGGAGAAGGGCAAAGCATATGAAAATAAGAGGTTATAACAATAATAAGGAAATGTGAATGAGATTTAATTCATCACCAGGCTAACACACCTTACATAATTAAAATAATTTCAATGTTGAATGCTGAATGTTTAACCCACACGCAGATTTTTTTCTAATAATTTCTACTTGCAAGAAATGGTCAATGTGAGAAATGTCTCACATGGGGATATCATTAGAAAGCTCAAAAGGATGGCATCCATGTGAGTGAGATATCACATCAGCACCGTAAGTACTTCAGAGCCTGAAGACAACTGTGAGGCAGCCAGCAGAAGGACAGGGAGAGGCTGCCAAGAAGCCAGATGCTGTTGCTGGAAAGAAAATTTTCTCGGCTCAGCATCTGGATGTCGTAATGCAATCCAGAACATCAAGGACAAACGAAAGTTTTCTGCAGGGGAAGGCTCGCCTTAGCTAAGCGTTGTACACACTGCAAATGCAATTCTTGTGATACTGTTATTGATTTACAAAGTCCAAATCAGGTGACATTGGGCTTAATTTTTTTTCTCCGATTGAGTTATAATATAACTAAGAACATTTATCCCTATGTCTATGGCCATTTGAATGTGATAACTCTCATTAGCTTGGGCATTTGAATACTTGGATTATGAGATATGGCCAGGCAGAAATAAACACATCACTGAGGACAGCATTTGAAGTTTCAAAGGCTCAGACATTTCAGTGCACTTTCTCTGCCTCCTACTTGTAGTTCAAGTTGTAAAGCTCTCAGCTTGCAGCTCCCAGCTGCCACACCTCCACTCTGCCATTGTGACTCTTTCTTGCCTGTAACTAAGCACACAAAAGTAACTGACCCTCCAACTAGGAACCCCTGCACAGATGTAGCCTATGGCAGCTCAGTCTCCCAGTGGGTACACTAGTAATGGGAACAGGGACTGTCTCTGATATGAACTCGGTGGCTGGCTCTTTGACTACCTCCCCCTGAGGGGGGAGCAGCCTTACCAGGCCACAGAGGGAGACAATGCAGCCAGTCCTGATGACACCTGATAGGCTAGGGTTATATGGAAGGGGAGGAAGACCTCCTTATTAGTGGACTTGCAGATGAACTTGGGAGATGATGAGAGGGAGGGTGGGATTGGAAGGGAATTAGGGATGGGGCAATAGCTGGGATATACAGTGAATAAACTGTAATTAATATAAAATGAAAATTAAAAAAGAAATACCCACTAAAGCAACATTTAAATAAATGTGAATTTACTAAAATCAGTAACTAATACAGTGTTGTAATAGAAGTCTCATACTATTCTTCCTATTTCTTTCTTTCTTACTTTCTTTTTTCTTTCAAATTTTTGAGACAGGGTTTCTCTGTGTAGCCTTGGCTGTTCTGACCTCCCTTTATAGATCTGGCTGACCTTGAACTTAAAGACATCAACCTGTCTCTGCCTCTCCAGTTCTGGTATTACAAGCATGTGCCAAGGTGCCTGGCTCATACTTATTTCTTGAGGGGAAATTAATGGGGCTTAGAGATGATGAGGCTGGTATAACTTTCCACACATGTGTACAGAGAAGGTGACAGGAAGCTTTGCCTCTTGCACTGCAATATTCATAGAAAAATGTAGGACTTTTAGACTCTGACCCTGTTGTTTGCCCCTAATGTAAATAATCTTCATAAAATGAAACATTTATCCTCAGGAAAACACTAGAGGTCAAATGAATTAGCTATGAGTTAATATTTGAAGCATAAAAAATAAGTCTGAAAAATTTAATTATCTTTAAAGAGATTATTTCTATATTAAAATAAATATTATATGAAAAACATTTTGAAAAATGTGTCTATACAAATAAAATATTTTTATTGTGTTGTATAAAATTAATGATTATGGTGTCATGTTCTTTGATGATTATTATTCAATGCATTTAAAAATTAGCAGTATAAAGTGATAAAAGGGTAAGTTTTAGCTCCTTAGAGTGGTTTACTGATGCTATCTGCACATTCTAAAGTTATGAAATTAGTTATTAAATACTGCAATTTAATTGAATAAGATATAGTCAACAGCATTTTGTGTTCTGGGCACTGAAATTTTCTGGAAACAATTCAAACATAATTTTTCTATGTATTTGTTTTTGACATAATTAAAGCATGTAATATTTGTGTTTTTCTATACAGCTCGTGAAGAACCTAGACAAGCTTCACAGTGGCACTTTGTTGTAGCTTAATCATATTTTCACAGGTTGTAGAATTTCTGCTGTAAAAATATTGATTTGCTTGTTTTTTTTCTTGTCTTCTTAATCGGTGGTCTTTTCAAGTTTCAGTCTCTCACAATTGAAAGTAACATTAAGGCCAATCCAAATGAAAGAATTGATTATAGAATCTTATTTATGCTGAATAGCATGGTTAATTTTTTACCTGTGAGGAAGGCCAATTTATGTTAAATATCCATGGCCCTGGTCCTTTCGTTCATTTAGGTTTTGGTTGACTGTCTCCTAGAGGGCACTGGTATGCTGGTTTTGTAGATGTGGGCTATCATTTTGTACCAGTTGTCCATCTGCTTGAATGTATTTGATAGTAGAGGAAAGAATCAAGGAAAAGTGGAACTGAAAATTATTTCTAGATGCTAAATAAGCCTGCTTGTCTGCTTAGAGAAGTATAGTAGGAAAGGCCAGTGGAAGGTCAGCAGGTTTAGAAGGCAGAGAGAAATGTGTCCCATTAGCAATTAGATGCACTCAACAACACTACATTTTAAAATGAACTGTTCTGTCATCTTCAACTCTTACATGTTGTCTCCAAAATAAATCAGTAATGTCTTTATTCAGGAGGCCTCCATGTGTGCTTACATAGTAGATGGAAATGGGGTGGAACTTAAATACACTGAAAAAATAGCAAAGAAGATATCATTTCACATTTGAAATGTTCCTCGAATAGTGTCCTACTAGAAAACTCTCTAGGGTTTTCAAAGTTGCTGAGAAGAGCCCAAATGAAATTAATTGAATTAATAGTCTTGTAGCATTTACATATTCAGCATTCTGTGCCTTATTTGTCTGAATTTGCTCCTAGTTTTCCAGTTTCATAATTCTTCATTTTTCATGTGAACCAATTCTCCCATATGCATTGTAACAAGAGGACCTATAGTTAGAGTTTTAATCATTTGTTTTATTGTTAATTCAAAGAGAATTAATGTTGAATAATAGAGAAAAATATGACTAAAACCAATAAATAAAATAACACCAGAATTTTATTTTTATTATTTTTTATTAATTTCACTTTATTCACTTTGTATACCCCCTGTAGCTCCCTCCTCCCTCCCCTCCCAAGCTTTCTTCCTCCCCCTTCTCCACACATGCCCCTCCCCAAGTCCACTGATAGGGGAGGTCTTCTTTTCCTCCCTTCTGATTCTAGTCTATTAGGTCTCATCAGGAGTGGCTGCATTCTCTTCCTCTGTGGCCTGGTAAGGCTGCTCCCCCTCAGGGGGAGGTGATCAAAGAGCAGGCCAATCAGTTCATGTCAGAGGCAGTCCCTGTTCCCATTATTATGGAATCCACTTGGATACTTAACTGCCATGGGCTACATCTGTGCAGGGGTTCTAGGTTATCTCCATGCATGGTCCTTGATTGGAGTATCAGTCTCAGGAAAAACCCCTGTGCTCAGATTTTTTGGTTCTGTTACTCTCCTTGTGGAGCTCCTGTCCTTTCCAGATCTTACTATTTCCCACTTCTTTCATAAGATTCCTTGTACTCTGCCCAACTTTTGGCCATAAATCTCACTATCTACTTTGATATTTTGCAGGGCAGAGCCTTTCAGAGGCCCTCTGTGGCAGGCTCCTAACTGTTCCCTGTTTTCTCCTTCTTCTGATGTCCATAGTCTTTGCCTATCTTGAATGGGGATTGAGCATTTTATCCAGAGTTCTCCCTCTTGATTAGTTTCTTTAGATGTACATAATTTACTAGGTTATTCCTATATTATATGTCGATATGAGTGAGTATTTACCATGTGTGTCTTTCTGCTTCTGGGATAGCTCCCTCAGGATGATCTTTTCCACTTCCCACCATTTACCTGCAAATTTCATGATTTCCTTGTTTTTAATTGCTGAATAATATTCAATTGTGTAGATGTATCACAATTTCTGAATCCATTCCTCAGTTGAGGGGCATCTGGGTTGTTTCCAGCTTCTGGCTATTACAAACAAAGCTGCTACAAACATGGTTGAGCAAATGTCCTTATTGTGTACTTGAGCCTCTTTGGATATATTCCTAGGAGTGGTATAGCTGGATCTTGAGGAAGTGCTATTCCTAGTTGTCTGAGGAAGTGCCAGATTGATTTCCAGAGTGGTTGTACAAGTTTACATTCCTACCAGCAGTAGAGGAGAGTTCTCCTTTCTCTGCAACCTCTCCACCATGTGTTTTCACTTGAGTTTTTGATCTTGGCCATTTTGCTGGGTGTAAGGTGAAACCTCAGGGTCATTTTGATTTGCATTTCCTTGATGGCTAAAGACATTGAACATTTCTTTAAGTGTTTCTCTGCCATTCTATATTCCTCTATCGAGAATTCTCTGTTTAGCTCTGTTCTCATTTTTTAATTGGATTACTTGATTTGTTGCTTTTCAACTTCTTTAGTTCTTTATATATACTGGGTACTAGCCCTCTGTCAGATAAAGGGTTGGTGAAGATTCTTTCCCAATCTGTAGGCTGTCATTTTGTTCTGATGACAGTGTCCTTTGCTTTACTGAATCTTTTCTGTTTCATGATGTCCCGTTTATTGATTGTTGCTCTTATAGCCTGTGCTGTTGGAAACAGCATAATTTTTAAAGGAAAGAATTGTTCATAACGATGACAACGTCAATAAGAAAAATGGCAGAAAATGTGCAGAGGATGAACCTCGTCATACTGGCAAGGATACTGCAAAGTCAAGAGAAGCAGCTCTGCAGTAGCCCTGAGGTCTGTGTCGCTACTAATTCACACAGTGGAATGGCAAGTCCACAATATCTCTAGTCTTCAGTATCCTCACTGTGAGCAGGTCCTGAAATATAAATTTGCATAAGACTTCAATGTTCAAGCATTATTAATGGCACCGAAAAGTTATATGGTGTCTTCCTTACCCTTTGTTTGCAATGAGCAGTTGAGAATACTGCATATCATGCATATCATTGGAAATAGTTGTCCTGGGCCCATGGTAAGGATGTGTCCCTAAATTAGAAGTTTCTGTAACATTTTCCCTTTTTTCCTGGATTCTCTATTTTGTTTCTCTGGTCTTAGAAGCTTCTGTTATTTCTTAATCTTTTTGATGACACCATTATTTAATATTATACTTATTGAAGACCAATGCCCTCTCAAATCATCATGTTTGTTTTCTGTGCTTTTATCTTCTTATTCATTACAGTTGAAAAATTGCTGTTTTAAGACCTAAATATGAATGATTCATGTAAATCAATTGTAAATAATTAACATAGATGAGATGTTTCATTTTATAACCATTCATTATGAAAACAAAGTTTTGTAAGGTCAAATAATGCTTCTTCTGTTGGACACAGCTTAATAGCTACTTGATATTTGACAAATGAAACTTTTAATATGCTCTTTTCCTTGCAAGCATGCCATTCAAATTTTAACATGAGTGATTATGTTTCTAGAAGGTGTATGCTAATTGTTACCTATTTATTTCAAGGAACTAGTAATTGAGGCATTATGAAATAAAAATGTTAAGTTAAATTATACATACACACACATACACACATTATATATTTTATAAGCCAGTTGCACAGGTACTTAAAAAGCTATGGTTATAAGCAGCTTCATCTTTTTTGGTAAAAAAAACCCACAAACAAACAACTCTCTTCTGAGTAACAGTCTTGACACCATCCACTATTGAAATGCATTTTAATCTATCAGTTCAGTCACCTTAGTAAGCATGTTGTGAATTTCTTTTCTTTTAACAGAGCACATATGGCAGCTGATGAAGAAAAGCATGCTTTATCTGTGACTTTGAACCTACGCCTTTGCTGCTGCACTTGTGTTGCTGCAATGGGTGACTTTCACAACAGGAAATCAGGCCAATTTAAAGTCCAGGCACCAAGCAATTTGAGAACCACCAGCTTTATGCAGTAATATAATTATTCCCTCAGAGGCGCTTAATTGTATTCATCACACCATGATTTTTGCACAAATTAAGCATGAATTTACTGCTATATATAACTCGCATTGCAGTTAACATTCTGGAAACAAATTTCAAGGAGAGAGAATTTTAGACTGATTCATCCCCTGAAATCACAAGTTCCAAAGCATCCTGTGTACTTTAAGGTCATTGTTTCTCCCTTCCTGCCTCTAAATAACAAAGCTGCCAAACTGTGAAAGAGAAAGTAAATATCTGGAAATGGATTTCTATTTTTCTTTTGCTAGTTCATTATCCCCTTAAAATTGCAGAAATTAAAGTTCCGAATGTTTCCTGTGCTTGTTTTGTTTCTTTAGACTGAATTATGTGTTGGACATAAAGTCACACTGAATAACAAACAGGATTTTTTTTTATGTCAAGCATTTTACAATTTTTTAAATCTTAAACTGAAATGTCAATTATCCTCTAAATAGACTGCACATACCTAAGAAAATATATACCTAGAAGATCTCTCTATTATTTTATTTTATTTTTTAGTAAAAGGTTGTTTTATTTGAAAAGTCCACTAATGTACCTGGCTTTTATATGAAGGAATTTTTAAAAAATTTATGTTTTAAATTGATTCACTTTACATGCACCCCAATCACAGCCCCTTCCCTCATCTTTTCCCAGTCCCACCTTCCCTCCTCTTCCCCTATCACCTAGAAGATCTTTATGAATATGCATATTATCTAAAGCCATACCCTTAGAAGGTGAATTCACATTTGTTTATAAAAAATGTGTGCACAAGAAATAGTTTATTTCATAGTTCTTAATCGATGTTTTTACTTTGGGGATTGTAATTTACTTACCTCATTTCCTTTTGTTTCTTTCCTCCCTAATATCCTCCCATATAATCTATATAAAATCATAGACATTTCCGTCATTAATTGTTGTTACTGTTGTTCTGTGTGTGTGTATTTGTGTATGAGTGTGTTACTTGTATGTATGTGTTCTGGACTATTTGGTATTAGGTAAGCATTTGACGGGTTTTTTCCTGAGAAAGACTCTTACTCCTGCCTTCAGCAGTTCCCAGTTCCTTGTATTTCTTTGTACAGGTTGAGCTTTCATGAGCTTCCCCTATTCACTTAGACATGTCTGTTGATACCACACTTGTTCAGCTTATGTTTGAAGAGTCATGTAGGTGAGACTTTAAGGTTGTAGTTTTTGACATTCATAAGAGACACAATTTCACTGCAAACATGTTTTTCCTCTGGTTCTTATATTAAAGAATACCTTAAATAATACTCTTTGGATTGTACTTGCAGCATAATTTTATTAATATTAGAAATATTGTTTTTAATATTTTACAAAATATACTTACTTTTATCAGAATATGCCATGAAGACATGTTTTGTTCTTTTATTCTACAAATCCATTCACTTATCACCTTATATACATGTAATCACACAGACACAAACACGGAGAATTTATTCTTTCTGCTGCGCTAATAGTGTTCTTGTTAATGGTGAGCATTTAATAAATATTTGTTAAATTCAGTGTTGTTCAGCATTCCCCTGTATTACTCCTGTCTTAATAGCTGAATTGTAAACCTCTTGGAATGCCCAGGGAGAAGACATAGTCATTTTCACCACTATCCTAATTCATAAAAAAAAAAGTATTGTGCAACAACCTTGACTCTAACAATAAATTAAAAGTTCTATGTAGTCTTGGGGTTCATACACTCCAGTGCTTTGGAGCTTGAGCTTTCAAAGGTCTTTTCTTGTCTCAGTGGAAAACCACGAAGTCTCTTAAAATCTTGAAAACTCAATCTTTCATTCACAAAATGGTTAGAACATAATGTTGTAAATACAAGCCTATGAAAGAGTGAGAACCCAGAACATGATAGTTACATTTCTATCTACTGTATTTTTCATGTAGCATCTTATACACAGCAGGTGGACATTAAAATTATTTGAAGATTTATAGTATGCACTTAGAAACTACTTTTCCTCAAATAAAATATTGACTTGTACTTGGGCCATCAAGGCAACTAAAAGCATTATGAAAACATGATGTTTTCCCCTCTGTTTTGGTTTGCCTTTTTTTTTTTTTTTTTTTTTTTTTTTTTACTGGGGTTCAGCTATCTTGATGACTCAGATTTTCTACCCTAGTTTATCACCTATTAGGAAAAGATCATTGTCCTTAACCTTTGCTCTTGTGTCATTTTGAGGTTCATAAAGTCAAGACTAATTCACCATTTCACAAAAGTGAGACTAACACCAAACAATAGCTAGCCGGCTTCCAAATGAAGATGATTATCTCCAATACATGTATCATTTTGCTTTGCTCCAATATTTCCGCTAATTTTTACATTTATTTATCTGTTCATTTTATATCCCAATCACAACCTCACTCCCTCTTGTCCTCCCAGTCCCACCCTCTCACCTACTTCCCCCTTCCCACCCTCACCTCTTGTTCAACTACCAACCCACTCTGGCACATCAAGTCACTTCAGGACTAAGTTCCTCCTCTTACTGAGGCAAGACAAAGCAGCCGTGCTAGGTAAATGGGATCTAGGGGAAGGCAATGGAGTTCAAGTCAGGCACTGCCCTCACTCCTACTATTAGGGGACCCACTTGAAGACCAAGAAGCCCATCCACTTCATATACATAGGGAGCCTAGGACCAACCCATGCATGTTTTTTGGGTGGTGATTCAGTCTCTATGAGCCCCCATGGGCCCAGGTTAGTTGGCTATTAGGTCTTCTTGTGGTGTCTTTGACTCCTCCAGCTGCCTCAATTCTTCCCCAACTCCTCCACAAGACTCTCTGAGTTCACCTAATGTTTGTCTGTGGGTCTCTGTATCTGTTTTCATTATATGCTGGATGAAGCCTTTGATGAAGATAATGTCATTAAGCCCCCTTTTTCTTTATTCCAGACATGCCCATTGTGCTCGCAGCTTGTCTCTTTTACTCAGTTGCTCTCTGCTCTTCACTATGACTTACTTCTTTATTGCAGTTATTCTGGTCACTCATGAGCCCTAGGACTCCATCTCTGTGGAGTCTTGGCTTTTAATCTAAAATTTCTGTAACAGGTTGACTGATTTCCTTCTGGTTTTCAGTATCCGGTCAATATTTATTATATATCACAGCTCTGGGAAAAGACGGTACTGTTTTCATTGTAAACGGTCTTAAGACAGGCTATGAAACAGTGAAAAGGAGCTCAGTAGACTTGGCTCCTGGTGCAAAGATGAAAAGAGAGGAAACTTAGAGATCAAACGATAGAGGTGGACCCTTCTTCTGAGGGCAACCTCTGAAAACATTACACAGATTTGCAAGACACAAAACAAGCACTCTGGAGATTCTCCTGGTAGATTAAAGGAAAACAATGATCAGGAAAATGACTTCAGCCTTTCCACTGATGCAAATTTTAAATATTATAAATCTATTTAAATCATTTGCAACAAAATGTAAGTGAAATACAGAAAGTGCATGTTTGGAAGCAGAGCTTACTCATAAGTACCAGCGATGTTAAAAAAAATCAATAAGGAAATAAAGCTAAGCAAATAACCTATTTATGGGGCCAAGGAATGCAGAGGGAGGAATAAATACCCTTTGGGTACATTTCAGACATACTTAGGCAAAAATTTTATGTTATAAAGTTATTAAGCAAAACATTAACTCCCTCTTCTAATTTTCTGAATTTTAATGTTTCAGTTTGCTCATAAATTTAATCTGTTCAGTGATCCATGCTTTCAAATTTAATATTAAGAAGTATTAGATATTTTCAGGATAGTTGTCCTTAGAAAAATCAATTTGTAATTTAGGTAATTAATATGTGTGTGTGAATTTATATATAAAATAATTCTATAGGAGTGGAAGGTTCGGGAAGTTAAGAATTGCAAATTAGCACCAAAGTAATAAATGATGGAAACTGTACTTTCTTATCTACATTGTGTTGTTTTTTTTTACAGTAAAGCTTGAAAGTTGAGAATTAAAATTATTGATTTCTTGTATATGTACTTAATTATGGTGTTTGCTACCATATTATTGAGCTGAATATTAGATTGGCATTTTGCAAAACCTTTCATTTGCAAATTGTAAGCTTTTCAATTCCGTGTTCCCATCTGTCAACTTCAAGTCCATCTAGTCTATATCATTTTAAATGGTGCTAACAGAGCTTCATTACATAGTGATACATACTGCACAAATGTTAATTATGTGTTTGACCTTGTTAATGATATGGCAATGTTACAACTTTGATTTGTTTTTAAAACTATAGATAAGAAAAGTTAAATGGAAAAATATAGAAAAGAATAATTAATATAGTTATTTGTAAACCTATTAAATATGTGCATATATAACATTTCTAGGATGTTAATAATTTATTTTGATGATTCATAGGAGAAGCAATAACACTCATCATACATTGTTATTTTAAAAGAAAGTCACATGCTATCATTATACTCTGCTAATTAAGAAAAAAGTAGTATAACAACATGACATTGTTTCAAGATACCTCAAAGTAATTGGATGTGTTTTACAACAAAATTTAATTTCTTATGTTTTGTCTTTTTTCGTAGTAAGAGATACATATATTATGTTGAAATTTATTATTTTAATTGTTGTCTTTTAAATATTTAATTATAGAAGTCAACGGCTTTCTCACCTTCTAGTTGATGATACACATATATCCTGTCATATAATAATTAACACACTGTTAGGGTACACAAGAATAGAGGGAGAGAGACAACCAGAGTGGAGCCAAAATTAAGTACAGAGAAATTGTGTATTTTAATAAGAAAAATCAGTTAATACTGATTTATTTGTGTGTTTTTCACAACTGTGCTGTAGCAAAGACCACAGTTTCAGGTAAACCTGTACAGATAGAGTGAAATCCAGGACTGCCAAAGTCACCAACCTCAATTTTGTTAAATCACCAACAAAGATAAATATATATATATATATATATATATATATATATATATATATATATATAACAAAGAAATGAACTCAAATTATCCAAGGGAATGAGCTGTCTACAACAAGAGAAATACAATTAACAAAGAACAAAACATTCTCCCGAAACACCAAGAGAGAACAAATTACTGGCAGTGCATAGAGAGCATAAAAGGCACATTTATTGTCATGAATATTCATAGAGTGTTCCATATGCAAACAGACTTTAGCAAGAGCTTCTTGTGGTTTCCTAGCATTGTAATTAACAGTCCAAAGTGGGTCTGGAGACCAAAACTTTAAAGCAGTTCTAAGTTTGGCATTTAAGATAGGGTAGAAATGGTGAGGAAAGAGAGGTGTTTTTCCCTTGCATGCACATGTCAATATATAATGTCTTCTAATAGTAGAAGCTGAAGCAGAATAATTCAGTGCTTCACAGGTTCTAGGTTTGTTGAAGAAGAAGCCCAGACTGGGCACAAGAGTGAGAGCCCCAGGTGAGCTACCATTAGCTGCTCTAACCTCATGCTCTGTGAGAGAGGTTAGGATAGAAAAACATATGTAGTAAATTCTAAGCCCGTTGATTCACAATGATTTCTCAGAGGTGACTTGGTGAGAAACTACTCTGTGTTAGTTGGTATGAACTAAATGATAAAATATAGGCCATGCAAAGCCATTTAGAGGAACAATTGTACAAATAATATATGTTGCTAACAGTTCTAATATATTATGGAAATTTGCCAAGTGGAAAAAAAATTTTTAGGTATGCCCTGAAACATGGTTCTTTTATTCATTTATGCCTTTTATAACCACAGCAGTCTAAAGAGATACATTTGAAATGTCAGTTGCTAACCATTTTATTACTGAATTTTGTTAACTTACAGACTTTCTTAGGAACATTGGATTGTTTATAAAAAGAATATGAGTCTACCTTTGTTACTTTAGACCAAATACTGTAAATGTGCATAAATAATAAATAATGTCAATCTAGGGATATTTAGAATTCACAAAATTCACTTTAATTATAAAACCTTGAATTGTGGATTGTAAGATATTTGTTTATTAAAAAAGAAACTTTACATAATAGGTATCATAATAGGCATATAAGACTTTTAGAATAATATCATGAATAAAATGCCCTATTTGCCTTTGAGAATCTAAAATCAGCTTAGTAACAATATAATGTGTTTTTTCTTTGTTAAGTTGCAGAAACACATGTCTTAAACAATTGGTGAAAATTGTTATTCATGACAGGTTTTCTTTGGATATGAGGTTAAAAGGTTAAGCCTGTAAAAAAAAAAGTATTATTTTAAGAAAAGCAACTTTGTAAAAGTGATTCACAACTAACTTGCTTTCCCGAGGAATATAGAAATATAGAAGCATAATTGTGCATATGTAGTAGGTTAAACTATATAAATACCATTACAAACAAAACAAAGCAAAGAAAAAAAAAAAGACTTGAATGTTTTGAACAATTTATCAAGGAATAAATGTTCTAGCTCTAAGTATTGAGACACAGAGTTTGGAAAAACATGTAAGATTGGAAATGGCAAAAGAGGAAGAGAAATAAACAATAAATAAGACAAAGAAAGATATGAGAATATAAAAATAAATGGAGACCGAGCCCAAATGCAGAGGATGTCTCGGCCTGGGTTGGGCTAGTGGATACAGCAATCATTACAATGTGATTGTAGAAAAGGTATGAGATTATTTCTTAAACAGTGGCTGATGTGCACATCATTGGTTCTTAACACATTAACTTCAAAACAAAAATTAAAGAAATATCTCCAGGCACATATACATACTGACATTTAGAATTCTGATGTGTTACAAATTCCTGTAGCTACTGTTCATAAAGAAGTATTTTTAATTGTAGTTTTTATTTTTATTTCCTATGAACAGTTTAAGATAATACTAAGAATAAAAGCTTAGAAAGAGAGCACTGGACTCAAGATTTGTCTATTTTACCATTTTAAAAAATTGCTTTTTATTTTTTCTCATTTCATTTTTTTTAGCCCAAAAGCATTAGTTGGATTTTAATTTTTTTTTTTTTGTATTGGTCTCTAGGGAAGTAACTTTCTTGTGAGTCTTCACAAACATTTTCCAAAATTTCTTTTCTTTCTTTCTTTCTTTCTTTCTTTCTTTCTTTCTTTCTTTCTTTCTTTCTTTCTTTCTTTTTGCAATGTATTCACTTTGTTTCATGGCTGAAGCTCCCTCCCCCATCTCCTTCCAGTCCCACCCTCTGCTCTCCCAATGCCCTTCCTTACTCCTCCCCTATCTGTGTCCTGGTAACTTTGCACCTCCCTCCCTCCCCCCGCCCCCCGCAGGGGGAGGTGATCAGAGAGCCAGCCACTGAGTTCATGTCAGAGACAGCCTTTGTTCCCCTTACTAGGGTACCCACTTGGAGACTGAGATGGCCATAGGCTACATTTGAGCAGGGGTTCTAGACCCTCATTGCAGCTTTATTTAAAATAACCAAAATTTCTTTATAAAGCAGAAATTATTATATTCTGAGAGAATTGAATGGACAAATGTTACATGAACCATTTGATTTAAAAATAAATATGCCTGAGAAAATGTTGACTTGGAGCTGGAGAGATGACTTAGTGATTAAGAATATACACTATTATATTGGAGGATTCATGTTCAGTTCCCAGAACTCACATGGAACAGCTCACAGCTCCCTGTAATTCTATTTCCAGGGGATACATCATTTCTTCTGGACTCTGCAGATATAAGCAGTCACATGTACATATAACCACACATGGACAGACACATATACATATAATTTAAAATTTAAAAAAATCTTTAAAAAAAGAAGAAAAGAAAAACTCCTAGAAGTTTCCACTGTTAGGAGACTCATAAAAAGACCAACTCATGGGAAGCCTGGCCTTTTCTGAAGAAAAAAGAAGGAGTGGGTGGGGGATGGGGAGGTGGCCGGTGGGGACTGAGAAAAAGTGAGGGAAGCAAATTGTGGTCAAGATGCAAAATATCAGAGGAGAATAAATTTTTAAAAAGGAAAAAAAGAGAAAAGGTTGGTTTATATCAGACTAAATATGTCCTTCCTAAATAAAGAAATTCACATGTTAATATTAGGTTCTGCTTTTGTGGGTAACAGCAAAGTCTACCAGTTACTGTACATATTCCCCTTTCTTCCTGTAGCACAGCTTTTTCTTATATGAAATAAATATGCCAAAAAATATTCCAGTTGTCATACGTGGTGTTTTTTCCTGAAGTGACTTATATAAAAGAGGATTTATAAACTAATGCAAAATTGAAACTGAAAACAAAAAATGCATTGTTTGCTTTCATCAAATGTAGACTTAACTTGTTTAGGCTGTTGTATAACATGGCACAGTGGAGAAAACTGAAGGTTGACGTAACTCTGTCACTAAAGCCTAGCAATAACTGTGTCTTCTGATAATTTTGAAAAAAAAAAAAGAGCTTCAGAAAAATATCCTATTTTCCACAAAAAGTTATTTAATTTAATAAAATGAATAAAAGTTAAAATTAAATAATTTTAAAACAATAATTAAATAAATTTAATTAAAATGTGAACATAGCAATTTATGTACTGTGAAAATACTGGCATGAAAATTTTTCAGAAAGTGACAGAAAAACATAAAGTCTATCCCACCATATAGACAAAAACAGAATCCAAAGAAGTGGTTCAATAGAAATGTATTGTAATTCTTGAATATCTTGACTTACATGTCCAGGAAATATTGAATTATAAATTACAGTTAATTTTCATCAATAATAACTTTTAGCACAGTGGCACCTTATCCATTCCCTTCACTCAGTTCCAAGACAAGATGTTATGGAAGCAGGTTTACATAGCTCAGAGAAGCCAGAGTCTACACAAAAGACCACTATTTAAGCATCTGTGATCTAAACTTTGATCACTGATGGAAGCCTGTGATCACAGAGATGCTAAGAAGGAGATAGACAGTCATTGTTGTAACTGACCTTATTGTTGAAAGCCTCTCCTTACCTGAAAAGAATCCTAGGAAATTTAAAGGGAAGGGCCTCTCTCTTTTCTCCTTCATTTTGATCCTTTAGAATATAAAAACAATATGAAACATAGACATTCAAAAACACTACATATAAAAATTTGCAAGTAACAGTATATGACCTACAAAACTACTTGAGAATGTATTAAGCTTATATAAGAACTCTTTATTATATAGATAACTCTATACTAGAACTAAAACTGATGATGATAACAATAACAGTAACATAAAATAAACAAGAATAACAACATAAAAAATCCTGACAAAGAGAGAGAATCTTATTTCCAGACTTACTATATTATTAATATCAAATATTCAATGTCTAACAACAGTATTAAAAATACCCAATAAAGCAAACTCCCTGGGGTGGGGGAAACAGTAAATTCTGGCCCGTTCAGAGATCTAACCTCCAAAACATATTAAACTGAATTTCCCCCTGAAGGCATAACTACAGATCTGTTTATTCTTTAAATTAATTTCCTTAAGTCCTCAAATAATTTCAGGAAGGTGTACAAAATATCTAGAAAATTGTATATGAACAATATGGAAATACCGACAAGAAGATCGAAGATTTAAAGAAATCAAACTAAAGTAATTCTGGTGTTGAAGACTATAATAATTAAAACAGAAGGTTTACTAGAGCAATTAGAAGCATGATTCAAACTTCAGGTGAATCCGAACTTTTTCTAACCTGAGGAGAAGAAAGAAATAAGAATTGAAAAAGGACTGCATATTCTCTAAGGGAAGAGTAGAATGTCGACTGGACCAACTAATGCACTATGGGAATGTGGAAAGAAGAGGCAGTGAAAGTAGCAAAAAGAATGATTGAAGAAACAAAGACTGGGAGTTCTCTTACTCAATGAATGTTGTGAATATAAAAGTCCAAGATGCTTGATGGAATGCAGGTAAGGTCAACTGGAAGAGGTGCATTCCACCCAGCCACAAAAACTTTGACCTACAATTTGTCCTCTCTACAACATGTGCAGGGATAATGATGTAGAAGAAATTGAGGGAAGGGCCAGCTTAAGACCCTTGCCATGAGAGGGAGCCTAACCTTTACACTGTTTAGAATAGTCTGATATACTCACAGCTTCACCTAGAAAATGACAGAAATAGAGGCAGAAACATACACCCAAACATTAGGCAGAGCTTGCAGGATCTTATGCAAGAGGAGGAGAAAGAATTGTAGGAGTTGGATGAGTCAAGGACACCACAAGAAAACCTACAAAATCATAAAATTTGTGTTCATAGCAGCTCACAGCAACTGATCCATCAACCAGAGAGCCCTCTGTACATATGTAACGGTTGTGCAGCTTGGACTTCAAGTAGGACTCTATCAGCAGGAGCAGTGGCTGTCTCTGACTATGTGCCTTCCTTTGGTACCTTTCTCCTACACTGAGCTGCCTCTTCTAGCCTCAATAGAAGATGCCTTTCATCTTTTTTCTTTTAATTTTTTATTTATTACAATTTATTCATTTGTATTCCAGCAGTAGTCCCCTCCCTCATTCTTTCCCAATCCCACCGTCCCTCCCTCATATCCTCCCTTGCCCCTCTCCAAGTCCACTGATAGGGGAGGTCGTCCTCCTCTTCCATCTGACCCTAGCCTATCAGGTCTCATCAGGACTGGCTGCATTGTCTTCCTCTGTGGACCAGGGGGAGGTGATCAATGAGCCAGCCACTGAGTTCATGTCAAAGACAGCCCCTGTTCCCATTACTAGGGTACACACTTGGAGACTGAGCTGACATGGGCTACATCTATGCAGGGGTTCTAAGTTGTCTCTATGTATGGTCCTTGGTTGGGGTATCAGTGTAATCTTACCACACGTTTAGATGCTAAATCTGCTTGATATCCATTGGAGGCCTCTGCATTTCTGAAGAGAAAAGGAGGAGGAATGGGTGGAGGGATGGTAGGGGAAAAGGACTGAGAGGAGAGGAGGCAGAGGAGACTCTGGTCAATATGTAAAGTTAATTAACAAACAAAATTTAATTTTAAAAATCGGTGGTAATTGGTTTAAACTTAATTCACTATGATAGAGTCTGACTTTCCTGAAAAAAAGAAAAAGATTTAGAATCTGAATAATGACCTCCAACTCACATCAGTCTTTTATTATAAAAATAACCACATATAATGTGGAGAAATAACAAAAAAATCATTGATTTTAGAAAGCAGCAGAGGTGAGACAGATTTTGGGGTGAGTTTGTCCTGTTATTTCCTTAACAAGACAGTTTTTATTGTGGTTTTAGAATAAGCTGAGAGTTAGCCCCTTAAAAATAGACCTGTATTATTTTTACATTAAAGTTTATATTTTATTGTAATCAACAATAGATCTACCTATACAATTATTTTCTCTGAAACATAATTTAGTTTGTACAAAACATGAATCAGACAATACTCAGGATTAAGAGTTTGTAAGCTTCTTTCTTGCTTACTGTTTTAGAGTCAGCATTCAAGGAATCAAGGTCTCAGATGAATTGACATGCATTTTCTCCATTCTTGGTGTGTTAAGACACATAAGTAATATTGCAATTGTTTTGCTTTCATTCATACATTTTTAAACATTCATTTCTGTGTTATTGTTTTTGATGATTTCAACACACATCCATTTTATTGGCAATCTAGTAGCTATCTGCTCCTTTCAACTATTCACTCCTTTTTTTGTCTAATAAAATTATTATGGCTGAAATGTTGTTCTTCATCTTCAGCCACCTTTATTTCATCTCTGTGCAAGAATAATTACATCATTTTATTTTCAGAAATGGTGACATGCAGCTACAGTTTGTGTCATTAATTTAATATTTCTTTTAAAAACATAACTGATTTCATAGTCTATGTATTTATTAAAGATGAGTGAAAGACAGTACATTTATCTTAAAAGATAGTAGAGCAGATGGGTTAGATAAAGAATGGTTCAGAAAAACATGGGATCGAATATTCAGTTATTTATAGCTACTTGATCTTAGTCTCAGTAAATTTTTGACCATGCATATGTTTGCTGTGGACATTAAATTATGAAAGACATATGTGCCTTACTCACTGGTTCTATTGTTGTGGAGAGTTGGGGCTTGCTTAGGGTTTGGGATATTTAGTCCATTATCACTATGGTGGGGAATATTATGGCACACATCAAGCAGTAGCTGAGAGCTACTTCCTGGTCCAGCCCAGAGATTAAGAGAGAGAAAGAGAAAGAGACAGAGACACAGAGACACACAGAAAGACAGAGACACAGATACACAGACAGAGACTGAGACACCAAGAGACACACAAAAAGAGATGGAGAGAGAGATGGCTAGGGTTTCTGAAACCTCAACGACCATACCCAGTGACATGCTTCCTCAAACAAGTCCACACTTCCTACAACAAGGCTGCACCTCCAAATCACTCTAATCTTTTCAAACAATGCCACTCCCTGGTGACTAAGCTTTCAAATAAATGAGCCTATGGTGGCTTTTCCTATCCAAACCAGTAGAGCACACACAACACTTATCTCAGTTTTCAGTCCTCATAGCTTACCTAAGTGTCCAGTTTGCATATTATTCCTGCCATTAGGATGGAGGGATGCAACTGTGCTTTGCTTTTACCTAGAGAGACTCACTCCAACACTTTTAAAAGTCTTTGGACATCAATAAAAACTTACCCTTTTATGACCTTTACCACACTAAAAATAAATTACTACAAAACAGGTTCTATTGTCATGGTATTCATCTTCAGTAAACGTATGTGTATCACATTGACAAAAATATTATAACTCAGATAACTATAGTGTCATCTTGAGTATCTGTTATAAGGATTAAATATGCTTATAAAATATTCTTCATAAAAATGACTTTTAAAATATTTTCTCATTGTTATTTAGTGTCTTTAGGTCTGTGGATTGTAGTATGGTTATCCTGTATAGGATGGCTAATACCTGCTTATAAGTGAGTATATTCCATGCATGTCTTTCTGGTTCTGGGTTACCTCATTCAGGATGATCTTTCCTAGTTCCATCTATTTGTTTGCAAATTTCATATTTTCCTTGTTTTTAATAGCAGAGTAGTATTCCATTGTGCAGATGTACCATAGTTTCTTTATCCATGGTACAATCCACAGACCTAAAGATGCTAAATAACAAGGAGGACCATAGGGAGTATGCTTAATTCTCAGTCAGAAAGGCAAATAGAATACACAGCTGGAGCAGGTTAAGAGAGGGAACAGGATTGCAGCTTGCCATAGATGTTCCTCTGAAAGACTCCACTAGCAAGGGATTGAAGCGGATGCTTATACTTACAGCCAAACTTTGAGCAGAGCAAAGCAAGTCATAGGAAAGAGTTGGGGGAACTGAAGGACCCAGAAGAGACAAGAATTCTATAAGGGATGAACAGAGTCAACAAATCTGGGCACACCAAGGATCATTTATAAAGAGGACCTAGACTCCCTGCTCTGATGTGGCTAATAGACAGCTCATTCTCCATGTGAGTACCCTAGTAAGGGGAGCAGGGGTTGACTCTGTTGCCTGCTCTTTGATCTCTTCCCTGTGGTGGGGGAGGAGGGGCTGTAATGCCACACAGGAAGAGGATGCAGGCAGTCCTAATGAGACTTGATAAGGCTGGGGTCAGATGGTAGGGGAGAAGTAGAAGTTTCCTACCCCTCTGAAAAATGTGGGAGGGAAAGAGTGAGGGACAGCGGAACCATGAGGACAGAAGAGAGGGGGCTACAATCAGGATGTAAAGTGAGTAAATTATAAAACGTAAATTTAAATTAAAAATATATTTTCTCAAAGATTTAATTATTTTGCTTTGTGTGTATATTTTGCATGCATGTACGTATGTTCACTTTGTGTGTGTGCTGAGCATCTCCTTATGAGTGGCCAGGTAGGTGCTGAAAACTGATCACTAAGTGCTCTGATCAACTATCCAGTCTCAAATGTGATTGTTTAAAAGCTGAATTATTTTAAATTTTTATCTTCTATAGTTGATGTATGAAAAGTTGCTTAACTAAAATAAAGCACTATCTTAACAATCAGGTGTGCAGCAGCTGTGAATCTATCATAGCATTTGAACTAGAACAATGTATTCATCAATCCCCATGTTTGTTTTCTTTTGTAATTCTTTCTTCTCAGCTTTCCCACTGCTGCTCCCTTCTGATGTACAATGTATCCATCTGTCAGCTGGCTTTCCATGACTAATTCAAGGTCATCAAACTTTCCTGACAACTCAGTAACCCATTGTATTACTAAGTACTATTCTACTGCACAACATATAGAAAATGGCTATGCATTCTGTTATTGATGAAGATTCAGGTTCTTTCCAGATATGAAACATTACAATAAAGCTATACACAATTGCATAATCTTTGTATAGTATTTTCATTTTTGTTGTATAAGTAGGAATGGAATGGGACAGCTGAATGTAGAATGGTCAAATTATATGGAAATTCTTAAGAATTTTGTATTCTCTCCAGCACTCTGTAAGACTGATTTGCATATAATTGATACTTCATTTTGACCTTTTTTGTGGAACTCAGTGAGAAGCCATCTGGGCATAGAATTTTCATTGTGTAAAGAATTGTAAGATTAAATTTATTAATGCTTAAAGATTATTTATGCATTCATATATCTTTAATTTATTTATTCTATTGATATAAGCTTACCTAATAGCAATTAGTAATTTTTAATTTCCCTTGAATAACTTTAATTTCTTATATTTCTTAAGTTGGTGATATTTCTGATTTTTATCTGTTTGACTATCAGTGGACAACTCAGTTTTGACTTCATTGATCTTATATATTTCTATTTCATATTTATTTATTTTTAGTTTCGTTTTACTATCCTATATCAGTTTGTTTCTCTTCTCTAGTGTCAATGCAGAGACTGATAGTGCATCTGACAAGATCTTGTTTAATACCATATTCTAAAGTTATAACTTTCTACCTATGTACTACCTTAGAAAAATTGAAATTTGGTGCATTTAGCATTTTTCTACAGTTTTAGGTATCTTTAAATTTCCTTTTGGTTTTCCTCTTTTCCAACTTACTTAAAAGCAAATTTGTTTCTGTATGCTCTTCATGCTTATATGTTTTAAGATATTCTTTACCACTGTCAATGTTTAGTCTACTATTTTTTTACTCACATTGTCCTCAATAAATTATCTTGTTTATTTCTTGCTGTGTATTATGTATTTTTTGCTTCTGATATTTTCCATTTTTATTTTATTTGTTTATGTATTTTTATATGAATTCAATTGAGGTGTTGCGGTCTGTGTGGTTAAAATTGAACAAATATCGTAATAAAAAACTTCCATCTTTCCATCTTTTTGGATATTCTGATAACACATACTGGGTGTGACTTTTGTAATTTTACCACCTGTGGATTTTAGTTGGATAATAACTTGTTATTAATTTCTCTTTATTTTGTCATACCTACTATGCCATTTGTATCTTACCCTGTGTATTTTCAATTGTGACTTTTCTTACCAGAAATGTGATTTATGTCCTTTTAAATATTCTGTTCTTAAGTTTCTGAACATATGGAGTTCATAATGACTGTTTTAATACTTCTGACTATCAATTCTACCATCTGTGTCAGTTGTAAATTGGTTATGATGGATTTGCTTCCTAATTATGGTTTTGCTAGACCTTTAAAAATCTAGGCAATATTGATTGAATTTCATAGACTGTAAATTTAATTATTTTAGATGGATATTTTTTTGTGTGCTGCTGCTAGCATCCTTTCCCGTTAGGTCATAGAAACTGCCTGATCATTTTGAGTCTTATGTGGAAAGTTTTTTAGATTGGGCTTGATGGTGACAACGTAAGGCCGATTTTCCCATACATTGAGAGAGTGTGCTCAGAAGTTCTTTCCTCAAATCTCTGTGAAGCATGTTCCTCAGTCAGCTCTGAGAAGATTAAATAATCCTAGACTCCCATGATAATAGAGTACATCGCTAATATTATCTCAGTGTACAACCTCTTAGAATTCTGCTCTTGAATATTTTTGAATCTGATCTTCTAAAAATGTTCATTGTAGGTGTAAGGTGGTGGCAGCGTGACCAGTTGTAGTGGAGCATCTCTTTAATCTCAGCACTTAGCACTTGGAATCAGAAAGAGGTAGATGACTGTGAGTTTAAGGACAGCTTGCTTACACAGAGAAACCCTGTCTTATGGGAGTGCAAAGTGACTAAATTGTAACAAATAAATATGCAGCTAAAATGAAATTAAAACAAGAAACAAAAAAGAAGTTGTAGTTTCAGCCAAATTCTATGACTGTTCTAGGTATATGGATATATTATATATAGAAAAAGAACTACTGCAGTTCTTGACAATAAGTGTAGACACTGAGGGAATCTGTGAGTAACAAATACAACCACACAATGTAGACTCCCACTATCACACACGCTATACAGATGGATCCTGTAGTTACAAAAACATAAAATAAAAAGAAAATATTGAGAATATGGATTAGAATATCGTTTTTAAAAAGCCATTTACTAAATAAGTACTCTTTAGATATTTGACCAATTTTTACCCTTTTTTACTGAGAAAGGTAATATTTATTGTATTTATTTAACAATATTTTAAAGAGAACAGATTATATTGTTTGGCACACTAAGTATTTCAAGCCAAGAAAAAAAAATCTACCCAAAACTGGCTTCAGTTTTCTTTTCTGTTGTATATTTTTACTACATTTTCATAGTATGTTCAGCCTACAATACAAACACACAGATGGTAATATACTGTTATCAGCCATAAGGTTGAAGTATGTTTGTGTGTTGGTTGGAAAATAACTATAAAATGAAGTACTCATAGACACTAAACAAAATCTCCTCTCTCTGGATATTTTACAATATAACTGCATATGGAGCAATATAATTACCACAATATATAGTTCTAAAATTAGGCTTGTTTACTTCAGTGAAAAAGTACACAGTTTTTGAAGGCCAAACCCAATTTGCCTCCAATTTTTTCAACAAGATGAAAGAAAAAAAAATTAAGCTTAACGTAACAGTAAAAAATGGAAAAGAATATGAGAAAAGATTTCTCTGTTCTTGTGTTTATTTTTCTTTTTACTGAAAATAGATTGTTTTATTTTATTTTATTTTTTTAATTTATTCATTTTTATCTCAATCACAGGTTAGGTACTTTGAATCCCAAGCATAGCTCCCTCCCTCATCTCCCTCTTCCCCACCCCCTCCAAGTCCACCAACAGGGGAGAACCTCCTTCCCTTCCATCCAACCCCAGCTTATCCTGTCTCCTCAGGGCTGGCTGCAATGTCCACCCCTGGGATCTAGCCAGACTGTCATTCCCCGGCATGTATGGGGGAGGGTCAAAGAGTCAGCCATCAAGATCATGACTGAAACAGTCCCTGTTTCCCTGAGTAGGGTCTTCAGTCCTAC
>CM053745.1:41445895-41479114 GCA_028658305.1 Pachyuromys duprasi | reverse complement strand
AGTGATTCTTCAAGACCCAGCTATACCACTCTTAGGCATATATCCAAAAGATGGTCAAGTACACAACAAGGACATTTGCTCAACCATGTTCGTGGCTGCTTTATTTGTAATAGCCAGAACCTGGAAACAACCCAGATGTCCCTCAATTGAGGAATGGATACAGAAATTGTGGTACTTTTACACAATGGAATACTATTCAGCAATTAAAAAGGAGGAAATCATGAAATTTGCAGGCAACTGGTGGGACCTGGAAACGATCATCCTAAGTGAGGTATCCCAAAAGCAGAAAGAAACATATGGTATATACTCACTTATATAAACCTATAGGATAGGAAGTTCAAGCTGAAATCTATGCACCTAGAGATGATATACAAGAAGGAGGACCCAGGTTGGTATGATCAATGCTCGTTTAGATGAACCAATGGGATGGACAGTGAATGGAGGATAAAACAAGCAACAGGACAGGAGCATACCAAAGAGGGCCTCTGAAAGAAGCAATGTAGCAATGTATCAAAGCAGATAATAAGACTCACAACCAAGCCTTCGGCAGAGGGTGGGAAATAATAATAAAAATAGGGGAAGTTAAAAAGCCTTGTGGAGAACAAGAGCTTCACAAAGACCAAACTGAGCAGGGCACAGGGGTCTTCTATGGGACAGTTTCTCCAACCAAGGACCATGTACGGATATGTCCTATGACTCCTGCTTAGAAGTGGCCCATAGTAGCTCAGTATCCAACTGAAGACCCTAGTGAGGGGAACAGGGACTGTTTCAGACATGAACTCAATGGCTGCCTCTTTGACTCTCCCCCATACATGCCAGGGAGTAACAGCCTGGCTAGATCCCAGGGGAGGACATTGTGGCCAGCCCTGAGGAGACAAGATGAACTGGGGTCAGATGGAAGGGGAGGAGATCCTCCCCTGTAGGTAGACTTGGAGTGGGCAGGGAGGAGATGAGGGAGGAATGGGGAGAGTGGGAGGGAAAGAGGGAGGGGGCTATGCCAGGATGCAAAGTACCTAACCTCTGATTGATATAAAATTTTTTTAAAAAAGAGGAAATAAGATTCACACATTTCAAAAAAAATGGGGTATGGAGCTAAAAAGAGAACTCTCTGTAGGGTTCTCTCTACAATGGCAGAAAAATACTTAAAGAAATGCTCAATGTCCTTAGCCCTCAGGGAGATGCAAATCAAAACGACCCTGAGATTTCACCTTACACCCACCAGAATGGTTAAGATCAAAAACTCTAGTGACAATGCATGCTGGAGAGCTTGTGGAGAAAGGGGAACTCTCCTCCATTGCTGGTGGGATTGCAAACAGGCACAACCACTCTGGAAATCAATTTGGCGCTTTCTTAGACAATTAGGAATAGTGATTCTTAAGACCCAGCTATACTACTCATAGGCATATATCCAAAAGATGGTCAAGTACACAACAAGGACATTTGCTC
The DNA here is from genome assembly GCA_028658305.1 of Pachyuromys duprasi. NCBI lineage: Eukaryota > Metazoa > Chordata > Mammalia > Rodentia > Muridae > Pachyuromys > Pachyuromys duprasi. The sequence goes on along the minus strand of CM053745.1, from coordinate 41,477,668 downwards.
AACCATGTTTGTAGCAGCTTTATTTGTAATAGCCAGAACCTGGAAATAACTCAGACATCCCTCAGTCGAGGAATGGATACAGAAATTATGGTACTTTTACACAATGGAATACTACTCAGCAATTAAAAATGAGGAAATCATGAAATTTGCAGGCAAATGGTGGGACCTGGAAACAATCATCCTGAGTGAGGTATCCCAAAACCAGAAAGAAACACTTGGTATATACCCACTTATAACGACTTATAGGATAGGATGGACATGCTGAAATCTATATACCTAGGGAAGATAAATAAGAAGGAGAACCCAGGGTGGGATGATCAATCCTCGCTTAGATGGACAAATGGGATGGACATTGAATGTAGGAGAAAACAAGCAACAGGACAGGAGCCTACCACAGAGGGCCTCTGAAAGACTCTACCTAGCAATGAATCAAAGCTGATATTAAGACTCACAACCAAGCCATTGCCACAGTGCAGTGAATCATATGAAAAAAGGGGGAGTTATTAAGATTTGGAGAGGACAAGAGCTCCACAAAGACCAAATAGTTCAGGGCACAGGGGTCTTCTATGAGACTGTTTCTCCATCCAAGTACCATGTATGGATACAAACTATAACCCCTGCTCAGATGTGGCCCATGGTAGCTCAGTACCCAACTGGGTACCCTAGTACAGGGACTATTTTGGTCTTGAATTCAATGGATGGCTTGTTGACTGCCCTCCCCTCTTGAGGGAGGAGCAGGCTAACTAGATCCCAGAAGACGACATTGCAGCCAGCCGTGAAGAGACATGATAAGCTAGGGTCAGATGGAAGGGGTTGAGGTCCTCCCCTATCAGTGGACCTGGAGGGGGGCAGGGAGAAGATGAGGGAGGGATGGGGAGAGTGGGACGGGATGAGCGATGGGGCTATGGCTGGGATACAAAACATATAACATGTGATTAACATAAAAATAAATAAATAAATAAATAGCCTAAAAAAACATGATAGCTAGCTCTAAAATAGTGATATAATAAAGGTGCTTAGTGATTTCAGAAATTCAATTCACTAATCAAATTGAAATGGAGAAATATTTTTCCATAGTTCAGGTACATAACGTTCATCAGAGGGAGAGAATGGAGAGAGAGAGACAGACAGAGAAGAAAACATCTTAATCAATTGATTCTGCTAATACATTGGCTTTGAACTTTCTTTTTCTAATTTTTATTTTTTATTATTAATTACATTTTATTATTCTGTATCCCGGGTGAATCCCACTCCCTCATTCCCTCCTAATCCCACCCTCCCTCCCTAGTCTACTCCCTGCCCCTTTCCAAGTCTACTGATAGGGGAGGACCTCCTCCCCTTTCATCTGGCCCTGGTTTATCAGGTCTCTTCAGGACTGTCTGCAAAGCACTCTGTGGCCTAGAAGGGCTGTGCCTCCTTTGCTGGGTGGGGAGGTCAAAGAGTCCACCATTGAGTTCATGTCAGAAATAGTCTCTATTTCCCTTACTAGGGTACCCACTTGAATACCAAGCTACCATGGGCTAGAGTCAAGCAGATGTTCTAGGTTATATTCAACCATGGTCCTTGTTTAGAGAAACAGTGTCATAAAGGACCCCTGTGCCCTGATATATTTGGTCCTTGTAGAGCTCCATCCTCTCCAGATCATATTAACTCCCCCTTCTTTCATATGATTCCCTGCCATCTGCCAAAGAATGGTTATGAGTCTCAGTTTCTGCTTTGATACTTTCTTATCTATAGATTTGTGAGAAGTATATTTCAATTTATCTTCAATTCCCCACTCGAAGATAGTTTTTCCCACAGCAGCACATACTAAAACACTAATCTGAGCTTTTATCATGGATACTGGAAGGAACATCTGAAAGAGATTGTAATGACTAGTGTAGTAATACGGGTTTTGGAAATTAGGATTTTTACCTCATGCTTGACAGATATTGAGCAGTATTGACATAACTATTATTTTTGTCTATAGTATTTTTCACTTTATGTCATAAATTGTTTTATTTACAATCTTTGCATATCTGTTTAAAATAATATTTTCTGAAACACCAAGCAAACATGGTGATAAATCATACTTGGCCAGGGGGGTTCCCCCACAAATATGCTTAAAAATGCAAATCAGTCCAATAAATTTTCATCATATTTCACATTGTAGTCAGTTTATAATAAACTATTGCTTGTTGAGTAAGGTGTGACATAAAATAACTACATGGGCTGTACAGTTGCTTGGTATTAACTTGATATTTATATGATTTTCCAAGAATGCCATCTTTACAGTAACACTTTTTTTTTTGAAAAAATGACTTCATGTTAAGATTTATTTTTTAAAAAAAATAGTAAATGTATATTTTGTTTTCAGTTTTACCTTATACATAATAAATATAAATATATGCAAACCACACAAAATAACAATATTTAATGATCCCTTTGGTCCCAAGTTCAAGTTTACTAACTTATCTTATAGATTATTTAAAGTAAGGACTACTTGGATTTCAGAGAAGAAGAAGAAACTGAAAGAGAAATATATTCTCAAAATGCCTTTAATTAACTGTATAATAATATTGTTAGCTAGGATAAAAGTGATTTGAGCGACAATACATGAAACATAAGTTGTGCAGAACTGATGTGAATTTACATAAAAGGGTTTGAAAGGAAACATTTGTGGTTTATTTTGGAATTTATTCACTGACCCTGAAATGTCAACTTACTGTAGATACTAATATAACATACCTTCCTGCTGTGTCCTGTGGCATGTGAAAATGTATATGCTGAGCCCTAAACTTACATAAACATATACATATATTGGTTTAGCTTATTGTAGTGCATCAATATGAAAAGACAAAATCTTATTTTCTGAAAAATGTTTGTCTTAACAGCCACATCAGCATCAGTGATGTGGTACCTCATGTTGAATTTTATAATTGTATAGTTCAGAGCTTAATTTCCTCAAACCTCAAACCTTCCGTTTATGCCCTGGAGCGGTGACCTAATAAAAATGTGATCACCATATAGGTTACAATTTATAACTTCACAAGTGCCTTTTTAGGTGAACAGGAGAAACTAATTTGTGTATTAGAAAAGAAACTTAATTAGCAGAGAACAAAGATTAAATGAAACTCACTATTTGAAGTAAAGTGTAGCAATCTCAGGTTGCCCTGTCTGTTTGAAATATTAGGACTGATCATTAGACTCCATCTAAATATTGAGTCTTTGAATAGTCCCTAACTCATACTCTTAATCAGCATATTTGTAAATTCTGCACTTGTGACAAACACTTACCATAAGGGAAATCTCTGATGAAGGGAGAGTGGCATGTTCTGTGGGTATAGCAGCAATAAATCATTGGGGGGACTTTTGAATTTTAGTTTACTTAGTAGGATAATACTATGGAGTTTTCCTCAAGGGCCTGACCTATTGCTCTTTACCCACTGACCCCCTCATACTAGCCCTGGTTAAACATTAAGATAAAAATAAGTAGGTAGATAATAACTTTCTAGATTTAAGTGAAGATTGTGAATTTGTTCAAATAAGTAGAGTTAAAAAGTATCAGTTTTTTATATGTTTAATACCCTATGGAAATGTTCTCAGCATAAAAAAGAAAACCTTATGAACTTTCATATATTGAAATATAATATTTTCATGTAGCTTCATATTAGAAAAAATATCAAGGGAGTCATCATTTCATGAGCAGGCTTAGTGACGTATATGTGAACAGCACCCTTTCATCTTTCATGTTTGTGTAACAAAATTTAAATTTGATCCAATGAGATTTGTTGTTTCATTAATTAAAAAATGTAATTAAGGGGCTGGAGAGATGGCTCAATGGCTAAGAACATGGGTTGCACTTCCAAAGGATCAGGGTTCAATTCGTAGCACTTACATGGCAGCTCACAACTGTCTGCAGCTCTAGCACCAGAGGATCTGACACCCTCTCATAGACATACATACCAATGCAAAAACACCAATGCACTTAAAATAAATAAGTAAAATTTAAAAGAAATGTAATTAAAAATTTTACTACCTAAAATGATAAAAGAATAAAATAGATATGAGTAGAAGGAAGGCTTTTTAAGGGGCTAAAGAACTAGTACAAAGGTAATATGCAAAGAGAAGGTGGGAGGGAGGGGTAAATATGTTCAAAACGCACTGTGTAGTGCCTGAAAATCTATTAATGAAACCCATTATTTGGTACAAATCAAATGCATGATAATGAAAGGCACACACTGTTAGTTACAGTATCTGTCACCATAAAGTTTACATGAAGACAGAATCCTTCATGTCACAAATAAATATGGACAATACTCTTAAATATTTTCAGAAATTTAACCTGTGAAGATGTAAGACCCAGTCCTTTCCCTCCAGCATTAGAGTACATTTGATTTGTTACCTGTTTCAAAAGAACAGAATTAGGAATGGAGGCAGGATAGTGTGCCTTGGGAGAGCTGGTGATTTTTTTCACTTTACTTTTTTATATTTTTTAAAATGTAATTTATTTATTTTTATATTAATCACAGGTTATGTACTTTGTATCCCAGCTGTAGCTCCCTCCCACATTCCCTCCCTATTCTCCCTTTCCCTCCCTCATCTCCTCCCTGCACATTTCTAAGTCCACTGATAGTGGAGGACCTCCTCCCCTTCCATCTAACCCTAGCTTATCAGGTCTCTTCAGGAATGGCTGCAATGTCCTCTTCTGTGGCCTAGCAAGGCTGCTCCTCCCTCAGGGGACAGGGAGGTCAAAGAGCCAGCCATTGAGTTCATGTCCTAAATAGTTTCTGTTCCCCTTACTAGTGTACCCACTTGGGAATTGAGCTACCATTTGCTACACACAAGCAGGGGCTCTAGGATTAAAGTCTCAGGAGTCCTATTCTTGCTTTCCCTCTCTCAGTGGAATTGCACCAGCTGCTTTTGTGCAGGATCCAGCGTCAGTTCTTAGCCTTAACATAGCAGCTCACATGTATCTGTAACTCTAGTTCTAGGAGGTCTAGTACCCTTTTCTGGCATCCTCAAGCACCAGGCATGCACATGGTGCACAGACATACATGCAAATAGAACACTCATGCACATAGAATTGATGAAATATTTTTAAAGAAGAATTGGAGTTTTCAGTAACGTATAAGTAGCTAACATAGCAATATAAAGTGGGCAGTTATAGCTAATAAGGTAAGGAAAAACAGTGAGGCTCAGAATTACAAAGTAAATCATTGCAGAACAAATAAAATAACCAGTAACTGAAATTTTACTTCAAGTAATATTACATTTGAGATCTGTTTAAAACTATCACTATTTTTCGATTCAGGCTTCTAGATGGTGTGCGTGTGTGAGTGTGCGCTTGTATACATTGGTGCAGGTGTACACATACCCATGTACATGTGTATATTAGAGAGTAATATAAGGTATTATCTTCTAGAATAAAGTCCATATCCTTTAAAACAGGATCTCTTATGGACTTGAAACTCACCAATTAGTCTAGACTAGCCAGACAGACAGCCTCAGGGTCATTTATATCTTGTTCCCTTGGTCTGGGATTACAAGGGTATACTATCATGTCTGGCTTTTTATACAAATCCTGCACAAATTTGTGTCCACCTACTTGTGAGATAAGGATTTTACTGACTGAACTATTTCCAAATATTCTCACAGTTTTAAAATATTTCTCATTGCTTTTGCATTTATTTATATAATTTTTCTTATTCTTGCTTTATTGACAAATATTAAAGAAGCTAACTATAGAGTAATTTTAAATCAAATGGATTTGAAACACATAAACATGTTCCTTTTCTGACTCCTTGTAAAAAGAAGATCCAAAATTTGATTTTCTTATTTACTTTGAGAAAATGAAATACAATAAGATTTGCTCATGTGTAATACCCATCACTGCTCAAAACATCTACCATATTTGTAATTTGAGCAAGTGCTTCACCCTAGTCATATTATGGCTGAAGAAAAAAATAATATTTTGGGAAAAGAAGAGTACACATGCATAAAACTAAAACATCAAGAATAGAGTTTTCTGCTTTTCTTTAAAGCATTGTGAAAACTTTTTAAAAAGGATTTCCTATGTATTGGAGGCATTCAACTATGTTGCAGCAGAGTTGCAATTATGTTAATATTGAGGAAGAAATGTCCACACATATCCTAAATGTGCAACTTGTAAATTTATGAAACCTAAAATTAAAAGTTGTTTAACATCTCCAGTCTTTAGTTTTCTGCATGGTGGAGAGTATCAATCTGGTTACATCTTGCTGTAAATTTTAAGGATTGTACTCATGACATTACTTATTAGAAGTAGGCCAATATTCAGTTAATAATAGTAGATTTAGTGACTATTGGCTTGACTCTTTCGTTATTATAGCTGAGGGCGAGTAAAAATGAATCAATCAATCAAACAAACAAAAATTTTGGCTGTAAAAGTTTTGCTTTTGCATTCTCAATAAATTTCCTAACAGTAATTGAGATCGCTATGTATGTTGAGATAATAGTATGAAAAAATCCTGTAATACATTTCTATTTTAATATTTCACATGGTGTTTCTTTAAAAAGTAAAAGAGAATTTGCTACTGTTGGCCTACCAGTACAGTGCTTAGTATTTTAAAGACATTATTTTCAGTTGCCAGGAGACATACTAATAGTTCTTCTGTTATAAAGCTGTGAAAATGGATGAGCAGACAGTTTAGCAAAGAGCTTGGGGATGTGGATACAGAAATGTAGTATCTGGACTTCCACACCGACCCCCTGAATAGAGAGTCAGCTTTCTTCCACCTTGCTCCACTGCCTCCAGGACTAGTATTGAGGCCTCAGAATTTTCATCTGCTGCCATACTTTTTTTAACTCTATTTTATTTATGCTTCTTAAATTACTTCCTCCCTTCTACACCCAAGCACTTCCCAAACTCCAACACCAGGTTTGAGAGAAGGAAAGTCAGTGGGAAGAGGGGGCGGAGTTCTCTTTAGCTACTTCCTGTTGATTAGGGTCTTCCTTAAAGGACATGGCCAACTTCTCATCCAATCAGGGGCAGCACGGGGAAGCACCAGCTGCCTTCCTCCTCAACACTCTCTGGGCTCTGGCCTTTATTCTCTCTCAGAGTCCTCAGAATTAAATTAGCTGCAGCTGCCAAAGGGCCCCTCTCAGAGCCTGCTTGAGGCAGATAGTTTGCTGCAGTGGACAATCTGAATCAGTCCCACATCATACACCTGGGATCAAAAAAAAAAACAAAACAAAACATGTTTACATTTCATAAACCAAAACCTCCACAACATTAGTCTGACTTAGAAAGCTCTTCATAACCCAATGCTGAGCATGCCTTGATTCACGTTTTTCATTTAGTTCCTTTTTTGTTCCAAAATTCCTCCTATTTCTACATTAGCAAGTATCAATATAGATAGATAGATAGATAGATAGATAGATAGAGATATAAATATAATATTTTTACAAGTTATTTTATCAAACACCTTTCATGTTCTATTTCATTAACAGAATATTCATTTAAAATAAGTATTCACTACAATAAATTTGTCACATTAGTTCTCAGGGTGTGTTTTTCAGCTTTCTAGAAACAACACATGGTTTTAGCTTGAGAAAACAAATAAAAGATCAAGATTGAATCACTTTCCATGCTGTTTGTTAGGAAAGATAAACAATACGATTCTGGCCATTTTCTTTAAAGTTAGTAATTCCAAACAAGGATATTTTAGATTTTTTCATATTTTAGAACATTTAAAAATTATTTTGCATTTTTCCAATTTTGCTTTCTCTTTCTACTGTTGGCATGAATACAGTATTTATGTTTTTTTAGGTACATATATTTATATATGCCTGGAATATACTTGTAGCTGGAAGGTACATGTTGACTTACACACATGCTGCAAGGCTGTCAGAGGAATATTTCTTTTGGTTTACAACACAGGGACATTTGCTCTACCATGTTCGTAGCAGCTTTATTCATTATAGCTAGAACTTGGAAACAACCCCGATGTCCCTCAGTCAAGGAATGGATACAGAAATTGTGGTTCTTTTACACAATGGGATACTACTCAGCAATTAAAAGTGAGGAAATCATGAAATTTGCAGGCAAATAGTGGGACCTGGAAACAATCATCCTGAGTGAGGTATCCCAAAGGCAAAAAGAAACACATGGTATATACTCACTTATGTAGACCTATAAGATAGGATACACATACTGAAATCAATACACTTAAAGAAGATAAACAAGATAGAGGACCCAGGGTAAGATGATCAATCCTCACTTAGATAGACAAATGGGATGGACATTGAACTTAGGAGAAAACAAGCAACAGGACAAGAGCCTATCACAGAGGGCCTCTGAAATACTCTACCTAGCAGTGTATCAAAGCAGATATAAAGACTCACAACCAAACTTTCGGCAGAGTGTAGGGAATCATATGAAAGAAGGGGGCGTTAGTAAGACCTGGAGAGGACATGAGCTCCACAAAGACCAAATAGTTCAGGGCACAGGAGTCTTTTATGACACTGTTTCTCCAACCAAGGACCATGTATGGATATAACCTAGAACCCCTGCTCAGATGTAGCCCATGTGTCCAACTGGGTATGCTAGTAAGGGGAACAGGAACTATTTCTGACCTGAACCCAATAGATGGCTCTTCGACCCTCCCCCTCACCCCCCTAGCAAGGAACAGCCTTGCTAGACCACAGAAGAGGACATTGCAGCCAGCCCTAAAGAGACCTGGTAAGTTAGGGTCAGATGGAATAGGAGGAGGTCCTCCCCTATCAGTGGACTAGGAAAGGGGCAAGGAGGAGATGAGGGAGGGACAGGGGTAGTGGAAGGGAATGAGAGAGGGGGCTATGGCTGGGATACAAAGTACAAAACCTGTGATTAATATAAAAACAAAAACAAAAAAAATCATGTAATTATTTACCTGGGCAGTGTTCAGCTGGTGCCCTGGAATTGAGGAGATCCACACGTGGCTGCTATGATAATTAATCAGGGATGTGTGAGCTTGTGGAGATAGGCAGATACTTGCCTTTTTCTCAGGATTGACAGCTCTGCTCATGTCCTAGCAGTAAAATACTTTGGCATACTTTCCTAATAAAACTAATGACTATTATTCCTTTTCTAAATTGCTTACATCTATCCGTTGATTTAAAAGATCTTAAACAATTTCCAGCCTTCCAAACATACTCACCAAACATATTCATGACTATACAATTTCAAATTTTATCTGAAAGCAGTTGTATTGTGTTTTCCCACATCTCCACATCCCAATAGAACTAACAATTTCAACAGTGTTCAGAACACACTTTCTTCACAGATTCCTTCGATTCTGTTGCGAACTTGGCTGTTCCCTTTTCCCCATATTAGCCAGGCTCTTTTGTGAAGTGCCTGAGAGCACTGTGCCGTGCGAAGTCAGGGAAACGGAATAACTGTCTTCAGAGTAGTAAAGGAAGCCTTTTGGTTTAATGAATATTTCAGCACAATTAATTCACTCTGTCTCTCTAAAGGTACAATCCCAAAGGGAGAAATTCTTTGGGGTGACCTAGAGAGCAGATTCTAACCTCTGCGTGGTTGGGTACAGCTGGTCTTTCCCCAAGCATGCAGATTATCACTGTGGCTTTCGTAGGTTCCGCTAATGTATAACGCAATAGGCTTCAGCAGTTTAGTTTTACAAGGTATCCTTGAGTACTGTGAGTGATGACTGCAGGCTAGGGTTTTTATGTGCTGAACTCAGCTAATGCAGAGTGAGCTGTACAGGTGTGTTGTTGAAAGGCAGGAGCAAGCAAGCAAACAAGGGTTTGGTAGGTTCAGTCAGTCTCCCTGTGATAAACAAATGAGCTGCAACTTAAATCTTGATAGCTGTAAATAATGCAAACCATTTCAGTTTCACAGCCATATACATCTCCAAACCAACTTAATTTTATACTTTGAGTGGTCTCCAATAAACCAAAAAGGGCAATTTTCTTTTTTCCTTTTTTTCATCATCATCATTGTTATTTACAATATATTCACTTTGTATCCCAGTTGTAACCCCTTCCCTCACCTGCTCTGGGCCCCGGGACCCATCTTCCCACCTCTTTCCTCTCTTTACCTCCCCCCCCCCCCGACCATTGATAGAGGAATTCCTCCTCCACTACTGTTGCCCCTGGCCTATCCAGTCCCATCAGGACTGCCTGTGGACTCCTCTGTGGGCTGGCTAGATCACCCCACCAGGGAGAAGAGATCAAGGAGCAGGCAGCCTACTTCTCTTTTCTCCGTACTAGACGACCCACATGGAGCTGTCTATGAACTGCATCTGAGCAGAGGGTCTATGTCCTCTCTAAGCAAGGTCTTTGGCTGATGCATCAGTCTCTGCAGTCAACTGCCTGGGCCCAACATTTTGGCTTTGTTGATCTTCTTGTGTAGCTCCTGTCCCCTCCCGGTTCTTTTCCTCCCTTACTTCCCTAAGACTCTGTATGCTCTGTCCGAAGTTTGTCTGTGAGCCTCCTTATCTGCTTTCATCTTCTGCTGGGTAGAGTCTTTTAGAGGACTAGGCGCCTGTCTTGTTCCCTGTCTTCTATTGCTTCTGGTGTCTATCGGAAGAAAAAAGGGGGGAGGGGCAATTTTCTTCCTTTTGCTTAAGCATGTTTTTAATTATTTTTATTTAGTTTATTGTGACTTATTTTCCATTTGTTTGAAAACACAATGAAAATATTGATGATGCAGTGGCTTTCCTGGACATTCAATGGTAACAGATGATAATTCTTTTATTTAATAGATTGTGCAGATTTTTATAGATTTATAAACATTAACATATGTCTGAAAAAAACCAAATTATTCAAATATTATCCTTAGGAGTAAGGTTGGTATTTATGAAAAGCATATCCATGATTTTGTTTATCTGATACTCTTGGAAATTTATTTTTCTAATTTTTATAGAAAGTTTTGACACCTGTCTAATGATTAGCTTTTTAAAATTTTTTAAATTAATTTTTACTTTTTAATCTAATGATTATCTTAATGAAAGTTTTCAAATAATAACATTTTAAGAAATGTAACACAATGGATGAGGACACCTATTTCTCAAAAACAAGACATTTTATATTTCCAGTGTGCTAAAATAGCTGGCAATTTCTTCATGTGTATTATATTTATTTTAATATTGTTTATAATTATTTATCTTCTTGGGTAGCTGGTTAGACATTAACTGATACTTTTGTTTTCCATTCACATCAGGTATACTAAATCAATCCATTAAATTAAAAAAATGGAAATTTTAGGATATAGTGAAAAAGTCCAATTAAAATCAGTCAATACGGTATAAAGTAAATGATTAAACACCACAGAACCATCTGAACTCTATCTTCTGAAGCCCCCTTTTGCACCACGTCAGCTGTATGTGTGAAAACTAGAATGGCAGAACAGAAATAGTGAGTTCTTGAATCATTGTAAATTTGTATAAGCAAAGTTGGCATATTAGAATTTTAATGCTTAACTATTCAAACTTAAAGCCTTACATAAACACTTGTTTGAAGTCAAATATAAAACATTTTTACTCAGTTCTTATATAGAGATATTCTTTTATAATGAATTACATATTATACATAAATAGACAAAATGAGTTATTTGTAGGATTCCATAGTACGCTTGAGTTTTTCTCTTTGGCCTCTCCTTATCTCAGAAGTTCCTCGAGGTTTTGGAAGCTTTTCAGATTACTAATGAACAACACCTAAAGAAACTTTCTGAATGAGTGGGAGGGGGTGATGGAGTTAAAATCTTTTTACAAATGGAGTTTACTTTACTCACGATGATAGAACGCTGCTGGTAACTTAACTCTTGCCTGGCTTGGTTTTTGTTTGATCTCTTCTCAGCTTCTCTCTGTATTTCTTTCAAAACACTTCCACACACTTATTTTACGAGAGTCATCATTATCTGTGAACTGTTTTAGGAGGGAGAACTCATATTTTCTCTTTTAGAAGTTATTTGAACAGCTTGGGACAGGAGATTTATAGAGAACATGAATATACGAATATACTGAAGAAGACTAATGTCCCACATTTATGTAGTTTGAAGTTTATAGCTGCCCTCATTAAGCAGCTGGCCGGTACTAACCTGTAAGAGATTTTGTGATTTAAGGGAAACGTGCTCTATCCTGTAAGTTAACCCCAAAACTGATTATGAAGCATCTTTGTGTGTTACTGTTCTTCAATGCAGACATTATTACAGTAGTGTATGCACTATTGATTTGAATTATTATGTATTACAATTACATATTATTGACAATAATGATATTAGTTTTCTAAAGTATTGAAACAAAATGCCTAAGACTTAATGACTTATAAAAACCTTACCATTCTTTTCCTGTGTTTCTGGAGATCTAAAGTCAAGATCTACTGCTATACAGAGAAGGTAGCATTCTAGGCCCATGTTACCTCCTGGTAGATGTTTTTCTTCTTTTGGTGTCTACATGTTGTATTGCCTTTCTGTGTGTGTGTGTGTGTGTGTGTGTGTGTGTGTAGGTATCCATCAACTAGCATACACATAAAGATCACAGAAGAACTTTTCGTGCTTTTCTTCTAAGCTTTTTAAAATTTATTTTAAAATATAATTTATTTTCTTTATATTTGGATTATAGCCCCTTCTCTCCTCGGTCCCACTCTCTTTCACTCTTCCCCTCTATCCCCTTATCCTAGTCTTCAGAGAGAGGAAGACCTGCTCACCTACTATCTCACACCAGCCTATCAAGTCTCATCAGTACTGGCTGCATCCACTTCCTCTGTGGCCTCATAAGGCTGCCTCTCCAGGGGGAGATGATCAAAGAGCAGATAACAGAGTTACTATCAGAGACAGTCTCTGCATCCTTTACTAGGGAGCCCACTTGGAGACTGAGCTTCCTATGGGCTACATCTGAGGAGCCTAGGTCCTCTCCTTGCATGGTTCTTGGTTGTTGCATCAGTCTTTTTAGGCACAGACTTGTTGGCTTTGTTGGTCTCCTTGTAGAGCTCTGGTCCCCTCTGGGTCCTTCTATCTCCCCAACTCTCCCATAAAACTCCCTGCACTCTGCTAAAAGTGTGGCTATGAGTCTCAGTATCTGCTGTGATTCCCTGCTGGGTGGAATCTTTCAGAGGACATCTATGGTAGGCTCCCATCCTGTTCCCTCTCTTCAACTGCTTCCAGTGTCTATTCTATTTGACCTTCTGAATTAAGCATCCTCCTAAAGTTCCTCCTTGTTACTTAGCTTCTTTAGGTCTGTGGATTTTAGTAGGTTTATACTGACTTATATGACTAATATCCTCTTATATTTGAGTATAAAACGTGTGTGTTTTTCTGTTTCTGGGTTACCTCACTCAGGATGATCTTTCCTAGTTCCATCCATTTTTCTGCAAATTTCATGTTTCCTTGTTTTTTTTTAATAGATAAGAAGTATTCCATTCAGTAAATGTGCCACAAATTCTATATACGTTTTTTTTTGGTTGAGGGATATCTAAGAAGTTTCCAGATTCTGGCTATTGTGAAAAAAGCTGATATGAATATAGTTGTACAAATGTCGTTAATGTCATTGTTATATATCCAGGAATGGTATAGTTGGATCTTGAGTTAGTGGTAGTCCCAATTTTCTGAAAAAGTGCAAGATTGAGTTCCAAAGTGTTTGCACAAGTTTGCACACCCACTCAGCAATGAAGGGTGATTCCCCTTTCTCCACATCCTCATCAGCATATGCTGACATTTGACCCTAGTCATTCTGCCTTGTGTGCTTTTCCTTGATGACTAAGGACGATGAGCATTTCTTTCTCCAAGTGTTTCTTCACCATTCAACATTCCTCTGTTGAGAATTCTCTGTTTAGCTCTGTATGCCATTTTTTTAAATTTTTAATTAAATTTTATTATTTTACATTAATCACATTTTGTAGCCCCCCCTCCCTCATTCCTTCCCAATCCCACTCTCCCTCCCTCATCTCCTCCCATGCCACTCTCCTAGTCCACTGATAGGGGAGGTCCTCCTCCCCTTCCATCTGACCCTAGCTTATCAGGTCTCATTAGGACTTGCTGCATTGTCCTCCTCAGTAGCCTGGCATGGCTGTTCCCCCCTCAGGGGGTGGCCAAAGAGCCAGCCACTGAGTTCATGTTCGAAACAGTCCCTGTTCCCCTTACTAGGGTACCCACTTGGATACTGAGCTGCCATGGGCTATATCTGAGCAGGAATTCTAGGTTATATCCATGAATGGTCCTTGGTTAGAATATCAGTCTCAGAAAAGACCCCTGTGCCCATATATTTTGGTTCTATTGCTCTGCTTGTGGAGCTCCTGTCCTCTCTAGGTGCCACGATCTCCCCTTCTTTCATAGGATTCCCTGCCCTCTGCCCAAAATTTGGCTATGAGTCTCAGCATCTGCTTTGATACACAGCTGGGTAGAGTCTTTCTGATAAACACTTTCAGCAAAGTGCCTGGATACACAATTAACTCAAAAAATCAGAAGCCCTCTTGTATACCAAAGACAAAAGGGCGGAGAAAGAAATTAGGGAAACAACACCCTTCACAATAGCCACTAATAACATAAAGTACCTTGGGGTGACTCTAACTAAGAAAATGAAAGATCTGTTTGAAAACACCTTCAAGTCTCTGAAGACAGAAATTGAAGAAGATATCAGAAGATGTATGCCATTTTTTAAATTGGGCTATTTGGTTTTGGTGGTGTTTAAATTATTGAGGATTTTATATATTTTGGAAATTATCCCTTTGTCAGATGTAAGGTATTGAAGATATTTGCATAGTCTGTAGGCTGTTGTTTTGTTCTGTTGACAATGTCCTGCTTTGCAGAAGCTATTCAGTAGATTCCATTTATTAATTGTTAATCTTAGAGCTGTGCTGTTGGTGTTCTCTTTAGGAAGTTGTCTCCTGTTCCAATGAATTCAAGGCTCTTTTTATTTCTAACAGATTTAGAGTGTCTGGTTTTATGTTGAGGTCTTTGATCCACTTGGTCTTTAGTTTTGTACAGTGTCATAAATATGGATCTACTAGCATTTTTCTTTGTGTAGATATACAGTTAGACCAACACCATTTGTTGAAGATGCTATCTTTTTATCCCCATTGTATGGTTTTTGTCTTCTTTGTCAAAATTCATTTCCATAAGTGTGTGGCTTTATTTCCGAACCAGGTGAAGAAAAGCAGTATTAACGTTTTATTGAGATAATACCTTTTATCTCAGTGGTGAAGACATGGCAGTGGGAACAGCTTGTAACTGTGGTTTGCAGTATGAGGCAGATAACTGGTTAATAGAGGTAGTTTGGAAGCGTAAAGATTGGCAGAGACCAGTGTTATACAATAACACAGAAGCTAAACACCGTAGTACCCCAATTCCTTGAGTGAGGCCCTGCATCTTAAATAGTCTACAAACAGTGCTAGCTTCTATGGGCCAAGTGAACAGATGTGTGAGCCCAAGAGGGAGATTTTACCTTCAAGCTAAGACACAATATGAAATGCTAGAAGCAAAATTTTCCATCTAAAATTTTAGTGTGACACAATCCAGTCCAAACCAGACAGTAAGTTGCAAATTAATTCCTGTGCTTACTTTATTACTTGGAGAATTTTATGTATTATAAAGTACATTAATGTTATTTTTGCTTAAATTTTACAGTTATTTCTTTCTTCCTTTCTTTCTTTCTTTCTTTCTTTCTTTCTTTCTTTCTTTCTTTCTTTCTTTCTTTCTTTCTTTCTTTTGTTTGGGTGGGGTAGGTGTGCCACTGTGGAGATTCATGAAGAACATAGAAAAAGAAATATGGTGGGGGTAAGGTAAAAAAGCACACAGGAGTTGCTTTTTCTTTCCAACCAGATGGACTCGAGTTCAAATTCAAGTCATCAGGTTTTACAGCAAGTGATTTTACTCACCACACTATCTCACCAGACAAAACACAGACTTTAAAGAATTGAGGATGATGAAGTTTAACCAGATAATATATTCATATATCATACATGACTTTGGTGAGATTCAAAGTATTTCCTTTATGAGTTTCTCATTAATATATCCCCAAATAAAACCTGTGTTTCAGTTAATTGACTAATTTTCTCTCATATAGGCTCTGTGATTTATATTTTTTATATTTTTAAGATAACTGAAATTGCATACTATGTCTACAATTCCATCTGACATATTTGATCAGTGTTGTTCATGTTTAGTAATTACTCTAAATTATTACATGATACAGTATGTCATCCCAACATGTTAGCTTTATGAATGTCTCTGGGAATGTTTACTGCTTTGATTCCTTCGTCATTCTTGATATTGGTAAGTTATTGTAGTTATCCTCCACCTCTTGGACATTCAGTAGCAAGACGCCATTCCTATTTAGCTGATTTTCATCATCATTATTATTTTCTCTTCTTATATTTTGATTTTAATTTGTACCCATTTTATTTTGATTATAAGTTGTCCTTTTAAATTTCTCTAGTTAAATAGTGGATTCTAAGTTTTAGGGCTTTCTTATCTCTCACAGTCTATACGAGCTGATAAAGTTGATAGCTTTGCTCCTGTTTTTGCCTGTGTTTATTTTAGTTTACTGCAGTTTTCCATCTCGACACTGGAACTCACACAGCGAATTTGTAGTCTGTGTTCAGCCATCTTTGGAAGGTAGCTGATATGCAGAATTTTAGATTCTGCCCTCTGATTTTTCTCTTTGTGTCTATGCAGTGTTTCTGAAATTCCTGCCTTTTGGTGCTTCCGTTGCCTCTTGTGTTGATGCCTCTGGCAGTGAACTTTAACTCCATTGGCACTTGTGCAAGTTTTGGAAATGTACTGAGATTACCCATTTATTGTATTTATTGTGTGTGATTGAGTGTAGTTGTACAGTGCAGTTGCCTACAGACACCAGACATGAACTTGAATACCCTGCACATAGACTTACAGGGAGTCTTAGCATTCTGTGAAAACAGTAGGCACTCTAGTCCACTGCTTCTTCTCTTCTGAATCATTTGTTGGTATTTTAATATAATTTTTTTTACAAAACTCTGAGAAATAATACTTTATAATATAAATATGTATACAGTGCACACACATATATGCATTATACATGTTGTACACATATAATGTATTGTACACATGTACTCATTAATATGTATATATACGTGCACACACATATGTATACACTAATTACTGATACATGTATTTAATTTTTTACTTCTAATAAACATTTATTTGAATGTTCTAATAATATGTCAACGTTTTCAACATGTTTTAACAATTTTTTGTTTTGAATCTAACATGCCATTTAAGCCTAACTCATAATGAAGACTGTTTTCTCTATTTAAAGCACTGAAGCTTTTACCTGTGTAAGAGAGGATAGAACAAGGCTAACTGAACAAACACTTACCATTTTTACAGTTAAATCTTTTACTATGAAAGGGCCAGTGGGAAGTGCCAAATTATGCACACCATGAGATTATCTACTTTCATGGTGAGAACCAAAAATAAACCAAAGCTGTATGTGTGGTTTACATCTTTTTAAAGTATTAGGAAACACTTTCTCAACCACTCCTAGTTACTTCATCTTTTCAGAAGAAAAACACTTTTCTCTGAATTGATGACTACTTATTTTTCAGCTAAAGTAAATACAGGTCTATATCTCTTTTCATTTGTGTGAGAAGCTGACACATTCTGTCACAACATAGCTTGAGTAAATGGGAAAGTGACAGCTTCCTGGCAAAATTTTAAAGAGATAAACATCTATTTTTGTTTAAACAGCCACTAAAAAAAATCAGATAGAAGCTTCTCAGGTTGAAAGGAGAAAGCATGCATGAGTGGTGCAAATTGGTAAATGATGCCTGCAAGAAAACTTCTGATGTTCACTTCTGTTTTCACGAAACACAGCTCAGTGATTTCTGAAACTGAATGGCAAGAATCTTCACAGATAGCAAATGTTTATCAAGTGAGGCAATAACCAATAAAGTAGATTAAAAGAATATAGGCAAATCCACAGTTAAATAATTAAAACTAATGTATTTTAAATTGAAGTTTTGTGCATTTTTTTCTTACCTGATGTTGAAGAACATCCAAATTCTGGGCAAATATATTCTTCCAAGCTTTATTTAAAATGTGTACAATCACATTAATGCTGCTTATATTTTGTGTGATACTTCTCTTTAAATTTGTTTTATTTGTTATCATTTATTCACTTTGTATCCCAGCAGCAGCTTCCTCCCTTGTCTCCTCCCAGTTCTACCCTCCCTCTTCTCCTCCTTTACTCCTCTCCTAGTCAACTGATAAGGGAGGTCTTCTTCCCCTTCTATCTGACTTTAGCCTATCGGGTCTCATCTGGACTGGGTGCATTGTCTTTCTCTGTGACCTGATAAGGCTGCTCCCCATCAGGAAAGGGTAATCAAGAGCCAGACACTGACCACATGTCAGAGGCAGTCCTTGCTCCCATTATTAGGGAACACTCTTGAACACTGAGCTGCCATGGGCTACATCTGTGCAGGGGTTCTAGGTTATCTCCATGCATGGTCCTTGGTTAGATTATCAGTCTCTGCAAAGACCCCTGGGCCCAGATTTTTTGGTTCTGTTGCTCCCCTTATGGAGTTCTTGTCCCCTCCTCGTCTTTCTATCTCTCCCTTCTACCATAAGATTCCCTGCACTTTGCCCAAAATTTGGTTATGTGTCTCAGCATCTGCTCAGTAGAGTCTTTCAGAGGTCCTCTGTGGTAGGCTCCTGTCTTGTTCCCTTTTTTCTCCATCTTCCAATGTCCATCCAGTTTGTGTTTCTGAATGAGGATTATCTTACCCACAGTCCTCCTTCTTGCTTAGCTTCTTTAGGTGTACAGATTTTAGTGTTTTTATCTTATACTATGTGTCTAATATCCAGTTATAAGTTAGTATATGCCATGTGTGTCTTTCTGCTTATGGGATACCTCATTCAGGATGATCTTTTCCAGATCCATCCATTTGCCTGCAAATTTCATGATTTCCTTGCTTTTAATTGCTGAGTAGTATTCCATTGTATAAATGTACCATAATTTTGGTATCCATTCCTCATTTGAGGGACATCTCTGTTGTTTCTAGATTCTGGCTTTTATGAATAAAGCTGCTACAAACACAGTTGAGCAAATTTCATTGTTGTATATTTTAGCCTATTTTGGATATATGCCTAGGAGTGATATAGCTGGATCTTGAGGAATCCCTATTCCTAATTGTCTGAGAAAGTGCCAGATTGATTTCCAGGGTAATTTTACAACTTTAAATTCCCACCTGCAATGAAGGAGGATTCCCCTTTATCCACATCATCTCCATGTGTTGTCAATTGAGTTTTTGATCTTAGCCATTCTGATGGGTGTAAGGTGAAATCTCAGGGTTGTTTTGATTTGCATCTCCCTGATTACTAAGGATATTGAGCATTTCTTTAAATGTTTCTCTGCCATTTGATATTCCTCTACAGAGAATTCTCTGTTTAGCTCTGCAGCCATGTTTTTAGTTGGATTGCTTCTTGATTTCTTTATGTATTCTGGATATCAGCCCTCTGTCTGTTACAGGGTTGGTGAAGATCCTTTCCCAGTCTGTGGGCTGTCGTTTTCTTCTGATGACGATGTCCTTTGCTGTGTAATGCTGCTAAAATGGCTTTGCTTAATTCACTAATAGGCAGAGTTGTGTCAAATTCAATGCTTTTCTGAACTTACTTTTTGAGGCAGTCCTTTTATTCTTTTTATTTTTTTATACTAATTACAGTTTATTCACTTTGTATCCCAACTTATAGCCCCTCCCTTGTTTCTTCCCAATCCTTCCCTCCCTCATCTCCTCCTATGCCCCTCTGCAATCATTGATAGGGGAGTTCCTCCTCCTCTTCCATATGACCCTAGCCTATCAGGTCTCATCAAGACTGGCTGCACTGTGGCCTGGTAAGGCTACTCCTCCCTCGGGGGAAGGCGATCAAAGAGCCAGCCACTGAATTCATGTCAGAGACAGTCCCTGTTCCCATTACTAGGGCACACACTTGGACAATGAACTGCCATGGGCTACATCTGTGTAGGGGTTCTAGGTTATCTCCATGTATGGTCCTTGGTTGGAGTATCAGGCTCAGGAAAGACCTCTGGGCTCAATTTTTTTTTTGGTTTTGTTGCTCTCCTTGTGGAGCTTCTGTCCCCCCCCCCCCCAAGTCTTTCTAGCTCACCTTTCTTTCTTAAGGTTCCCTGCAGGGTTTTTTTCGGGGCAGTTCTTAAATATATGTTCTTTCTGTCTCTGTTTCCTCAGTGCTCATGCACAACTGTATGCTGCTACCCATGGATAAAATATCCATTTTAAGGTAATTTTCCTTTATATCTCTTTACTATCATGTGTGCTACTGCTTTCATCAAGGCTTATTTCTCTTCAAATTGATCTGCTCAGGAAACCAACTTATAGGCTCAGATATCAGATACCTTATACTTTTTCTTTTGTAATAAGAAATTTAGAATAAAGTCTTTAATTACCCATATACTTATGTAACAAATGTGATAGCAGACTCATTAAATGCAGCATGAAGAATTTAGTGAGTAAGGAACTATGTGTTGGTTGTTAATATGTAAGTTCTATTATTGTCTGTCATTGGTTTGTATTAAATGTAAACAACATTAAGTTTTTAGGTCATGCTTGCCATTTCTGTTGATTTGACCCTTCTTTGCATAATTACAAGACTGTTGTTCAAAGTGTTTTTGAGCAAATATAGATGTAATGCTGCATGTGCTGTGTGGTTAGACTTGTTATTGAAAAACCACAGTGTAGTTCTGGGTTACCTTACATACCTCCCTGGGAAAATCTAATGCATGCATTTTTAAAGAGAAGAAAATATTTGAATTTACTTTTCAGTTACAAAATAGGCATAGGTAGTTCTAGATATTTTTATATACATAGATATTGATGATATAGATTCATAGACTGGATATTGGCAGACTGCATCATTAAGTTAACAACTGCCACATAAACTAACTGCTAGTGTATTCATACTATTCCAAGATTTGGCTAACAGATATTTTTATAAAATGTAATTGAAGAAGAATGAGATTATAAAATATTACTTTAGCCCAAATTATTGTTATGGCATTTTGTGTAAATGTAAAATATTACTCATTTTCTTAAAATCAAACCAAAGTTCAAATTTTTAAAATATTTACTACTGTGTAGCCCAGGCTGGCCTCGAACTCATGATCCTCCTGCCTCTGCCTCCTTCAGCAAATCCTAGGTTGTTGAGACTTGGGGAGAACAAGAGCTCCACAAAGACCAAACTGAGCAGGGCACAGGGGTCTTGTATGAGACGGTTTCTACAATCAAGGACCATGTGTGGATGTGGACTGGAATCCCGCACGGATGGGGCCCATGATAACTCGGTGTAGGACTGAAGACCCTATTCAGGGAAACAGGGACTGTTTCAGTCATGATCTTGATGGCTGACTCTTTGACCCTCCCCCATACATGCCGGGGAGTGACAGACTGGCTAGATCCCAGGGGAGGACATTGCAGCCAGCCCTGAGGAGACAGGATAAGCTGGGGTTGGATGGAAGGGAAGGAGGTCCTCCCCTGTTGGTGGACTTGGAGGGGGCTGGGAGGAGGGAGATGAGGGAGGGAGTGGGAGGGTGGGAGGGAATGTGGGAGGGGGCTGTGCCTGGGATTCAAAGTATCTAACCTGTGATTGAGATAAAAATAAATAAATTTAAAAAATAATAATAAATAAAAGTCAAATTAAATAACAAAAAAATATTTACTACTTTAATTTTTTCTGTATAGAAATTTTGGAATGCATGTTTTGAAGACAGAGTTCTAGAATATACATAATGGATTTCAGCTTGAAATTTACTGTGGCCCTTGTCCGGATTTGATCACTTTGTCTTGCTGACTTACAGTCACAGGTAGAAATCCAGCTTTCCAACAAGGCATTTAGAGAATAGCAGTAGAGTTAACAGCTGGAACACAGACCATAACTACTGGTCTCCAATATTCTGATATAGAATTACTCTGTAGCAAGAAGTGAAGAAGTAGGGCTGGGATTTAAATAAGGAGTATATTCCCTTTACAATGATGTTTTTTTGATTAACAGTAGAAGCCATCACACCAGAAAGCATCTGCAGTGTCAGTAATTCCATTAACAAAGAGGCCACTTTATTATCAACATACTGTAGATTCATTTTAATGTGTCATTTGCACTTCAAAGTCACATAACTTTTATTATGGTAAATCAATTAAAACTATTTCTCATGATAATTTATCTTCTGCAGAGTTTATCATCTCAGAGAATGCAATATTTCCCTATTTAACTTCCAAGACAAAAGTGATGTAATTTGGATGCCTTTTACTGAGCTTATTAAGCATAAAGATCACAGGAATTTCAAACCCTGAAAGATAACTGTTTCATCTATGTGATAAAATGGAAAGCATGGTTTTGTAGTGTGCTATAGGTAGCAGAGACAGTATGCTAATTAGCAATGTAACCTCATTTACTGATTTTTCTGTTTCCTATTTAAAAAGATAATACACAGAATGCACACTGTTGCTTTGATATTAATTTTGAAGACAACATAAAGGTCTATATAAAATATTTTATTGAATGAAATTTCTGGATGATGTGTTCGCCTGTTTCCTTAGTTTCAGTGGCTTTGTAAGAATATGCTTTGGGGATTTAAACCCATTTCTTATCTTTGAGAATTGTCTGTTTTTTTTTTCTCATTCTGTATTGAATTTTTCTTAAATAAACAGTTTTAATATCCATTTCCACCTGAAAATATTTGCATGGGAATGGGATTTTAATCTCCCATAAACTGAGTATTTATTTATTACAATTTATTAGCTATTTTATCCCTGTGTGGCCCCCTCCTTTACCTCCTCCCAATCTCTCCATCCCTCCCTCTTCTCCCCTATGGCCTTTCCCTAGTCCCTTGCTAGGGGAGGACTTCCTCCCCTTCCATCTGACCCTAGCCTACAAGGTCTCATTAGGACTGGCTGCATCATCTTCCTCTGTGACCTGGTAAGGCTCCACCTCCCCAGGGCGAGGTGATCAATGAGCCAACCACTGAGTTCATGACAGAGACAAGTCATGTAACCCGTATTAGGGAATCTACTGGGAAACTGAGCAACCTATGGGCTTCCTTTAAACAGGGGATCTAGGTTGTTGGTCCTTAGTTGGAGTATTGGTTTCTACAGCCCCCACCCCACACTAGGCCCAGGTTTTTTTTGGGAGGGATCTCTTGTTCTTCTTTGGAATTTCTGTTCCCTTTAGATCTTTCTCTCTGCCCCTTCTTCCATAAGGATTCTGGCACTCTGCCCAAAGTTTGTCTAGGAGTCTCAGTATCTCCTTTGATACCTTTGGATATAGAAAGTGTGGCACATTTACACAATGGAATACTACTCAGCAATTAAGAACAAGGACATCGTGAAATTTGCAGGCAAATGGTAGGAACTAGAAAAGATCATCTTGAATGAGGTAACCCAGAAACAGAAAGACGCACATGGTATATACTCACTTATAAATGGATATTAGACATATAATATAGGATAAATATACTAAAATCTGTATACCTAAGGAAGCTAATCAAGATGGAGGACCCTGACAAAGATACTCATCTTCATTCAGAAACACAAATGGGATGGACATCGGATGAGGGAAAAAACAGGGAACAGGACAGGAGCCTACCACAGAGGGCCTCTGAAAGACTCTACTCAGGAGGGTATGAGGATGGGTCTTCTCTGCTCAATTAATTTAATCTAGAAAATCCCTCGTAAGCACGTGCAGCGATTTTAAATTTCAATCAGTTTGACAATGCTACTCCTTACAAATATGTAGCCCACCATTTATCTCCCTCATCCTGTTTCACACCCTATCTCTAGATAGGAGAGAAGGAAGGATAGAGGGGAAAGAGAGAACCCTGTGGCTAATTTATTCCTTCTTTCTTCTTTGAGCATGACTAGGAATAAATCATAACCAACTCCTCACCCCCTCCCTGAACAACCAATAACCACTGATCCTACCTCTCAGAGCCCTAGCATTTATATACCCTCTGAAAAGTTCCCAGAATTTCAAAAACATCACACAATTGCCGAAACTATCTGCTGCTGGCAAAACAATGCCTCTGCTAGAGCATGAGGTAAATAATAGCCAGTAGCTGCAAAGAAGCCCATAGTCCTACACCTGGTTTTAAAACAAAACCATTTTCTAATATTTCTGTGTAATAAAAAAAAGCAAAGATCCCAGAATTCTCACTACATTAACCCTTTCTAGTTGAAGCTATTAATTATGCTGGGTGTAGCAAGAAACTATAAACAGAGATGTTTTCAATGAAATAAGTGCTTTTTGGGTAAATGACCAAGATTTTTGTGGAGACCATTCCTGTGAAATTATAATCTTTCTCAGTTTTGATGGTATCCACACCTTTTCATTTTCTGTGAAAATATAGGCAAATCCATGTCCCCAACTCAAAATTTTCACTGTTTTCCATTCTGATGTTAACACATACTTATAGTATAAAGGTTGATTTAATTCACTCTGTGGCTGAAACAGCTTGTACATTCCTAAAGCTAGGACTCCATGGCCATTTTCCTACAGTGAGAATTTACCTTTACTATTTATTTTGGACCTATATTCATTGGTCCAGTGACAAATCTTGCCATATCAACTGCAAACCCCTGGAAGCTTAGGCCTTCTTTCTGATTTATATACAGAAAAAAAATAATTTCCCTGACAGATGCCTTGTTCACAATTTTGTTACAAAAGACATTTCCCACAATTAAAGCACTGGACATTTTGAGATCTGAGACATTTAGTGGCTTGATCAAAATCCTTTTGCAAATTATTGTATTTCCCTAAATTGAAGCACTGGACATTTTGACATATTTGAGACTTCTGTTTACAGCTCGACCTATTATATTAACATGGCACACATTAGAATCAATACAAGTTGTTTCACTTATTCACTTGTTCAAAGCCACTGTTCACACCTTTAATGTTTAATAACTATTTTATAATTTTAATAATTTTATAATAACTATTTTATAATTTAATAACTATTTCATAATTGATATTTGAATTTTCAAATGCCAAGATCTTTGTAAAAAACTGTCTTGTCTCAGAGTCAGATATGACTTTGTTCATTGGTTAGATTAATCTTTGTAACGAAAAAACCCAAACAAACAGTGAAGACTTTTTTTCAGAGCCTTGTATAATATTTATGAATAAGGTAAACTTTTTCCTGGGTTTCTCAACTTTGTTGCAAGCTCTTAAAGCCACTAAGGAACATTATACTATAGTAATTTCATCAAACTGAATCTCCTTGTAAATCAGAGAAAGACCCTTTGCCTAGCAACTGGTCTTTTACTATATTCATTTCCCCTTACTGTACTTTGTTTTTCGGTATTCACATCTTCTTGCTTCACCTTGATAACCATTGCACTGTGGACTGGCCTTTAGTACAGCTGTTACCAATCCCCTCCAGTCTTGGAATTAATTCTGTTTTGAGTAGAAATTGTTGCACATAAGGCAAATGCATCCCATATGAATTTATGGCCTATTTAAAATGCCTTAGATCTAACATTTCTGTAGGACACCATCCTATTTTGTCATAAGTTTGCTCCACACCATTAGAAAGCATATACTGTATGACTGGGAAATGGTCTCAACCCTGGGCCACCCCTCATTCCATTCCTTAAGCATGGTTGGTTTAAGATTAACCTTTTCTCTCAAAATGGACTGGTTCATCAGATTGCCCTCTCTCCTACTCAGAATTTCTCTGACCTGACTGCCTTCTAGCATAGCTTCTTTCCCTCCTTTCTCCTGTGGGAAATTCCTACTCTCTTGCTCAGTTGCCAGGACTAAGACTCTTTTTCTGGTGTTCCTTGCTGCCTAAGAGCTCACATGTTCACCTAGAAGCTCTCCAGTTGTACAGTCAACTCTACAGCTCTTTCAGAAATGAGAGTACAGAGTAAATCCTTTTGTTTTTCCATTTCAGCCATTCTTGTTTGTTTGTTTCTCAGGCCCCTCCATTTCCACCTGCAATTATTTCCAATTGATCAGCTATTTTCCCAACCATTTTTTTGAAACAAAATATATGAAAGAAAAAAGAAAAGAAAAATTCCCTCTGGGAGAAAAGTGGGGGATATTTCAGTGGGAGCAAACACAATAAATTTTTGTTGGCATCTTGTAAACAATATCATTGCTGGTATCTTAAAAACTATCCATTCCTTCACACCTTGCCATTTTTTTATGACATTAGATTTTCCATTTTTATTCTTAACTTTCAAGTGCTGCATTGAGGCGCCACTAGAGTAGCAAAGACTGGCTACATACATCCACTTGCCACTTTGAAGCACTTCAGAAAATATTTTGGCTCTCAGTTCAAGGTTGGCATCTTCCACTGCAGTCAATCTAATCTAGAAAAGCTCTCGCCAGTATACTCACAGATTTGCTCACATGACAAAACCCATCAAATCAACAATTCATCACGCTACATGAGATCAACTCAGTTGCATCATCAATCATGTTTTCTAAAATTCATCAGCAATATCAACACACATTTTGCGTGAGTTCAGTTAAAGAAAACTGAGTGATTCGGATATAAGACCATTTACTCACGCAGTTATTAACTCTCAGTGCTTCAGATTTACAAATGTACAAACTCTTCCAAGTCCTCCACATTGTGGAAAGTCTGCCTTTCTCAAAAAATCATACTTTTTACCAAAACCATGAAACTATAACAATGGATTAAAATACAAAACAAATTTAAAAAGAAATAAAAACTTTAATGACTTACATATTTGAATTTAATTTTTTTTATATTGTTGGTTGGGTTTTTGATAGTTTTCCATGCTTAGGCCAGGGGAGTCTTCAACTTGCTATGTAGCCCAATCTGGTCTTCAACTTATCATGTTCCTGTCTCTTTAGAAGAGCTGGAATTAGTGCCATTACACTTATGTCTAAATCTGTCTGTCTGTCTGTGTATCTTTGTCTGTCTGTCTTTCTTTCTGTCTGTACCTGTGTGTATGTTTATGATTGTGTATATATTGTATAATATTCTATTTTGTAATTTGGCTTGGAATAAAACCATGAGTTATTAATATAGGAATGATGAGAGTCAGTTTTCTTACTCCAGGCAACAGCACAAATTTTCTTTTGCATCATTCGTTTTAGGAAAAAGGAAGGGGGAGATTTATTAATCATATTTCAAGGGATTTGATACTTTGATTTCTTCTGCAGTAGTATACTTCTTTTTTTCTGTCTTTAATCTTTATAAAATAAACTCCAAATCTCTAAATGTCTTTCTTAGGATTTCTATTGCTGTGAAGAAATAACAGAACCAAAAGTAACATAGGAAGAAAGTAACTTATTTGAATTATACTTTTATATTTTTTATCACCAAAGAAGCTTAAGACAAGAACCCAGAGGCAGAAAATGAAGCAGAAGCCATGGAATAGGGTTGGTCAGTGACTTGCTCCTCTTGGCTAGTTTTTTTTTTCATGGTTGTAATTCTTAATTTATTGTAAATTTAGGAAATATTTTTATTGATTGTCTGGGATTTTCAAATTCATGTACCTGATCATACTTACTTCACAGTCCTTCCAAGTTACTCCCTTACCCTTGAGACCCCCCCCCAAATAAAAAATAATAAAACAATACAAATCTAATTTGTGTTATCTATATACTCACTGGAACATGGTTAAACCCTCAGTGGCCTGCCCCTTAAACAGAACTCAGCCATTCCCTTCCTGCATCCTTGCCAGAAGGCATCAAACGTGGAGAGCTAACTTCAGCATCCTTATCACACTCTAAGAACTGTCTTCATCCGTCTCCATCAGTTGCTGGTCGAAGCCTCTAATGACCAACGGGATGGGCACCAGTCTATGAGTACAATAGAATGCCATTAGGAATTAATTCATCGGTCGTGCTAACACTGCAGCAGAACACCTTGCAGGCATGGCAGATTATACATAAAGGACAATGGTTTTGTAGCTGGGTTGATTTCTTGGCTTCTCTTTCCTGCAGAGTACTGTCCTAGACCAAAGAGACTAGAGCATAGGGATGATGACTCTATTAAGGCATCAGGTCAACATCTACCTACATTCAATGAGCTGTGTGAATTTTGTCCTCAGAAAGGGGACCCCACTGTCAGTTTTTGGGTAGCCACCCCTGGTCCTACTATGGTCCCCCGGAGCAACAACTTGACAGAATACAACCCTGGCCCATCTCTGGAACCATGCTGGAGCACAAAATGTGGCCAGGTCATACACTGGATCCACATGACTAGAGGTCCTCGCTAGAGTCATTCTCATAGATTTCAGAAAGTTTCTACTGCATTAAGTTTCCATACCACCCCCAAATGCCCTCAATTCAAGCTGTCTCACCCTTCAGTCTTTCCCTCCATCCTTATCTCCCTACGTCATCCCTTCCACTCCCTCCCCAACCTGCTCCCAGTGTAAGTGCAAGATCTATTTAATAGCCTCTTCCCAAAGAGTCCCATGCATTCTGCCTTATGGAACTTTTCTTTACCGAACCACTTTGAGTCTGTGGATTCTATCTTGTTATTATTTGCTTAAGAGCTAATACCCACTTATAAGTGTATGCACAGCATGTTTGTCTTTCTTTGTCTGCGTGACCTTACTCAGAATAACATTTTCTAGTTGAATCTATTTGCCTGCAAATTTCATTTTGTTATTTTTTTTAACAGCCGAGTAATGCACCTTTTCTTTATCCATTCTTTAGCTGAAGGGTATCTAGGTTGTTTCAGTTTTCTGACTATTATGTATAAAGCCACAATGTACAGAGTTGAGCAAGTGTCTTTGAGATAGGATGGAGTGTCCTTTAGGTATATGTCCAAAAGTGGTACAGCTGGGTCTAGAGGTAGATGAATTCCAAATTTTCAGAGAAATAGCCTTATTGATTTTCGTAGGGGCTGTGCAAGTATGCACTCTCACAAGCGATGGAAAAATTTTTCTCTTGCTTCACATTCTTGTGTGCATGAGTTGTCACTTGTGTTATTGATCTTAGCCATCTACAGGTGTAAGAAGATATAATCTCAAGGTAGGTTTTTCTTTTCCATGTTAGTGATGGCTACATATGTTGAACATTTTAAAGTGTTTCTCAGCCATTTGAGATTCCTTTATTGAGAATTCTCTGTTTAGATATTTACTCCCTCCCTATCCCACCCTTCCCTCCCTCATCTCCTCCCTGCCCTTTTCCAAGTCCACTGATAGGGGAGGACATCCTCCCCTTCCATCTAACTCTAGCTTATCAGGTCTCTTCAAGAATAGCTGCAATGTCCTCTTCTGTGGCCTAGCAAGGATGCTCCTTCCTCAAGGGGGGGTGCAGGGGAGTTGAAGAGCCAGCCATTGAGTTCATGTCCAAAATACTCCCTGTTCCCGTTAATAGTGTACCCACTTGGGTATTGAGCTACCATTTGCTACATACAAGCAGGGGTTCTAGGTTATAGCCATACATGGTCCTTGGTTGGAGAGACAGTCTCATAAAAGACCCCTGTGCCTTGATATATTTGGTCCTTGTGGAGCTCCTGTCCTCTCCAGGTCATACTAACTCCCCCTTCTTTCATAAGATTCCCTGCACTCTGCCAAAGGGTTGGTTATGTTTCTTAATATTTGCTTTGATACCCTGCTAGGTAGAGTCTTTCCAAGGCCCTCTGTGGTAGGCTCCTGTCCTGTTACTTATTTTCTCCTACATCCAATGTCCATCCAATTTGACTTTCTAAGTGAGGATTAATCGTCTTACCCCAGGTCCTCTTTCTTGTTTATCTTCTTTAGGTGTATACATTTCAGTATGTTTATCGTATCTTATAGGTGAGTATATAACATGTGCGTCTTTCTGCTTTTGGGATACCTCACTCAGGATGATCATTTCCAGGTCCCACCATTTGCCTGCGAATTTCATGATTTCCTCTTTTTTAATTGCCGAGTAGTATTCCATTGTGTAAAAGTACCACAATTTCTGTATCCATTCCTCAACTGAGGGGAATCTGGGTTGTTTCCAGGTTCTGGCTATTACGAATAAAGCAGCTACAAACATAGTTGAGCATATGTCCTTGTTGTATACTTGAACATCTTATGGGTATATGCCTAGGAGTGGTATAGCTGGATCTCGAGGAATCAATATTCTTAATTGTCTAAGAAAGTGTCAAATTGATTTCCAGAGTGGTTGTACCAGTTTATATTCCCACCAACAATGGAGGAGGGTACCTCTTTCTGCACATCCTCTCCAGCATGTGTTGTCACTTGAGGTTTTGATCTTAGCCATTCTGACAGGTGTAAGGTAAAATCTCAGGGTCATTTTGATTTGCATCTCCCTGATGGCTAAGGACATTGAGCTTTTCTTTAAGTGTTTTTCTGCCATTCTACAGTCCTCTACCAAGAGTTCTCTGTTTATCTCCATACCCCATTTTTTAACTGGATCACTTGTTTTCTTGCTTTTTAACTCCTTGAGTTCTTTATATATACTGGATATTAGCCCTCTGTCAGATATAGGGTTGGTGAAGACCCTTTCCCAGTCTGTAGGCTGTCATTTGGTCTTTTGTGTTACAGAAGTTTTCAGTTTCATGAGGTCCCATTAATTGAGTGTTGATCTTAGAGCCTATGCTGTTGGTGTTCTATTCAGGAAGTAGTCTCCTATACCAATGAGTTCTAGGGTCTGCCCTACTTTTTCTTTTAACTGGTTTAGTGTTGAGGTCTTTGATCCACTTGGACTTTAGTTTTGTGCAGGGTGATAAATATGGATCTATTTTCATTTTTCTGCATATAGAAATCCAGTTGGACTGCACCATTTGTTGAAGATGGTGTCTTTTTTCCATTGAATTGTTTTCGCTTCTTTGTCAAAAATCAAGTTTCCATAGGTGTGTGGGTTCATTTCTGGGTCTTCTATTCAGTTCCATTGATCCCCTATTCTGTTTCTCTGTCAATACCATGCAGTATTTATTACTATTGCTCTGTAGTACAGCTTGAGGTCGGGGATGGAGATACCTCCAGATGATCTGTTGTTGTAGAGGATTGTTTTGGAGATTCTGGGTTTTTTGTTTCTCCATATGAAGTTGAGAATTTTTCTTTCAAAATCTGTGAAGACTTGTGTAGGTATTTTGATGGGAATTGCATTGAACCAGTAGATTGCTTTTGGCAGTACGGCCATTTTCCCTATGTTAATCCTACCAAGCCATGAGCACGGGAGATCTTTCTATCTTCTGATATCTTCTTCAAATTCTTTCTTCAGAGATTTGAAGTTTTTTTCATAAAGGTCTTTCACTTGCTTGGTTAGAGTCACCCCAAGGTACTTTATGTTATTAGTAGCTATTGTGAGGGGTGTTGTTTCCCTAATTTCCTTCTCTGCTCTTTTGTCTTTGGTGTACAGGAGGGCTTCTGATTTTTTGAGTTGATTTTGTATCCTGACACTCTGCTGCAGGTGTTTATCAGTTGAAGGAGTTCTCTGATTGAAATTTTGGGGTCGTTCATGTATATTATCATATCGTCTGCAAATAGTGATACTTTAGACTTCTTCCTTTCCAATTTGTATCCCCTTGATCTCCTTTAGTTGTCTTATTGCTCTAGCTAGGACTTCAAGTACTATGTTGAAGAGATATGGAGACAATGGGCAGCCTTGCCTAGTCCTTGATTTCAGTGGGATTGATTTAAGTTTCTCTCCATTGAGTTTGATGTTAGCTATAGGCTTGCTGTATATTGCCTTTACTATATTTAGGTATGTGCCTTGTATCCCTAGTCTCTCCAGGATTTTAAATATGAATGGGTGTTGGATTTTGTCAAATACTTTTTCGGCATTTAGAGTGATGATCATGTGGTTTTTCTCCTTCAGTTTGTTTATATGGTGGATCACATTAATGGATT
>CM053745.1:41405276-41438127 GCA_028658305.1 Pachyuromys duprasi | reverse complement strand
AATACTACTCAGCAATAAAAAAGGAGGAAATCATGAAATTCGCAGGGAAATGGTGGGACCTGGAAACGATCATCCTAAGTGAGGTATCCCAAAAGCAGAAAGAAACATATGGTATATACTCACTTATATAGACCTATAGGCAACTTCCTTCTAAGACCCATATTGTCCCCAGCCATACGTTTTTAACTGGATGTACAGAGACAGCTATGACCCAGTACTGGGACCTGAACTTAGATCTTAGAGCTTATACAAAAACACTTCATCCCTACCTCTCCCAAACCAAACAGAAAATATATTGCAACAGTATATATGTATAGCATAGAATGCCAGGGAAACAAATATCTTTGCCACATTTATCTTCAGTATAATAAGACAAATGCCAGTTCCTAAGACTGGGGAGCTTTAACCTTGTTTACTTCATCTCAATTTAGAGATTCATATATATACACATATATGTATATATATATATACATATAATATGTATATATGACAGAGTGCAAAGTGCAAATCATTAGAAAGAAAACCTCAGATAAGAAAGATATACTGAGTTGTACTCAGGAAAAGTAGAAGCTAAAAGATAAATTTTAAAAGTGCAACTTGTTAGATATATGCTAGAAAAGGTAAGACAAAATGAACAGTTAAACAACTGAGATATAACAAGCCAGAAGACCAAGTAAGAACTCAGCAGAATAGTACAGGGAACCTTTACCAAAGTCATTTGGTGGTATATTCCATCAGCAGTTTTGAAACTTGGCTTAATGAGGCACAATAAGCACTTAACAATGATAGCACATAAGGGAACATAGGAAAATATAATATCCATGGGAGTTATTGTTTTATGAATTTATTTTTTAATGTTTTGTGTACTTTGTTTTCTGTAAAATCTGTTTCTTACTGTGATCTTGGTTTCAAAAAGTTGAAGAATTGATTTTTATAAGAATTTAATTTGACTTATCTGAATGTCTAATATATTTAATTAAACAAAAGTTTTCACGCAAAGCATTTCATTAGCTAATCTGTGGCAATAAGCTTCCTATTTATCCATCCAACTGTGAATATGGATATGAAACTCAGTAACTTGGACAGAGGGTGAGTCTAGGTACACATAGAAAAGGTACATTTTCTAAGTCAAATTGACCATTAAATTCCTGCATTTTGATATTCTGAAATAGATTTTTAAATTAAAATCTTAATAGATGACATGGGTATGATTGAAGTAATTTATTTTTATGTATATAAATATAATAAAACTGGTTTCTCTAATTATATGTGACAGTAATACTAGGAATTTTTTGGTTGGCTATGAGCCAATGGATGGCCCCATACCCTTGTGTATATGGGCAGCACAAATTGAACTTGGTGGGTTATTAAAAGAAAAAGTAAAAAAAAAAAAAAAAAAGGAGGCATAATGTTAGGAAGAGCTCAAGAGTTAGGAGGCAGATCTGGATGACCTTAGGAGGAGGAGGAAGGTATGAATAATCAATGTGTATTGCATAAAATTTCCATGTCGTTAATAAAAGTATTATATTAAAGTGAAAAGTTTTTAATCTCACAAGGATACTGAATCAATTAAAATTGTTCTTTTCCTTGTGTTTCAGGATTGGAAAAACAACCAA
Organism: Pachyuromys duprasi; assembly: GCA_028658305.1. NCBI lineage: Eukaryota > Metazoa > Chordata > Mammalia > Rodentia > Muridae > Pachyuromys > Pachyuromys duprasi. The sequence goes on along the minus strand of CM053745.1, from coordinate 41,436,511 downwards.
AGACATTAGTTAGAACGACAATCTTAAGTTTTCAATTTTTTTTTGTTTTGGTAAAGTGTAATGATAAATCTATAAAGGAATAACTTTTAAAAAAATGACGATCTTTCCCTAGCAGAAGATCATTACAGAAAGCTGAACTGGTAAAAGACAAAACAAAACAAAAACAAGCAAGCAAACAACAATAAAAACAAAAATCAACTAAATGTAGGCTACCTGTTCCAGTGTATTTACCAAACAAGCCATATATATATATTCATACATACATACACACAGAGAAAGACACAAACACACACAAAGCTCAGAGAACATTGAAGAGCTGGTGTTCAGAATCAGTAGGTCAGAAATTTTCTGGGCCAAACTGTCTTAATAAATAAATAAATAAATAAATAAACAAATAAATAAATAAATAAATGATAGATAGATAAATAAATCCATAAATGATGCAACAGTCTCCTAGCACTGGAATTTTCCCTGCAGATTAGGAGGTTTCCAGTAAAATCTCTGTGTAGAGTCTTCTGAAATTATACTGAAGAAAAAATGTTTCATTTTTAAGATTTCTCTGAACACCACCTTAGTTCTATCTCCTACTACTTAACCAACATGCTGTCATTCCTGGGCATATATCTGAAAGACGCTCAACCACACACGGACATTTGTTCAACTATGTTCACAGCAGCTTTATTCGTAATAGCCAGAAGCTGGAAATGACCTAGTTGTCTCTCAACAGAGGACAGATACAGAAATTCTGATACATTTACACAATGGACTACTACTCAGTAGTTAAAAGGAAGGAAATCATGAAATTTGCAGGCAAATGGATGGAACTAGAAAATATCATCCGTAGTGAGATAATCCAGAAGCAGAAAGACACATATGGTATATACTCACGTATAAGTAGGTATTAGCCATATAATATGAGGCAAGAATGCTAACACCTATAGTCCTAAAGAAACTAAAAAACAAACAAACAAAAAACAAGAAGGAACCTAAGGAAGGTGATTAATCCTCATTCAGAAGGGCAAACAGGATAAATTTCTCTGGCTGGAATATGGACAAGCCTCTTGCACACACATTTAATCCCTCTGGCTGGAATACAGATACACCCTTAGTACACGCTTTTAAACCCAAGAATTGAAGGTAAAGTTAGTTGGTAGAAGGAGTCAGCCACATTTGAAAGTGATGTCTAAGCAGAGGACAGTGGTACACGCCTGTAATCTCAGCACTCAGGGAGGCAGAGGCAGGGGGGTGGCTGTGAGTTCGAGGCCAGCCTGGTCTACAAAGCAGGTCCAGGACAGCCAGGGCTACGCAGCGAAACCCTGTCTCAGAACAAACAAAAAACAAAAATAAAAACTAAAACAAAAAACATGAAATGTGCAGGCAAATGGTGGGACCTAGAAATGATCATACTGAATGAGGTATCCCAAAAGCAGAAAGACACTCACTTATATAGACCTATAAAATAGGATAATCAAATAGCATAAAGTACATTGGGGTGACTATAACGAAGCAAGTGAAAGGCCTGTTTGAAAAAAAACTTCAAATCTCTGAAGAAAGAAATTGAAGAAGATATCAGAAGATGGAAAGACCTCCCGTGGTCACGAATTGGTAGGATTAACATAGTGAAAATGGCCATTCTGCCAAAAGCAATCTACAGATTTAATTCAATTCCCATAAAAATACCAACACAATTCTTCACAGACCATGAAAGAAAAATTCTCAACCGGAGAAACAAAAAACCCATAATTTCCAAAATGATCCTGTACAACAACAGGTCATCTGGAGGTATCTCCATCCCTGACCTTAAGTTCTACTACAGAGCAATAGTAATAAAAACATGGTATTACCATAGAAACAGAATAGTGGAGCAATGGAACCGAATAGAAGACTCAGAAATAAACCCACACACCTATGGAAACTTGATTTTTGACAAAGAAGCCAAAACTATTCAATGGAAAAAGCACAGCATCTTCAACTGGTCCAACTGGATATCTATATGCAGAAAAATGAATATAGATCCATATTTATCAGCCTGCACAAAACTAAACTCCAAGTGGATTAAAGACCTCAACATAAAACCAGACACACTAAACCGATTAGAAGAAAAAGTGTGGAAGACCCTAGAACTCATTGGCACAGGAGACTACTTCCTGAACAGAACACCAACAGCACAGGTTCTAAGATCAACAATAAATAAATGGGACCTCATGAAACTGAAAAGCTTCTGTAAAGCAAAAGACATTGTCATCAAAACAAAACAACAGCCAACAGACTGGGAAAGGATCTTTACCAATCCTACATCTGACAGAGGGCTAATATCCAGTATATATAAAGAACTCAAGAAGTTAAAAAGCAACAAATCAAGTAATCCAAATAAAAATGGGGTATGGAGCTAAAAAGAGAACTCTCTGTAGAGGATTGTAGGATGGCAGAAAAACACTTAAAGAAATGCTCAACATTCTTAGCCATCAGGGAGATGGAAATCAAAATGACGCTGAGATTTCAGGTGACACCCATTAAAATGGTCACAAACTCAAATGACAACACATGCTGGAGAGGTTGTGGAGAAAGGGGAACCCTTCTCTATTGCTGGTGGGAATGCAAACTTGTACAACCACTCTGGAAATCAATTTGGCGCTTTCTTAGACAATTAGGAATAGTGATTTCTCAAGACTCAGCTATACCAGTCTTAGGCATAATCCAAAAGATGCTCAAGTACACAAGGACATTAGCTCAACCATGTTCGTAGAAGCTTTATTCGTAACAGCCAGAACCTGGAAACAACCAAGATGTCCCTCAGTTGAGGAATGGATACAGAAATTGTGGTACTTTTACACAATGGAATACTACTCAGCAATTAAAAAGGAGGAAATCATGAAATTCGCAGGCAAATGCTGAGACCTGGGAACGATCATCCTGAGTGAGGTATCCCAAAAGCAGAAAGAAACGCTTGGTATATACTCACTTATATAGTTAGTATAGACTTATAGGATAGGATGGTCATGCTGAAATCTATACACCTAGGGAAGATAAGCAAGAAGGAGGTCCCAGGGTAGGATCATCAATCATTAGTTGGATGGACAATCAGGTTGGAAATTGAATGGAGGAGAAAAGCAACAGGACAGGAGCCTACCACAGAGGGCCTCTGAAAGACTCTAACTAACAATGAATCAAAGCAGATAATAAGAATCACAACCAAGCCTTTGGCAGAGTGCAGGGAATCATATGAAAAAACGGGGAGTTAGTAAGACTTGGCGAGGACAAGAGCTCCACAAAGACCAAATAGATCAGGGCACAGGGGTCATCTATGAGACTGTTTCTCCAACCAAGGACGATGTATGGATATAAACTAGAAGCCCTGCTCAGATGTGGCCCATGGTAGCTCAGTACCAACCTGGGTACCCTAGTAAGGGGAACAGGGACTATTTCTGTCATGAACTCAATGGCTGGCTTGTCAACAGTCCTCCCCCACCCCAAGGGAGGAGCAGCCTAGCTAGATTCCAGAAGAGGACATTGCAGCCAGCCCTGAAGAGACATAATAAGCTAAGGTCAGATGGAAGTGGGGGAGGTCCTCCCCTATCAGTGAACTTGGAGGGGGCAGGGAGAAGATGAGGGAGGGATGGGGAAAGTGGGAGGGAATGAAGGAGGGGGCTACCGCCAGGATACAAAGTATATATCCTGTGATTAACATAAAAATAATTAAATTACTTAAGAAAAAGATAGGATAATCATACTGAAATCTACACACCTAGAGAAGATAAACAAGAAAGAGGTACCAGGGTAGAATGATCAATCCTCACTTAGAAAGACAAACAGGATGGACACTGGATGTAGGAGAAACCAAGTAACAGGACAGGAGCCTACCACAGAGGGCCGCTGAAAGACTGTACCTAGCAAAGACTGATTTAAGTGGTTAGTAAGCTTAAACATTTCTTCTTATGTTTAGGTTATCTAATTTATTATGATATACATTTTGTGTACCAAATTATAGTTGATTTTATTTAAAATCAAACATTTATCATACAGGCACGTTATGTATGTGGATGAATGTGCATTTAAACTTCATATTCACAGGACAAGTAGTTAAAAATAATTCAGAAAACTGTAATTACTCTTCAATATTTAGCAGCTTCATGGTGAATATTTTATATAATTTTCACATTCTCCTCAATCCTCCTCTAAATAAAATACCTTGATGTAAATCCAATTTAAAATCAATCGAATATAAAATTTCCAATTAATAATGCAAATTTTCATCAATTTTGGGGCATATATTTTCCCTACAAAGTTAAGTTATTAAATATTTAAAGGTGAGAATTAAATTATTCTTTGAAAATTAGAATAAATAAAAAGATACTTTTTGCACTTAAAAATTTTCTACCCATAGCTAATTGTCTGAATATGCACTTAATTATCTTATGTACAGTTTAAGAAATAATTTCTCTTTTGAAGTATAAAAAAGAACAAGTAGAGGAGCTTCAAATCAAGATATTTTATGAAGAGAAACAAAAAAGATAATAAAATAGTATTTTTGAAGCATAAAATTTAGGCTGTATATTGTTTTCAATGTCCAACGTAAAAACTGAAATTGATGTCTCTTATCTCTGATATAACTGTCACTGAAATTAATTGCCATATATTTACTAAACTTTATCTAGCATCATGACTAGTGTGCGACATCCGTACAGATTTTGAAGATGCGAAAGTTAATTTGGGGTCAGGTGTATAGCTCAGTGGTCAAGCTGGTTCCCAGCATGTGTAAATTTCTGCATTTCATCCTAAGATGAGGCATCAAAAGTATACTTGGATTTACATTTTAATGAAACTTGCTCACATAAATTTGTATCTGTAGTAAATATATAACAGATGTGCTAATCTGTCCTAAGGTATATCTGTAATGGACAAGGATAAGATTTCCTCCACAGTAACATTTTATTCCTTTCACCTGCTCATCTTTTATGCACCTGTGCCTTGTTGGCAGTTTGCACAGCATGAATTTGGAAGACATAAGCACCAGCACAGAATAACTAATATTTTCCCTTGTGTGTTTTAAAATGTACATGAAGTTTTTAGAGGTTTTTGTGCCCTTATTACAAACTTAGAATCAAGCTTCTAGTTCCTTTCTTTCTTTCTTTCTTCCTTCCTTCCTTCCTTCCTTCTTTCCTTCCTTCCTTCCTTCCTTCCTTCCTTCCTTCCTTCCTTCTTTCTTTCTTTCTTTCTTTCTTTCTTTCTTTCTTTCTTTCTTTCTTTCTTTCTTTCTTTCTTTCTTTCATTTCCAAGTTTTATAAAAAGGAGCATAGAAGGCTAAAGGTATACTTAATTTGTTGTGGAGTGTCCTTGTAATTCTTCAAGTGATTGGGTATTTTTTTGTTGTTAGTAAATAAATCTGCTCTCCCTTAATAACAAGACTCTTTAGTCACTTTGTTTTTTGATTTGTGAAAACCTCATGTCATTTTTATTTGTTTTAAATTTGTCATTAAAAATCACGAAAGATGTGTGTATACAATGGATAATATTTTCCTATCAACAGCCTACGTCCATGTTTTCTAACTCCTAATACATAAAGGTATTGTTTAATGTTTTAATTTTTTTACAATTTATTCATGATATATTCCAATTGAAGCTTCTCCTTCAACTTCTCCCAGTCTCAGCCTCCCTCCTTCTTCTCCCCACCCCTAATCTCAACCCCTAGTCCACCTGAAGGGGGATTTTTCTTCCTTTGCCACCTGCCCATAGCTTATCAAGTCTCATCAGGACTGCCTGGGTCCTCTTCCTTTGTGGCCTGGCAAGATTGCATTGCTAGGAGCAAGTGATCAAAGAGCAGGCAACTGAGTTCATGACAGAGGCAGACCCTGCTCCCCTTACTCGGACACCCACATGGAGACTGAGCTTCCAGTCAGCTACATCTGAACGGGGAGTCTAGGTCCTCTCCATATATGGTCCTTGCTTGGTGCATCAGTCTCTGCAGTATCCCCTGGGAATGTTTTTCTTTTAGTAACTTGAAACTACATTTACATAATGATAGTTAATATTAATGGTGGTCCTCTCTTTTCTTTACTTGCATGTTGTATTCAAATCCTTACATTCAAGTTTACACAAAGTATAAAATATGCCCTGATAAAATATAGTCTTTTAAATTTGAAATACCCCTAATTTTCATTTTAGAAAGTAAATAAGTCATAACTCTAAATTAAAATTACCATAAGTAAGTAAATTTCTAACTAAATCTAATCAATTATTTGCAAAGACTATTTAAATTTATGTAAGACTCTCTAGGATTTACAAACAATACGCATATGTAACCAATCCAACAATATTTGCTTCATGGAAGGAGAGAACTGACTTTAACACATGTTCCTTTGACATCCAAACAGGTGCTGTGGTAACTGTTTTACATGACTAATACATGAATAAATAAACCACGTAAAGGGGTTTTTAAAAGAGAAATATTGTTTTTCCTTACTCAATTTGCTATTTGTAACTTTAAGAGCTTCAAAGTTTTCACATTAAAACAAAATGCCTGTATAGTCCAGATTTTAGTATTCTAGATTTAAGAGATAAAACAGTTATCTTTGACAAAACCAAGGCTTCTAGTCCAGATCTATATAACCTGTCTAGCACAATTTATATAGCTATTTATACTTAAATTAGTTAATAATTATTGAAATTTGAAAAATAAGTTGTTCAATCATGTAAGAATTATTTTTATTTCTCAGTAATAAATGAAGTTAGTGACTGATATGTCACTTAGAGCAACTTCCAAAGTACAAATGAAGTTTGATGGGACTCTGTTGCTCTAGAATATTTGAATCTATCTCTTCAATATATACACTGTAGATGAGTTACTCAGTTAATCATATAATTCATTCTTGTGAAGAAAAGTAAATATGAAAAGAAATCTGGTTTATTTTTCATAATATGTAAACATTTTCTATTTTTGAACATAATTCATTTTGTCATGAAATGAGACAAGAATTTTGCACATAATTTTATCACAAAATAAGACAAATAAAAAGACTATGACCTTATTAAATGATTTACAGTTTACGTTATGGTACATATTAAATGTATGACACAATATCAAACTCTGTATCATATTCAGCCAATATCAATCATTTAAATATTGCCATTGCATCATATATTTACCTTACACCCATCAGAATGGCTAAGATAAAAAACTCAAGTGTCAACACATGCTGGAGAGGATGTGGAGAAAGAGGAACCCTCCTCCACTGCTAGTGGGAATGTAAACTTGTATAACCACTTTGGAAATCAACCTGGTGCTTTCTCAGAAAATTAGGAATAGCACTTCCTCAAGATCCATCTATACCACTCCTAGGCATATATTTTAAACATGCTCAACAATACAACAAGGACATTTTGCTCAACCATGTTTATAGCAGCTTTATTCATAGTAGACAGATCCGGAAACAAAGCAGATGTCCCTCAACTGAGGAATGGATACAGAAAGTGTGGTACATTTGCACAGTGGAATCCTATTCAGCTATAAAAACAAGGAAATCATGAAAATTTCAGCAATCATGGAAGTTGAGGTAACCCAGAAGCACAAAGACACACAGTGTATATATTCACTTATAAGTGGATATTAACCATATAATATAGGATAAAAATACTAAAACCTATAATCCTAAAGATAAACAACGAGGAATGCCCTTGGAAAGATGCTTAATCCTCAATGACCAATGAGTCTATTTTGATATTTTATTTATTCTCTCCTATATTACATCCTGAATGTAGTTTCTCCTCCCTCCTCTCCTTCCAGACCTTTCCCTCAACTTTCCCTCTAACTCTATCCATCTCTCCTCTATTTCGCTTCAAAAAAGAACAGGATCCCAAGGATATTATCCAAATATGGTGTATCAAGTCACATTAAGACTAGGCACCTGCTCTCATATTTAGACTGTAATAAGCAATCAAGTAGGAGGAGAAGGGTCCCCAAAACAGGCAAAAAGTCTCTCACCCTTGCTCTCACTGCTAGGAGTCCATGCTACGAGATCACCATGTTACCTGTTATCTTAAATTATATGTCATCATTTTAAAAAATCTGCTTATTAATTATCTGAGAATTTTATAAATTGTATTTTGACCACAATCACCATCTTCTTAAAGTTCATCCTAGGAAGTTCATCCGCCTTCATTTCATACATACATAATTTTGTGTCTTTTTTTTTTTAAACCTCATCTACTTTAGTTAGTCCTGCCTACATACCCTTGGGTGTGTGGCTATCCACTGGGGTATGGTTGGACTACCAGAGGACACAGTCTTAAGGAATACCAACTGTCCTGATTCTGGAACATATCATTACTGAGAGTTTTTTAGCTAGGGGTAGGGCTTAGTTATTACCTTCCTGCCCCTATGCTGGAATTTCTCTGCCTTAAATTTGAACAGACATTGTGTATGTTATTTCAAGTAGTCCTATGGAACATTCCAGTATGGCTTTGATGGAGAAAGCATTTCTATTGTGTTCCATTTTCTATATTTGAATTATTCCATTTACATGTAAAGCCAAGGATGGCACTGAATCTACAACAAACTCATGAGAAACTGGAAGTAATATCACATCATCACAGTATTGCAACGTAAAGAAAAGTAATAAGCATATTCTTAACACCCAGTCTCACATGTGTTTATTTCTGATGAAACTCTCACCCTATTGACCACCACACATTATGCTGACTTTTATGCACAATGTGTTTTACTTGCACATAATTTCTTACATACTCACTTAGACATTAAAGATTTGCTTAGACATTAGAGCTTTGCACAAATATGTTGCTTTCTTACATTTAATTTCCACTGCCTTTGCAAAAGCAAAAGTAGACTGGTTGTCGATAAAATGAACTGTGTGTAATTTTCCATTTTGTTCAAAAGCAAATAATGCTAATCATAGAAACTAGAATGAAGCATTTGCTTTTACTGCATTAAAGCTGTTAAATTCTAATGAATTATTTAGCAATTTAGGGCCTATTTAGTCTGTATAGGAAGGATATGCTAGGAAGCTAATCTTATTCAGTTAGAGTAAGTGTTAAACAAAACAGTTTCAATCATTCTACCACATTTAGCTTACTGCTTCAAGGGGTAGGTCTGAATTGGAATATATTATATATAATGAGATAGTTTAGAAGGCTCTTTGCTATACATTCCTCACAATAAAGTTCCCCCAAACAGTTCAATTTAGCAAGAACTTAAAATCAAAAGCATATTTAATCTTCTATAAGACTGTCTACCTATGTAAACACATATACAAGCATACCTTTCACAGATATGCCACCTTAAATTGTATATGTATATATACATATGCAAATACATATACATATATAAATATGTATTGATCTCTTAAGAAATACAAACTCTGCATTGATTCCTCCTATACACCTCCTCTTCCATTAGTGGATATTTTTTCAGGCAAACATTTAGCTTCTTCAAAATTATGTTTATGATATTGTTTACTGTTTCATCACTTGGAATGAAGCCATATTGATGTAAACCTAGGAACAAAGACAGGTGGATTTAAGCAAGACATAGACCCTGCACAACAGACATTATTATGTGGGTTTTTCCTCACTTATCCAATGTAGGACCGCTTTCCAGAGGTGCTGACGTTTCAATGTGTCAAATGGATGATACCGATCAATGTTACTGTCTTATAACTGAACAGATTCTTCAATGGAAACTTTCTGGGAATCAAGCTTTTAGAGACTGATGTTTTTAGGGCTTAAGTTGAAGTGTAGTAATAGCAGAGGGAAACCTCACTATCTGAAAATAACAATTATTTCTTCTAATTCAAAATATTGTAGACAAGTTTCAAATGCACTTAGTGATTTTGTTTTACATTTTTAAAACATAACCTTAGTTACCAGTAAGCATACCTGAGAACTTCAAACGTAGAGATGATTCCAATCCACCAATCATTCAAAAGTTCATATTTACTTATGATAAAAATGCTCTGTTTTTTCTGGACTTTTAAGAGGGAATGGCTAACCTGGAGTGATATTACTGACATTTCTACTGTTACTAAAGTGTCTTATTTTACGTCATTAGTTCAATAATGAGGTTATTAGTGTTATTATTCCATTATAATGCAACCAAAATAATCTACAGAGTTAGATCTAAAATTTCAATGAAATTTTTGTATGGGATGTGATTGTAATGTAAAATGACCATTCTGTTATATCTTCATCCAATTACATTTTACCAATAAACCCCTATTAACACATATTTTATGGAATACAAACTTAATTGTAAAGATTAATAATAACTACAGTATTTATGAATATCTATTGCCCATTTTAATCAAAATAATATGAAAATTTTCATTGTGTATGGCTTGTTTGTTCAAGATGCTCATTTTTAGCTAAAGAAAATGAAATACTTATCTTACTTTGACACCATACCTAACTTTTTATGTTTAACAAAAAACTATCAGTGTCTCTTGTTCAAGAGGTCAGGTCAACAGCTATGTATTTTAAAGGACAATTTTATTTTAAAATTATATGTAACTTTGTTTGTAGAAGCCCGTCTATTTCAGAAGTCATCAGATCTCCTTGACCCAAATTACCAGCAGTTCTTAGCCATCTATTCACTTTGTATCCTGGTTGTATCCCCCTCCCTCATCTTCTCCCAGGCTCACCTTCCCTCTCTCTTCCCCTATACCATGTCCTTCCGCTAGTACACTGATAGAGGAGGTCCTCCTCCCCTACTATCAGAACCTAGCCAATCAGGTCTCACCAGGACTATCTGATCCTCTTTCTCCGTGGCCTGGTTAGGTCACCTTGCTAGGGAAATTTTATCAAAAAGCAGGCAACAGAGTTTATGCAAGTGACTGCTCCTGCTCCCCTTACTAGGGAACTCAAATGGAGAATGAGCTGCCCATGGGCTACATATGAGCAGGAGGTCTAGGTCCTCACCATGCATGATCTTTGATTGATTTATCAGTCTTCGTAGCACCTCCTATGCTCATGTGGAAAAACAAAAACAAACAAACAAAAAAAAAAAACAGGAATAGCTAAAACAACCCTGTACAATAAAAATCTAGAATTATCTCAATTCCTCACCTCAAACCATAATATAGAGTAACACTAATAAGAAACAGCATGATACGTGCATAGAATCAGAATGGTGGATCGAATCAACACCCAGAAATAAACCCACACACCTGTCGATGCTTGATTTTTGACAAAGAAGCCACAATCATACAATGGAAAAAAAAAGATAGCATATTCAACAAATGGTGCTGCTCTAAGTGGATGTCTACATGCAGAAAAATGTAAATAGATCCATATTTATTACCGTGCACATAAAATAAAGTCTGCGTGGATCAAAGACCTCAACATAAAACCATACACACCTAACCTGTTAGAAGAAAAAAATGGGGAAAAGCCTTGAACTTGTTGGCAAAGGAGACAACTTCCTGAACAGAACACCAACAGTACAAGCTCTAAAATAATCAATAAATGGGACCTCCTGAAACCCAAAAGCCTCTGTAAAGCAAAGGATACTTTCTCTTTTTTCATTACTTGCTCCATTTTGTCTTTATGTCTTCTATTACAATATGATGGGTAAAATTCTGGTGTTATTCTGTTGTTATACGAAAATTAGTATTATTTTTTAAAATCCCTGTTGTTTTCTCAAATCTCTTGCAGATGTGCAAGCAGTTTTTGAAATCAGAGTAGCATAAAAATCTCAAAAAGTAAAATATTATTATGATATCACAAGAAGTTGAAAATATTTTTGTAGGATCCACTTCTTAATGTGTATTTTTATGATTAGAGGGTCAATATCTTGAACACTTTGGATCTGTGGATACAAAACTGTGAAACAAAAATGTGTGAAGACATGCAGTTTAGATATCTTTTTACCCCATCTTAATATTCAGTTTCACTCAAGTGTAAAACATATTCATTTCTGTTGAAAGAGGGAAGAGTAGGAACTAAATAGATGACATGAAAGAACAGCAGTGATGAGATATTTTAATAAAACAATGCTAAAGTCTCAATGATGTGGTATGTAAAATTGTAGGTAACTCTGTACCTTCCAATGCTGCAGTTTTAAGTGCATCCCAATGAAGAGAGAAAAAAAATAATTGGTGTCACTTTTAGTTAACTAACAGATGCTGGAAGATGAAGTTTATCCATTTTTATAATATTCATATTTGAATTGTGGGACATTACATAAGATTCCAGGCTTTATAAGAGACTTTAAACACAAATTAAATTAATGAAATTAATTAATTAAACGAGATGAAAATATTATTATTTAAATTTATTTCATAATCATTTGCTTCTCATTTCCAAGACATTACAATTTTTCTGAAATGCTCTAATCTATAATAAAAGCTTAACTAGCATTTTACAACTGAAAATGACAGTTTCTTAATTCAATTAAAGAAAAAAATCTATTTACGGGAGTACCCATGACTGCACAGTAAGGAAGAACAAACATAGAAAACTAAGAGAATATGATTTCAGTTAATAACTATGTGTTTTCCACTCTTTTATAGTCATCTAACAAATGGCATATTGGATTTTATATAGAAGAGTGATACAGTAGTTGCTTAGCACCTAAATCTCTAGGTTCAATTTTAACTGACAGAAAAATAAAGAAAAAGAAAAAAAAATAAAAGAAATACATAGGACACAGAGAACTACTCACCAATTTAAAGGAGTTTCCAATTGTCCACTATGGGTAGGAGAGTAATAGTTTCTTCATAAATTTAAGATCTTCCACTGCGAAGACCAACAGGCCTAACATCAGGCAAGCTTTTCTATTCTAAAGTGTAGTGGCTTAAGCATAATCAATTAACTTCATGAAGTTAATGTGTATTTTTTTTCTTTTTTATTATATTTATCAGTTTTATTTTCATTTTAATATTTTTTAAATTTACTAATTTTATTACAATTTATTCACTTTGTATCCCAGTTGTAGACTCCTCCCTTATCTCCTTCCAAACCTACCCTCCATCCCTCTTCCCCTCCTATGCCCCTCTCCTAGTCCACTGATAGGGGAATTCCTCCTCCTCTTCCATCTGACCTTAGCCTATCATGTCTCATCTTGAACTGGTTGCAATGTCTTCCTCTGTGGCCTGGTAAGGATGCTCTCCCCAGCGGGAGGTGATAAAAGAGCCATACACTGATTTCATATCAGAGACAGTCCCCGTGCCTCTTCCTAGGGAACCCACTTGGAGGCTGAACTGCCAGGGGCTACATCTGTGCAAGAGTTCTTGGTTATCTCCATGAATGGTCTTTGGTTGGGGTATCAGTCTCAGCAAAGATCCTTGGGTCCAGAATCTGTTGTTTTCCTTGTTGAGCTCCTGTCTCCCCCATGTCTTTCATCTCCCAAGTCTTTCATAAGATTCCTGCACTCTCCCCGTAGCTTGGCAATGAGTCTCAGGATCTGCTTCCATACCCTGTTGGGTAGAGTCTTTCAGAGGTCCTCAGTGGTAGACTCCTGTCCTGTTCCCTCTTTGATGTCCATCCTGTTTGCCTTTCTGAATGAGGATTGAGCATCTTCCCCATGGTCTTCCTTGTTGTTTAGGTCATTTAGTTGTACAGATTTTAGTATGTTTATCCTATATTTTATGTGTAATATCCACTTATAAGTGAGTATATACCATGTGTGTCTTTCTGCTTCTGGGTTACCTCATTCATGATAATCTTTATTAGTGCTGTCCATTTGCCTGCAATTTTTATGATATCCTTGCTTTTAATTGCTGACTAGTATTCTATTTTACCACAATTTCTGTAGCCATTTCTCAGTTTAGAGACAACTAGGTTGTTTCCAGATTATGGCTGTTATAAATAAAGCTTCTACAAATATGGTTGAGCAAATGTCCTGGTATAGTTGAACATATTTTGTATATATGCCTAGGAGTATTATAGCTGGATCTGGAGGTAGTACTATTTGTAATTTTCTGAGAAAGTGCCAGATTGATTTCCAAAGTGGTCGTAAAAATTTACATTCCCACCAGCAAAGGAAGAGGGCTCCCCTTTCTCCACATTGTCTCCAGCATGTGTTGTCAATAGCGTTTTTGATCTTAGCCATTCTGACAGATGTAAGGTGAAATCTAAGGGTCATTTTGATTTGCATTTTCCTGATGATTAAGGATGGAAGATGGAAAAATCTTCCATGCTCATGGATTGGTAGGATTAACATAGTGAAAATGGTCATCCTGAAAAAAAAAAACAATCTATAGATTCAATACCATTTCCATCAATATTCCATCACAATTCTTTATAGAACTTGAAAGATCAATTCTCAATTTCATATGGAAAAACAAAAACACCAGAATTACTGAAACAATCATGTACAATAACAGATTATCTAGAGGTATCCGCATCCCTGTTCTCAAGTTGTACTACAAAGCAACTATAATATAAAGTTCATGTTACTGGCATAGAAACAAAATGGTGGATCAATGGAATCAAATAGAAGACCCTAAAATAAAAACCACATACCTACATATACTTGACTTTTGACAAAGAAGCCAAAACCATGCAATGGAAAAAAAGACAGCATCTTCAACAAACCGTTCTGGTCTAACTGGATGACTACATGTAGAAAAATGCAAATAGATCCATATTTAACACCCTGCCCAAAATTAAAGTCCAAGTGTATCAAAGGCTTCAACATAAAACTAGACATGTTAAACCTGTTAGAAGAAAAAGTGGGGAAAAAGCCTTGTACTCATTGGCACAGGGGGCAACATCCTGAACAGAAAAGGAACAGCTCAAGGTCTAAGATCAACAATCAGTAAAAGTGACCTCATGAAACTGAAAAGCTTCTGTAAAGAAAAGGACACTGTCATCAGAACAAAACGACAACTTACAGACTGGGAAAGGATCTTTAACAAACCTATATCTGACAGACGGCTAATATCTGGAATATATAAAGAACTCAAGATGTTAAAAACCAACAAATCAAGTAATCCAATTAAAAACTGGGATACTCATCTAAACAGAGAATTCTCAATAGAAGAATATTGAATGGCAGAGAAACACTTAAAAATGCTTAGTGCACTTTGTCATTAGGGAAATATCTCTTTTTTCTAATTTGTGCTAATTGAAAAATAAATGTAATGCACATAGTGATTAGCTTGTTTCAAATGTGTAAATGATTTTTTTCTTATATACTATTATTTTGGTTTGAAGTTTTGATTATATCTGAATATAAAAAATGGGAGGAAAAAAAGAAGAACATAATCAGTATGATCACTGATGTGTACTTTTCTATAAATAGATCTATTATTTCTAATATTTTAAAAAATTCTTTATCTGACTTAGAGTGTTTTTTACTATCCAATTAATTACCAAAGTTATACTCTTCTTGAAAAAATAACTTATGAGACTGTTATGAACTATATACATTTAATTTTATGCCTTTAGTGTTGTATAATTCCAGTTAATATCAGTTTTATTCCACTAATTAAAGAAGGTTGTGTGATTCTTCATTTATAATTTCATAATTTTATTATGATTTAACCTATTGAAGTACTGTTGCTTCAATAAGAAAATACCAGACAGAAACTAATAGTTATCAGAAATACTGTTTTTAAGTCCATTAAAAAAAAACACCGTCTGCAGCATTTCATAACCTACCTTGATTAGGAAAATTAAACAATCTTTTTCTTAGGACTAAATTTGGTTTTCATCATGTTCTTTATTTCTCAAGGTTCCCAAGAAAAATGATGACAAGCTTGACTAACTCACAAGCATCTGAATTTTTATTGCCATTCCTTTAAAAGTAGTTTTAACTGGTACTTATCCCAGAGGGCTATACACTAAAAGACAGATGTTGGTTCTTTTGCTTTCTGTTTCTTTTCCTTGGGCTAGAATTTTTTCTGTTTATTAATTGAGGCTAACACATGTGCTGAGTAATTACTACTCAGAGATTCTAGAGTATTTAACTCTCTTTAAACTACATTTCCTCAAACTTCGATTTATCTGAAAATGAGCAAGAAACCCACAATCTTTTATCATAGACTAGATTATACCACTTAATAGAAGCAGAAAAGTATCTACTATTTTAAAAATGAATTCCTTTTTTCAAAATTAAATGTTATTTGATTTGCTTAGCTGGTATTTCCTATATAGCAATTTAATGCCACTTCTTTATGAAAGAGGAATCTTACACATTTTAAAATGTATAGAAATTAGGCCAGTCCAACATCTTGTCCACTTCCTGCTTCTGAATGTAAACACAATGTAAAGATAAGCATTCCTTCCCTGTCATGTTGCCCCATCACCTCATAAACTGCTAAGCTCTTTCCTCTTTTGTTGCTCATCACGTCTTTGGCTACACTAACAAGAAAAGTGACTAATGCAAAGGCTTCCCAATCTTATAAAACAAATGTACAATAGTTACCTTATTTAATTTCCCATGATCATAATCTTCCATCTCTAGAGATATTATGTATTTAGAACAAATGTCATTTTTATTTATAGTTTATATAAATTCATATTTAGTATCTTTTCAAATAATTAGACGTATCTGGAAATTTTTCATCTGTTTCAGTTAAATCACTATGTGTTAATACAATGGTTCTTATTGTCAGTTTCACGGGGCCTAGAATCACCTGAAGAAAATCTCTTGATCTCTGTAAAAAAAATCTTCGTGACTAGGTTAACAAAGGTGAGAAGATGTACCCATATTTGGACATCAGCTTTCCTGGGCTTGGGATTTCTCACACTGCATAAAAAATAAAAAGCAGAAATGTGGCTGAGATGGATACTGTTCTGCCTCTGCTTCCTGAAAGCAGATACAATGTAAAAGTTGCCTCAAACTTCTGCTACCATGAGTTCCCTACTTTGGTGGGCTTTATGCCTAGAACTATTAGTTGGTAGGCTATGGCAATCAGAGTAATAACCAATATAGAAAATGGGTACTAAGAAGCCTGTCCACGCTCAGATATAGCTGACTGTGTGATTTAAAATGGTTTGTGGGAGGAATGTAGACGAGTTTGGAATTTTGGACTAGAGAAGTCCTACAATACCACAATAAGCAGACTTTAATGGGCCATTCTGGCTGCTCTGTGAATATCCAGAGTGGGGAGAAATGGGGGAGAATACAGGCTAATTAAGTTTGAGAAGGAAACAAAGACACTCTTGGGAAGTGGGTTAGAGGCCATTCATGTTGTACTCTGTTAAGGAATCTGACTGCATTAAGCCTGTGTCTTGAGAAATTAAGAAGGCTGAATACAAGAGTTAAAGAACTAATTTGTTCACTGAAGGAGATTTGGGTACATGACAACTTCCAAGCTACTTCTTACTGCTCAGAGATAACAAGGTGTGGGGTAGAATAAAAAGAAAAAAGTTGTGCAGTTTACTGAGGAAAGGAGTATGAGCAATTTTAACTATATACAAAACTCAGATTTGAAAACATATCTGTTAAAGAAATTAATGTCATTAAAGTGAAACAAACTACTGCACTCGGAAACAAAGCTGCCCTTTGAACAAAGCCTTACCCAGCAGCTTATTGTACATAAAACTCAAGTCCAAGTGAATAAAAGACCTCAACAACAACAACAAAACAGATAAAAGAAATCTGATAGAAGAGAAAGTGGGAAATAACCTTGAATACATTGGCACAGGAGACAGTTTCCTGAACAAAATACCAACAGCTCAGGCATTAAGATTAACAATTAATAAATTGGACCACATGAAACTGAAATGTTTCTGTAAGGCAAAGGGCAACATCAAATGGACAAAACAGCAGCCTACATAATGGGAAGAGATTTTCAACAACTCATCTGACAGAGGGTTGACGTCCATAATATATTAAGAACTCATGAAACTGGTCATCACAAACCAAATTACCCAGTTTAAAATAGGTTATAGATATAAACATAGAATTCATGACAGAAGAATCTCTAGTGGGTGGGAAGCACTTTAAAAATGTTCAATATTCTTAGTCATCAGGGAAATAAAAATAATGTTACCTGGGCAAGGGTGACCAAGAAGGGCTAAAAACATGTAAAAAGCCCAGAGCTTTTTGAGTTGTTAGGCAGGGAGGTAATATAAACCTCCAAATGTGATAGGCTATTGTGCTAATGGTCTTGTGTATCCTCCAGAACTTGGTGGTATGATCCTGCTGTTGAAGACATAGCATTCTTGAGTCATAGAACACAGACAAATTAATCTGGTACTTACCTAAAAGTTTCGTCTCTACCTATTACCCTTCATACTGCTGAACTGTACTATACACACTAAAGGAGGAGAAAGGTAGTTACTAGTCTTACCCAGCTATGAACCCAGAAAGGTACAATACTTACTGGTGGGCAAAATAAGACTACTCATGTAATATTAGCATTCAAGTCATGGGAGTAAACAACCACTTTCTGATTGGACTTTAGCACATTTCCACATGCTGAAAAACATACCAGCAATTATCTGTGCCAAGAATCTATGGCTTTAAAGGTCTTAAGGCCCAGGAAGGAACCTGCTAAATTATTATTGAGCTAGAGTGCATAATATTAAACAGACTTCTAAAAACAGGTTGTTATACCTTATTATTAGTGTATCTAACAACCAACATTAGGGAAGCTTTGTTCTGCAGCTGATGAAAATTTCAATAGAAACAGAATGGATCAAGGTTTAGTGAATAAGAGAATGTGGAGTTATCAGCCGTAAATGGGACACATATGTCATATTTCTCAATTCCAAATATCAAGTATCATTGTGGGAAACGGAGTCAGAAATATCATAAAGTACAGACATAGTGGGCAATGCTAATGAACAACAGTTTTCTGAACTCAGTAGGGCATTCATACATGTGAACTCAAAGCTCTCACACATGTAAATTTATGCATAAACAAGGCCTATGGAAACCCAAGCCAGACAAACTCCTACCATGGAGAGTAGAGGTGGTCAAAAACTCCCGAGGCATTACCTTACACTCATCAAAGTGGCTAAGATCAAAAACTCAAGTGACAATACATGCTGGAGAGGTTGTGGAGAAAGGAGAACCCTCCTCCATTGCTGGTGGGAATGTAAACTTGTTTAACCACTTTGGAAACCAATCTGGCGCTATCTCAGACAATTAGGAATAGCGCTTCCTCAAGATCCAGCTGTACCACTCCTCGGCATATATCCAAAAGATGTTTAAGTACACGAGGACATTACTCAACCATGTTCATAGCAGCTTTATAGCCAGAATCTGAAAGCAACCCAGATGTCTCTCAGCTGAGGAATGGAAAAAGAAATTGTGGTACATTTGCAGAATGAATACTATTCAGCAATTAAAAACAAGTAAATCATGAAATTTGCAGGCAAATGGGAACTAGAATAGATCATCCTGAGTGAGGTATCCTAGAAACAGAAGCACACACATGGTATATACACACTTATAAGTGGATATTAGACATATAATATAGGATTAACATACTAAAATCTGTACACCTCAAAAAGTTAAGCAAGAAGGAGGACCCTGGGTAAGATAATCAATAATCATTCAGAAAGGCAAACAGGATGGACATCAGCAGAGAGAGAAAACAGGGAACAGTACAGGAGCCTGCCACAGAGGGCTCTGAAAAAAGCTACTCAGGAGGGTGTGGAAGCAGATACTGAGACTGATAGCCAAACTTTGGGCAGAATGCAGGGAATCTTATGAAAGAAAGGGGGAGATGAAAGACCTGGAGGGGACAGGAGCTCCACAAAGAGAGCAACAGAACAAAAAATCTGGGCAAAGTGGTATTCTGAGACTGATACTCCAACCAAAGACTATTCATGGAGATAACTTAGAACCCTTGCTCAGATGTAGCCCATGGCAGCCCAGTGTCCAATGAGTTCACTAGTATGGGGAACAGGGACTGTCTCTGACATGAACTCAGTGACTGGCTCTTTGATCACCTCCCCCTGAGGGAGGAGCAGCCTTGCCAGGCCACAGAGGAAGACAATGCAGCCAGTCCTGATGAGACCTGATAGACTAAGATCTATCAGATGGAAGGGGAGGAGGACCTCCCCTAACAGTGGACTGGGAGAGAGGCAAGGGAGGAGAAGAGGGAAGGAGGGTGAGATTGGGAGAAGATGAGGGAGGGGTCTACAGCTGGGATACAAAGTGAATAAATTGTAATTAATAAAAAATTAAATAGTCTCACCTCAAAAAAGGAACGATTTTAAATTGATAAATGTTTGAAGGAAAATTCTTTAAGGATGTGGTTGAACCCTAATAGGTGAACAAGACTCCACTGGTAGACAACACAAATAAGAGCATATGGTCAACAAAAATTATATTTGATTCATTTAATACTTTCTAAAATATTAGGTGATTAGGAAAAGGCTGGATCTAAGAACAGGTGTGTGTGTTTGTTAGTGATAAACATTATATAAATGCACTGTAAGATATTATTTTTAGAATATTATTGTTATTCTTAATTACAATTTATTCACTTTGTATCCCAGCTGTAGACCCCTCCCTCATCTTCTTCCAATCTCACCCTCCTTCCCTCTTCTCCTCCCTTGCCTCTCTCCCAGTCCACTGTTAGGGGAGGTCCTCCTCCCTTTCCATCTGATAGATCTTAGTCTATCAGGTCTCATCAGGACTGGCTGCATTGTCTTCCTCTGTGGCCTAGCAAGGCTGCACCCCTCAGGGGGAGATGATTAAAGAGACAACTGAGTTCATGTCAGAGAAATTCCCTGTTCCCCTTTCTAGGGAACCCACTTGGAGACTGAGTCCATGGGCTACATCTGAGCAGGGGTTTTAGGTCCTCTCCATGCATTTTCTTCGGTTGGGGTATCAGTCTCTGCAGGCCCCCAGAACCCAGTTGTTTTTGGCTCTGTTGGTCTCCTTTTTAGAGCACATGTCTCCCCATCCCCAGGTTTGAGAAATAATAAAAGTTAAAAATTAATTTTTTAAATGAATGTTTTCAATATGTTTATTTCTTTGAATGGTTTAGCTCTTCTAACTTACAAATCCAGGACCCAAATTAAATTCAGTGTGAGACAGCACGGGGTATTAAAGGTACTAAAGGAGAAAGCTATTCTACCCCTCTAAGCCCACCTTACAAAATATTTATCTCATGTTTATTTACCAAGTTGAGAGACATATTCCTGTGTAACATAAGGACTGAGTTGATAACACTACATATCACACAATTACTGGTTTTTTTCTTATATTAGATAAAACATGAATAATATGCAGATTTCCTATTTCCTTCAATTAAAGAAAAATTGTAAGGGTGTTTGAAAGATGGCTTAGCCATTTAGAGGGCTGAGAACTCTTCTAGAAATCCAAGATTAGATTCCCAGCACCCACATAGAGAATCACAGACATCTGAAACTCCAGTTTCAGGCTATCCAATGAACGCTCGCAGTCTCTGTGGGCACTGCATGTATGTATGTACATTGACAGACATGTACCTGCAGGTAAAACACACAGTAAAACAAAAATAAATCTCAAAAAATTTAAATGAAACTAAAATATAAATGATAATATAATTATCAATAAGGTAGGTATTTCTTCTTTTTTTCCCTGGGGAATTGAAAGTTTTAAACATTGGCAACAATTTTATTTCTTAAACTAAAACTATTTCAGTAGCAACAAAGAGAACCTATATTTTTTCTCTGTGAAATGAGTTTGTTCATGAAAATAAGTCTTCTATAAAATTATTGTTCAGACTTGTTCCTGTTCTCTAGGAACATCAGTTATAAAAATATTTTAACAGTTTAAATGAAAACGCTGTGCAATAAATCTATTTGCAAAGAGAAATACATATTTGAAATATTTTAAATATGATTGACAAAGTACGTAATCATATTCCAAACTAGAAACTGAATTACTAAAGCACACATGAAGAATTGCACATTTAGACCTGAAGAATACTACAGTACTTAAAATATCTTCATTTTACCATGCTGATGGTACTTGATTGAAAGAATGTTGAGTGATCCAATAATATATTTCATAAGCATCATTTTATTTTAAATGTAAACAATGTCAAAACTCAAATAAATTTAGAAAAACTCTTCTATCTGAATATATTTACTTTACTACCATAAAGTATTCTTGCTTGCTATTCTCCCAGCTTAGATCTGTGAATAGATAATTTAGCAAAGTTTTTTAAAGATTTCATTGTGAATGTAGAAGGAGTTATAAATTCTTTTGTTTTTATAGATTTCAAATTTGGTTTTTGCTTAAAATGTGCAGTCAGTGCTTAAAAGCACCAAAAGAGTGTAGTCTATTAATTTTTAAGATGAACCACCTTTCACAAAACTATAGTTTTAATAATATTCAAGCCTGAAGTTAAAGGCATTTCTTCTAATTTTTAAAATTTCTGTCTTTCTAGGATTCCAAAGAAGACACACAGAGAATTGGATGTTGCACATACATTAGATATTTATTTGTTAATAAATCTACTTCCCACTCTTGCAGTATTTTCTGAATAAGTTAAAACCTCACCTGGATCTGCCAGGAGAACAGAAGTGCAAGAAGTTAAAACAAAGAATGTTTAATGAGTTTCTCCGTGGGAAGCAGTGTCTTACTGAATAGCCACATCCACAAAGGCCTCTTCAGAAGTCAATCACTAAGGTAGTCATGCAGATCTTCATCACGAGGAAAAACATACAAATGAGGAATATGAACAATTTCAATTTGAAATTTCCAGTGGTCTTTGGGGAAGCTGATGTTTCCCATCTATTAAAAAAAAGTCAGCAGTCTTCTGAGGCAAACAGCTACTGGGAAAAAACCCTACCAAAATGTATAATAGGAGACAGACTCCCCCAAAAAGCTTCCCAATGTCCCCATACAGCGCCCAGGTTAATATCTCAAGCAGCTGTCCTGATCTCTATGGTCTAAGCTTTTAACTAACTTTAATTAAATGGAATCTTTGGTGTGCAAGGGTACATATGCCTGGGATATGAATAAAAGAAACGCACAGCAGAATCTGGCATATGGTTGCACACACATGCATCATTTGATTTTTGATTTTTGAAAGTATATGTTAACATTCATGAGAGGTTAAAAGAAAAAAAAAAGCAACATCGGAAATAGCACAGTCTCTCTGGACTTCAACTTTTTGCCTACTATTCATACCATCACAGCTAGGATTAAAAAACACTATGTCTTAATTGTCAGATGCACAATCTGCAGTGTTTAAATGGACCCTGAGGAATTGGGTCCGAACCTAAACCAATCGGTTGCAAGCTATTTTTCTCTTCCGTTAGATGTTGGGCTGAAGTATTTGCATAAATGTAACCGCACTGTCCGTCTTTTAACTTTCACTCAATTAATTATGCTTCCAGCCCCCTGCTGATGGACAAAAATGAGACTTCATCTGCAAATAGCTTCAGCAGTTTACAGCTTATTAAATGCCAAAATCCAGTTAAGACAGTTTGAGAATTCTCATGTCAGGCATTTCAACATGCCATTTTTAACACAAAATTCTTATTAAAAAATGAATCACTACTCCAAGACTGGGAAAATAAAATCACTTGCATAAAGGTAATGAACAGAATAGAATTTCGTATAAATTGTGTACTTAGCATATGCGACTCACTCCCAGCACTTCTAATTGGCTTGCCTAATAATGAAGCTGCTATGAGAAGACTTCTAAGTTGAGAAAAAAAATAGTTTCTCCAAATTACAAACAGCTTTCATCTATGCAACCAGCTTTTATAATTTATATAAAAGTCTGTGTACAGTCTGAAGAAAGTAGATGAAGAGAAGTAACATATTATATATTCTTTTACATATAACTTTGCTCTAATTTCCTGAGGTATGTTTTACATATTGCATCAAACATCTGGTACAATCACAATCTCCAACCCCTCGTGTTTGCAGAGCTGGCAAATTATTTAAGTCAGAAAAAGAAAAAAATATATCTATTAAAATTGAATGAATGTATAAAAATTCAGCATTTCCTAATTCACTATAATACGGTGGGAATAATTTCATTAATCTTTGTAATAACTTGACCTTGCAACATCTTTGTGTTCTATAAAATTTGCTTAAGTTAAAAACTATCTATCAAAAAGATGTGTATTCCCTGGATTTTGTGAATAAAATTAATTATTTTATTTTCATTTTTATAAAGAAGTACCTTTATGGTAATATATAATTAAATTTTCTTAGAATATGGAGAAGTAAAATACTCCATTTCTTTTATTTGTTACTGAAAGAATCAAGACTTCTGCAAGGCAATACTTGGAGTTGAACTAACTCATCGCTGGGAATATTTTAGTCATTGTCACAGAAAGTCAATTGATGCTAATTTGACAATTGACAATCAGTCTCAAGTATGAAGTTGCTGGGGTTATTATTCTTGTCAACTTTATTCCATATGATAAGATATTCTACTGTTTGGAATTTTGTTGACAAATTGTGTTATGTATATATGTTTCTCCTACAATATATCAAGATAAAATTGATTATGGCATGATGATTTATGACAAAAGTGGCAGGGATTATTTTAAAAGCAATTTCTCTCTGATCATATACTAATTAACAGCTTTCATAACAAATCTGCAGACTGCAGTTGGCATTTGATCAAAAGCCTAGTACCGCACTACTGGTACTTGAATATTTGGAACATGTGAAAGAAATTTATGTGATATACCCTTGTACAATTGTAGAAACTGACACATGTGGTTCAGTTCTGAAAATACTAAGTGAATAGAGGACCCTCAATTTGCCTGCTAAGAATTATGTTATATAAAGTGACATTACTGGTTAGAACAAAGATGTCTCTACTGTGGTGTGTGGTGCATATGCCTTTAACTTAGATGGAGGCAGGTTGAACTTGAGAGTTTGAGGACCCCTGTCCTACAGATCAAGTTCCAGGCCAACCAGGGTTAAATAGTTTACCTAAAAAAAGGTACCATATAGTTGTTCAGCCTTGAAACCATATATGCACCAATGACAAAGATGTCTTCAATGCATTGCATTTATATATTTCTATGTAAACAGACATAGGTACATATGCACATTTATATGTGTATATATGTATGTAATAATAATCATAATATTATTTGAGTGAGCCAGGCAAGTGTTTTAAGGCAGGAGAGCTGGGATAAGGGGCTGGATAGAGGAAATGGAAGAAGAAAGTGATGTAATTCTAACTGTCATGTAATTAAAGCACATTAGAAACAAACAAAAGCTTGTTTTCTTTTCTGAAACTAATGAAAAGGGAAGAAATATGCACAGTTCGAATATTTTCTATGTAATTTAATGTACATTACAATTAATAATAAATAAATGTCTTTATAAGCATTCTAGTTCTAGAGCTAGAAAAGTTGGTAAATTAATTTATGAAACTTATTGTATGTGTGTATTATAATAAAATATAAATATATTCTTAGAATAGTTCTTAAAGCTCTGTCTATTGAATTTGAATGTAGAGCAATTGCAACTCAAATAGAAGGCTGATGGAGAGCCACTGTTGTGTGCTATAATTGATTTTTGTAATGGTGTCAAGCAGTACATTCACAGAAATGTCCCACCAAGGTCAGATGCACAACAGAATGAATAGGAAAGAGGATTCTGTTAATCTGTAGAGAGATATCAGAACACATAAATTCCCATGAGCTTTCAGTTCTCAACAGAAATACTGGGCATATATGGTTCATGGTGCCATGGTCAAGGTTGCAGAAGAGGCCTATGTCAGTAAGATGAGCATGGGACCATTATGAAGAGAGGAAAATAAAACCAGAATTCTGCTACCACCACCATATATATATATATGCATATATATACATATATATACATATATATACATCTATGTATATATATTACGAAGAAATATACATTTATACACTTTTTGTCAGTTAACTTATTGGACTACGGTTTGTTTTATAAACAAAAATTGATAGTCAAGGATTTTGTATAGCCACGAACAACATGAAAGTTGGAAAATACTCTGAATCCTTGCATGACTTACATGACTGAAATGGTTGTATGTAGTCCAGTTCTCACATGAGCAGAAATTCTGGAGAACAGATTTTACTCACATATCCCTGAAAGTCTCACCATAAAAAGGTGAAATTCAGAGGAAGTCTCTCTGCATGATGCTTTGACTTATGCTCACCTATTCGTTGTCTCTGTAAACTTTCCAAGTTTAGAATCTTCTATTCCATGCAGCCTTTATTCCACATTTATTATATATTCTGTTTTCTTTCCCATTATTCCTTGTCAAGAGAAACTACGTGAAGATGATTCCAATTGGAAATACAGAGACAAGCAAAACTGCTGAGCCACAATCAGGTGCCACTATGCATTAGAGAGCATTTTTTTAAGAATGCTGATAACTTTGTTTAATAAGTGTAATATTAGAAATTAATATGTATAATATCTTTACAATATGTTCTTCATTATTACTGTTTCTTCCTTGTTCTTTTTTTAATTAAATTTTTATTTTTTACATTAATTACATATTATTTACTTTGCATCTCAGCTGTAGCCCCCTCCCTCCTTCCCTTCCAATTCCACCCTCCCGCACTCATCTCCTCCCATCCTCCTCTCCAAGTCCACGGTTAGGGGAAGTCTACCTCCCCTTCCATCCTACCCTAGCTTATCAGGTCTCATCAGGACTGTCTGCAGTGTCCTCTTCTGTGGCTTAGCAAGGCTGCTCCTCCCTTGATGGGGGAGAGGGTCAAAGAGCCAGCCACTGAGTTCATGTCAGAGACAGTCCTTCTTCTCCTTACTAGGGAACCCACTTGAATACTAAGCTGCCATGGGCTACATCTGAGCAGGGGTTCTAGGTTATATCCATGAATGTACCTTGGTTAGAGTATCAGTCTCAGAAAATACCTGTTGGTCAGATATTTTGTTTCTGTTGCTCTTCTTGTGGAGCTCCTGTACTCTCTAGGTCTTACTAACTACCTCTTCTTTCATATGATTACCTGCACTCTGCCCAAAATTTGGTTATGAGTATCAGCATCTGCTTGGATACACTGCTAGGTAGAGTTTTGGCAGAGAAACACTTAAAGAAATGCTTAACGTCCTTAGCCATCAGGGAGATGCAAATAAAAACAACCCAGAGATTTCACCTTACACCCATCAGAAAGGCTAAGATAAAATCTCAAGTGACAACACATGCTGGAGAGGCTGTGGAGAAAGGGGAACCCTCCTCCACTGCTGGTGGGAATGTAAACTTGTACAACCACTTTGGAAATCAACTTGGCATTTTCTCAGACAATTAGGAATAGCGCCTCCTCGAGATCCAGAAATACCTAGGCTTATATCCAAAATATATTCAAGTATACAACAAGGACATTTGTTCAACCTGGAAACAACCCAGATGTCCATCAATGGAGGATGGGTACAGAAATTGTGGTACATTTACACAATGGGATACTACTCAGCAATTAAAAATGAGGAAATCATGAAATTTACAGGCAAATGGTGGGATCTAGAAAAGATTATCCTGAGTGAGGTATCCCAGAACCAGAAACACACACATGGTATATATTCACTTATAAATGGATTCTAGACCTAGGATAAACATACTAAAATCTTTACACCTAAAGAATCTAAGCAAGAAGGAGGATCCAAGGTAAAAGGATCAATCCTCACTTAGAAAGACAAAGTGGAGGACATTGGAAGAAGGAGAAACCAAGAAACAGGACTGGACAGCATTCTTTAACAACTCTTCTTCCCACATCTGCTTCAATCTCCCTGTTGCGTGGAGCCTTTCAGAGGACCCTCTATAGTAGTCTCTCATCCTGTTTCTTCTCTTCTACTGCTTCTTGTGTCTATCCTGTTTGCCTTGCTGAATAAGACTTAAGCATCCTCCCTAAGGTCCTCTTAGTATTTAATTTCTTTATGTCTGTAGGTGGCTATCCAATATTACATGGCTAATATCTGATTATAAACTAGTGTATACCATACCTCTCTTTCTCTTTCTGGGTTACCTCATTCCAGATCATCTCTTCTAGTTCTATCCATCTGTTTGAAAATTTCATGTTTTCCTTGTTTTTAATACCTGAGAATTTCACCCCTGGTGATATGGGCTTTCCAGACAGCAAAGGAAGTGGATACAGGCAGTCCTACTGAGACTTGACAAGCTATGGACAGGTGGCAGAGAAAGAGGACTCCCCTTTTCAGAGAACTAGGGGGAGGGGATGGGGGAAGAGGGAGGGAGAGTGTGGCTGAGGGGAGTTGAGGGAGGGGGCTTCAATAAGGATATTTAATGAATAAACTGTGGAGAAAAAAATAAAAATTAAAAAAAATCTTCTTCCCGATCTCTACAGAAATACTTGTTTTAGACCTTTTGTTTTTGAGATCGTGTCCAAATGCGAGCTGGGCAAGAATGACACCAACAGAAAGTAGCCCTTGAGGCCCCAAACCTACGCAAAATCTATAGGCACCTGTCTAAGACTAGACGTGTTTGTGTGTGTGTGTGTGTGTGTGTGTGTGTGTGTGTGTGTCAGAATGAGAGAGAGAATTGGATTCCCAGGAGAAAATTTTCTGTTAAAGCTCTAGAGTAGAGTGCTTGTGGTGAAACATACCATATTAATGGAACTTAAAATAAATAAATAGCTTTTCAGAAGTACAGCTAGTGAGGGTGAGAGCAAGGAAGACACTGAACAGTTAAGCAGAGCTCAAATCAGAGCTATTTAATGCCCTGTCAAATGTATGATCATAGAAATGAATGCAAACCACTTGTGGAAAGTAAAAGAGTAAGACTTCCCTGTCTTCCCATCTTGTTTTCATCATTTTGGTTTTTATCTACTTCCTTCCTGAACATTCTTTGCAGCAAGAGGCATTGAAACTTTTTAGCTCCTCATGTCATTTCAGTAGCTTTTATTTATTTATTTATTTATTTATTTATTTATTTATTTATTTATTTATTTATTTATTTATTTTTACTACCTTTAGTAAGCAAGGTGGTTGAGCCCTCATCACATGCCATAACACAGTGGAAGCTTGCATAATGCTCTCACAAGTTCACAATAGTTTAGCTGATGCAACTCATTTCCAAATAGTGATTCAGGAAATTAAGACTTTTCTTTTTCAATATTTTGACCAAAATACGCACATATTTCTTCCAAACATTTTTTTTGGCCAGTCACACCATGGCCCCACAATGCAGTGGGGCTTGGAAATGTATAGAAGCGGGTCCACACACACACAAAAAAGAAAGCTGTCTTGTTAAAAATTTATCAATTTCCACACAATTAGATGGGAATGATAGTATGAATATTACTTTTGACAAAGAGAATTTCCATCATTTCTCCAAAAAACACAATCTTAAAAGCCCATTGACTTCAAAAGTATGGTTCAATGTAAAGCATAAGTTATTTTTCCTAATAATTCTGAATATACGTCCTCAGATCCTAACTAAAATGCTTATTTATTGCCATGGTTGTACTTCCAACACTGTCTTTACACCCCTCTAAAATATTCTGTATACAGTTATAAAGCAGTAACAACAAAATATAATTAAATTTTCTATTTAGGAAAGGAAACAATGTGAGACCAAGGAAAACACTGTCAGCAATATCAAATGCTGTTGGACAAGCTTTATATAGTACCTGTATCACCACGGGGGATTCTGTGCTTACCTCTCCGTGCTTTTAATAATTTCAGATGGCCAAGACCCATGAATCATACCTAAAGAAAGCCTGCTTGCTAGAAAAAATTAATAAATAAACTCCAATTTGATTTGAGAAACACTTGGTAGGGCTGTTTGTTACAGGGGCTAGCATTCTAAAAGTAAGGCCATCATTGAAAAAGCTGTGTCAAGAAACAACTGAGGCTAAACTCAGAAGAGGAAGCATTTTCTCTATGGGCATAGCAGTGTGCTGGGAACAAAAACAGGAAAACTAATTGTGCAACTAATTCTGTTGACTGGTTTATAACAGACAATGCGGTAATTGATAAACGTTAGCATTTAATTTATTCAAGGACTACTGTGTGGTTTTCAAAGAGAAAACCAATTACTCCTTACAACTAAAAGCTTTCTCCTTCTTAAGGAGAATCTAAAGTGAGTTAATAAAGTGATAAGAATGCCTTGATTAACTGTGGGTTCAGAGAGGAAATGACGAACTTATGCCCTGAAAAATTCCAACCATCTCAAGTTCAACTTCAAATTTATACTGTTTTTATAATTCTTGAATTGATAAATAGGATCTTAAAATGTTTGTAAAAGTAGTTGAAAAGATCAGTATTATAAGATGATTTTCAAAATTACAAATCATAAGAAAATTTACCAATGACATAGCTATAAAATATAGTTTCTTGATTAGTAAAATTACTCTTATGGTTTATAGATGCTACTAGGGAAGACAGATGTCAAAAAAAAAAAAAGTTAGGCCAATGGAGTGAAAGACTCTAAGAGCCAGAGATAGTTAATGACTACAGTGAAAGTGTTTCTATACACAACAGAGAAATTACCCATATGAACTAAGAGACTTTAAGCAAAGCAAAAACTATTGCAAATTCAAGACAAATCTCAGCATGGAAGAGTAGTCTGGGCTCAAATCCCCATCCCTACCTGAGGAGAAAACTCTTTGTTAAGGCTGTGGCCCAGCTAGGTTGATGAAGATCCAGTGGATGTTAAGCAGCCCAAGAGCATTGGCAACACTGATTGGACTTTATGATTTTTGAATAATTGACTCTAAGTTGTGGGTGCATGTGATAGAGGTTTTCAGGAAGGATGATGTAGATCATCAAAATATTGTCCATGACAGTCTCAATTTTTATCAGAAAAAAAGCTATTGGAAAACGAACTACTAAAATGAAAACATGTTTTTTTAATGGGAATGCATTTTATTAATTTTAATTTTTTATATTAACTACAGTTTATTCACTTTGTATCCCAGCTGTAGCCATTTCCTTCATTCCCTTCCAGTCCCACCCACCCTCTCTTATCTCCTGCCATGCCGATCTCCAAGTCCACTCATAAGGGAGAAACTCTTCCTCTTCCCTCTGACCCTAGCCTATCAGGTCTCCTCAGGACTGGCTCTATTGTGTTCCTCTCTGGCCTGTTAAGACTTCTCGCTTGTCAGAGGGAGATGATCAAAGAGCCAACCACTGAGTTCATGTCAGAAACAATCCCTGTTCCCCTTACTAGGACACTTACTTGGATACTTAGCTGCCATGGGCTACATCTGTTCAGGGATTCTAGGTTATCTCTATGCATGGTCCTTGGTTGGAGTATCAGTCTCAGAAAAGACCCCTGTGTACAGATTTTTTGGTTCTGTTGCTCTCCTTGTGGAACCCCTTTCCCCTGGGTCTTCCTTCTTGTTTAGCTTCTTTAGGTGTAAAGATTTTAGTGTGTTTATCCTAT
>CM053745.1:41355708-41405176 GCA_028658305.1 Pachyuromys duprasi | reverse complement strand
TTCTTTCTGCTTTTGGGATACCTCACTCAGTATGATTGTTTCCAGGTCCCACCATTTGCCTGCGAATTTCATGATTTCCTCCTTTTTAATTGCTGAATAGTATTCCATTGTGTAAAAGTACCACAATTTCTGTATCCATTCCTCAACTGAGGGACATCTGGGTTGTTTCCAGGTTCTGGCTATTACAAATAAAGCAGCCGCGAACATGGTTGAGCAAATGTCCTTGTTGTGTACTTGAGCATCTTTTGCATATATGCCCAAGAGTGGTATAGCTGGGTCTTGAGGAATCACTATTCCTAATTGTCTAAGAAAGCGCCAAATTGATTTCCATCTTATAGGTATAGTATCCATTTATAAGTGAGTATATACCATGTGTGTCTTTCTGCTTCTGGGATACCTCACTCAGGATGATCTTTTCTAGATCCCACCATTTGCCTGAAAATGGACTAATTATAACTATATCTAAAGAATATAATATTATTAGTCTTATCTTTTTATATGTCCCTTCTCTTTATAGTTATCTAGATTTCACTGTCTCAAATTTATGAAATAACTCATTCTCCTAGGTATTTGGAAAAATTAAAAAAAAACTTATTTAAAAGAATAACCTCACTCCTTTTCTCTCTCTCCTCCAACTAAACTACCCAAGGCTTCTTTCTTTCTTTCTTTAAATCCTAACATTTCTTGTATAATAATTTTATGAATAAGCAATGTTGATTCTTAGTTGCTTGATATATGTAGGTGCTATCATATTAAAGATTTTATATGTAGCATCTGTGTATGGATAGTCCTTTCTGTAAATAAAACTTTGATCCTTAAGAATAATACTGAAGGAGAATAGGCTATCTTTTTAAGTTTTGATATTTCCTCTCTTGTTCATTTATTCAGGTTTTTAAGCATTATGCCTTTCCATGGCAATCCATATTTTTAAACTTAGTCATATCTGTCTATTCTCTTTCCTTAACTACTGTCTGCATTCTGCACACACTTGAATATGCCAGTTGCTATGCCATGGGTTTGGATGCATGTTATTTTAAGTTGCAGTTCTAGGTAGTGATTCTTATACCTAATGTCTAATAAAATTTCAATATAATTCAATCTCACCCATTTATATTTACTTCCAGTCCTGTCTGCAAAACCAATGAGACATATGCCCTAGATCTGTCCTTTATTAGAACTGCAGTTTTGGTGGTTTTTCTAACTCTTCCAGTATACTACAAATCTTGTAAGCTTCTTGAGAGGAAGATTTTATTTTCTATCTTCGGAGTCAGCAAGGAAATTCTTTAATTAGTCATCATCACCACAGAGTCGTTTGTAGGATTACAAATGAATGAATACAGCATAATCTGATGGTGACAGTCTGTTGGACAAATTATAATAGAAATAGTCAGGGCCAAGGTAAACATTCAATGAGACCTGATACATTTGATTTATAATGTTTTATTAAGAAATGAAGAAGGGGGGTATGGAAAGACCTGGAGGGGACAGGAGTGCCACAAGGAGACCAACAGAGCCAAAAATCTAAGCCCAGGGAGGTCTGCAGAGACTGATAATACAACTAAGGACCACGAATGGAGATAACTTAGAACCCCTGCTCAGAGGAATCCTATAGGCTGCTCAGTCTCCAAGTGGGTTCCCTAGTAAGGGGGGCAGGGGCTTTTTTTGATATGAATTCAGGGGCTGGCTCTTTGATTTCCTCAGCTTGGGCTGTGCAACCCACAGAGGAAGATGAAGCAGTCAGTCCTGATAAGACCTGACAGGCTAGGGTCAGATAGAAGGGGAGGAGTTCCTCCCTTACCAGGGGACTAGAGAAAGGGCATAGGGGGAAAAGAGGGAGGGTGGGTGGAATTGAGAAGAGATGAGGGAGGAGCCCACAGACAGGATACAAAGTGAATAAATTGTAATAAATAAATAAAATTTTAAAAGAAACATCTCAAAGGACACATAAATTGACACCTATATTATTTCTGATGTTTGCAATGAATCATGATTTTTTTTCCTTTTTGAAAAAGTTTCTCCAAGTTATCCTAAAATATCCTCTACTTTGTGTGTCTTCATTTTAATTTTTTATATGTGGCATAACGATTAATTTCAAGAATTCCCCAAGTCAGTAGTGTCAATACTATATCTATGAAATGTTTATCTTTTGGACAGAATGGATACAGAAATTATGGTGCCTTTATACAATGGAATACTACTTTGCAATTAAAACTGAGGAAATCATGAAATTCGCAGGCAAATGGTGGGACCTGGAAACGATCATGATGAGTGAGGTATCCCCAAAACAGAAAGAAACACTTGGTATTTACTCACTTATGTAGACCTATAAGATAGGATGGACATGCTGAAATCTATACACCTCTGGAAGATAAGCAAGAAGGAGGACCCAGGGTGGGATGATCAATCCTCGCTTAGATGGACAAATGGGATGGACATTGAATGTAGGAGAATACAAGCCACAGGACAGGAGCCTACCAGAGAGGGCCTCTGAAAGACCCTACCTAGCAATGTATCAAAGCAGATAATAAGATTCACAACCAAGCTTTTAGCAGAGTGCAGGGAATCATATGAAAAAAGGGGGAGTTAGTAAGACTTGGCGAGGACAAGAGCTCCACAAAGACCAAATAGATCAGGGCACAGGGGTCTTCTATGAGACTGTTTCTCCAACCAAGGTCCATGTATAGATATAAACTAGAACCCCTGCTTGGATGTGGCCCATGGTAGCTCAGTATCCAACTGGGTAACCTAGTAAGGGGAACAGGGACTATTTCTGTCATGATCTCAATGGCTGGCTTGTCCACTGTCCCCCCACCTCCCATCGAGGGAGGAACAGCCTAGTTAGATCCCAGAAGAGGATATTGCAGCCAGCCCTGAAGAGACATGATAAGCTAGGGTCAGATGGAAGGGGGGAGGC
The DNA here is from genome assembly GCA_028658305.1 of Pachyuromys duprasi. Taxonomy (NCBI): domain Eukaryota; kingdom Metazoa; phylum Chordata; class Mammalia; order Rodentia; family Muridae; genus Pachyuromys; species Pachyuromys duprasi. The sequence continues at coordinate 41,402,262 of CM053745.1, read as the reverse complement.
TATCAGGGGACTTGGAGGGGTGCAGGGAGAAGATGAGGGAGGGATGAGGAGAGTGGGAGGGGGTTATGACAAGGATACAAAGTATATAACATGATTAATATAAAAATAAATAAATTACTTAAAAAACTTTTTCATGAGATGTAATCATAAGAGACATCACTTAACCCAGTTGTCTGGATGTGAGTCAAATAAATATATTCTCTCTCTTACAGGATATATCACATATCAGAAGAAAGAAATTTAGCTTCACTATGTAATAGTTTACATGTTGTAAGAGTAGATTATTTTCCACTATCTTCTAATATGTAACCATTATAGGCTATTCAGTAAATTCCAGTGTTATATTCCAATTTATGTATACTATAAAGTAAATTTGATAATTAAGCTTTCCAAGATTTGATCCAATTATGGCAAGAAAGAAAAAGCTGTTCATATAGTAATAAATGTTCATTGCTAAATAGATCTTTTAATTTTCACATGACATTTCTTAAAAACCTTTGAGATAATTCAATTATAATATTTCCCCCATCTTTTCCTACTTCTAAACCCTTCTTATACCTATCCTCACTCTCTTTAATAATCATGTCCTCATTTTTAAATTAATTCTTATCCCACTCATGCAATGTACAACATTATATATATGTATATATATAATATATATAATATTACACACACATACATTTTCTTAAATATAACCGGTTCCCACACATATGTATATATGTTCCTAAATAGAGCCTGTTACATTCACATAATGCTTTCAGGATTGAATTGAACGTTTGACACTGGTATGCCAGTTGGTATGCCCTTCCTGAGGAAGGCCCCCCGTCTAGCTCCCAGCTCCTTATTGCCTATAGTTCTCAGTGTAGGGTTGAGGCCTCATGAGCGTTTCCCCATTTACAATGGTTGATGTCATTCTTGTTCAGCTCTTAAATCAGCAGTCATGCATACCCTGCTGATAGAAGAGTTCAGTATTTCAAATCAGCCACTGGCTGGCTGTGTGCCATATCAGGGCACCCAAAATTCTCAGCATTTCAAAACCGTGCACTAATTCTTGCAAGCACAGAGCAGAAATTGAACCCACCTCCTGTGTCATACTTTCCTCAACAAAGCCACACCCCATTAACATGAGCAAACAGAACTACCAACAGGAGATGTTCAAAATAACCTATTAGATACATTCTCATCCCAACTGTCAGGTGTTCCCACCCAAAGAAATAATAAAACAAAATGTGTAGTTGTGGAAAACAGAATGCTTCATCTGCCATACTAGAATTTTTGTGTTCTTTTACCTACTTTTAGACTTCAGTTGGTAATATCCCTGAGTTTCAATGATGGATATGTACCTCTGAGAAAGGACTTTATATTCATCTAAAGACTAAATAGACCAATGATCCTGCATTGCTTTTCTGTATTTTATGACCATTTCTACTATCTGATAGACAACTTAAACTCAACATGCGTGTGTAGCAAATAAATTTGTGTAATTCTAATTTTGTCACATTTCCCATTCATTTTCAGAATTTATATTACACTTCTCCCATACAAAACAAATTTTGACCTCTTAGAAATCTGCAACCGATATAGCCCACAGACAGCTCAGTCTCCATGTGGGTTCCCTAGTAAGGGGAGAAGAGACAGTCTCTGACATGAACTACATTGCCTGCTCATTGTTTGTTTCTCCATGGTGGGGTGACGTAGCCAGCCCACAGAGGAAGAGGGTCCAGGCAGTCCTGATAGGACCTGATAGCCTAGGGTCAGACAGTAGGAGAGGAGGACTTCCCTTATCAGTGGACTAGGGGAGAAGGGTAGGAGAGGAAGAGGAAAAGGGGTGCAAAGAGGAAGGTGGGAGGAATAGGGAGGGAGGGAGGGACGGGGAGGAGATGAGGTAGTGGGCTACAACTGAGATACAAAGTGAATAAATTGTAAATAAGAATATTAGAAAATATAAATCTTCAACCAATATTCATTTTTCATTTTAACATTTTTGTTTGCCGAATCACAATAAATTAAAAATAATTACTTTCAATGTTTTTCCTACTCTTAAATAATGAACTACAAAAAATATTTTAGAAATGTGTTTCTACAATTATACAAGGCTTAAAAAGTTCCCACATAATGATAAAACTGAGAATAATATATTGAGTTTCACAAATTATTGAAGTCAATGAAAGAGCTTATAGTTTTCAATGAAAGCAAATACTTCTCTGCAGTAGAGGAAAATGCTCATATCCTGTTTCTGTAGTGTCACTATTTAAACAAAATAAATTTGTCAATTGACCATTGAAGTCACAGGTCTTTCTACTGACAGTAGAAGAAACAAAGAAGAAAGACAAAATAAGCAATGTATTGTTTACAATTGGTAGACAGTAATGAGGTTCATGGTCTTTAAATATGGCTGTCTTGGTAGCATGTTTACTTAGTATGCATAAGACACTGAGTTAAATACTCAGTTCCCAGGTTCACCCAGTGTGATGGCACATGTCCTTAATTTTAGTACTTGGCATGTGGAGGTAGGAGGATCAGAAGATTAAGGTCACTTTTGGCTATAGAGCAAGTATGAGGCCTGGTCTAAAGCAGACCCAATCCACATAGTATACCTATGCTTGTACATAAATAAAATGTTTCTCATAATAAAAAGAAATTAGAAAGCTTTTATCCATGTAAATAACCTTATATACTCCAATCAAAGTAATTTATAATGTGTAAGCTTAATATAAAACTCTTCATTTTTTAAATTAAATTTTTATTTCTTATATTAATTACAGTTTATTCACTTTGTATCTCAGCTGTAGCCCCCTCCCTCGTTTCCTCCGGATCCCACCCTCCTTCCCTCATCTCCTCCCATTCTCCTCTCCAAATTCAGTGATAGGGGAGGTCCTCTTCCCCTTCCATCTGACTCTAGTTTATCAGGTCTTAAAAATTATTGATTTTTATTCTGATAAATCATAAACTCCTTCATATGGAATATGAGTTGCACTGAAATTCAGCTTGCATATAAGCCTTCTGACTAGGTCTTTTAGTACAGGTTCTTCTCTGGCTGTACTAAATTTCTCAAGTTTTTCTGAGTTACTCTCTCTGTTTCACCTATGTTCCTTTTCTACAGACACACACCATTTACACATTTTGGACATTTTCCAAATCTCTCTTTTTTTTGTTTTAGATTAAATTTTGTAGAACATATCATGATGAAGAGTTTGCACAAAAAAAGGTAGGTTGGAGGGATAGCAGAAGAGTTGCAAAATGAAATATGTTCTAGAAAGCAAGTTAATGCAGAATGCAATGGTATTTGATCCAGGGGGAACTGTGAACATGGGATTAACAGCATCAGAGGTGTTAAACAGACCTTGGAAAAATGAGGCTCTAAGGGTATTTATTCACCAACTCCAAGCTATCCCATTGTAGGCAGTCATTTATTTATTTTCAGAAGTATGTTTACCTTACCTATCTTTGTCATGCCAGTGTTATTTATCACCAGACATTAGCTGAGTATTTTTGTCCACTTCACCTTGAAGACAAAAGCTTAGAGTTCTAAAATTTAATGATTATGCTACTGAAAAATAGAATTTTACATTAATCTGAAATTTTAATACTTATTAAAATGTTATATATATATATGTATATAAAACTAATCCTCTCTCTTACCAAAACTGCATTACAAGGATATTCACAAAGAAGGAATGTTGTCTATGTTTTCAGTAGAACTCTGTAAGATCAGTTTGAGACTGAAGTAGGCAATTTGGGGAAAGCTGCTGTTCATTCTTCTGTTTTGTTTCATTTTGCATCCTGAATGAGAACTGAGAAAAACTTTGTTATTTTATTTTTCATCTGCATTTTACTGTTACATTGTCAAATGTTATACGGTGTATCACAGTAAATGCAAATATGTTAACCTTTCAGCTTCTTTGAATGCTAATGATGATGTTTCTCATTATTTGTTTTTGCAAGAGAGAATTATGCCAACCAACAAAAACAACAAAGTTTATGGAACAGTTTATCACCTATTTATCTTAAACAAAAGTTCCGTCATCTTTCAATATAGTACAATATTACAATATTGCAGTACAGAATTATGCAAACTAAAAGACATTTCCACCTGCAGAAAATCTGATTGTCATTACAGGAGCTGAGGAATAAAAACACACTAGAAAAATCTCTTGTGTTGCACTGCAACAATAAGTTTTGCAAACATTTTTTTTATCCATTGTTATTAGTAGCTGATAAAACATATTTTCATCCTCTGAAGGTTTGCTGGCCAAAATGACAACAAGCAACATGCTATTGGTCATAATGGGAGAAAAATCAAGCAAGTCCAAACATATGAGACTCAAAAAGTTCATTATTATACAGCATTATTCAGATGTTATTTTGAAAAATTTGAACAAATATTGATCCCAGAGTCATCTAAATTATATATAAAATTCAAATATCGATATATATCAAATGTCAAATAAACCAAAGTTGGCTCATGAAGATTCTTGTCCTTACATTTAGAACTGTGGGTGATAGTATTTAGACTGTGTTAAGTCTTTACTTCTCCAAAAGGTTATCATTGCCTGACCCGGACAATTTCAGAGGACAATACATTCTCAGAAGGCAGAAGAAGCTCCCCTCATTTCTGCACCAACATCTGAGAAATAATGGTAGACACTTACTCTAGTCATCTGACCTCAGAATCACTGTGATATACCATGATGCTACTGACCTCCCCAACCCTCACCCTAAACATGAGTTAGGATAAAAACAGTAGGAGAGACATCTAGGTTGTTTACAGATTCAATTTAGATGTCCCTCAACTGAAGAATAGATATAGATTACGGTACATGTACACAATGGAATACCACTCAACAATTAAAAACAAGGAGATCATGAAATTTGCAGGCAAATGGATGTAACTATGGAATGATCATCCTGAGCGAGGTAACCCAGAAGCTGCAAGACATACATGATACACACTCTCTTATAAGTGGATATTAGCCATATAATATAGGATAAACATACTAAAATCTATAGTCTTAAAGAAGCTAAACAACAAGGAGAACCCTAGGGAAGAGTCTGAAACCTCACTCAGAAGGGCATACAGCGTAAACATTAGAAGTAGGAGAAGACAAGAAACAGGAGAGGAGACTTCCACAGATGGCCTCTGTAAGACTTTACCCATCATGGTATCAAAGGAAATACTGAAACACATAGCCAAACTTTGGGTAGAGTGCAGGAAACCTTATGGAAGAAGGTGGAGATAGAAAAACCTGGAGGGTACAGGAGCTCCAAAAGGAGAACAACAGAACCAAAAAACCTGGGCACAGCGGGGCTGCAGAGACCAATACTCCAACGAAGAACCATGCATGGAGAGTACCCAGAGTCCCTGCTCACATGAAGCCCATAGGGTGGGTTCCCTAGCAAGGGGATCAGGGGCTGTCTTTGACAGGAACTAAGTGGCTGGCTCTTACATCACCGCCCCCTGATGGGGGAGACGCCTTGCCAACCCACAGAGGAAGATGATGCAGCCAGTCCTGATGAGATCTGATAGGCTAGGGTCAGATTGAAGGGGAGGAGGTCCTCCCCTATCAGTAGACTAGGGAAGAGACATGGAGGAGAAGAGGGAGGGTGGGAAAGTCTGGGAGAAGACTAGGAAAAGGCTATAGCCAGGATACCAAGCAAACCGTAACAAATAAATAAATAAATAAATAAATAAATAAATAAATAAATAAATAAATAAATAAATAAAACAGTAGGAGGAACAAAAGTAAATTCTTTTGATAGGTGAGATTTCTCATGTCTAAAAACTGGATAATGGTTGTATTATATAGGCGAGTATTTAGTTTATTTATTCTGCCATGGTGTCTTAATCATATTTAATTTGAACATTAAAAATATAATAAATATCTAATACTGACTAATGACCTTTCTGATATGCTAACATTAAAATTAAATAAATTTCCTGCAATATTGTGCTAAAAGAGACAGTATTTCCAAAGAATTGTGTGTAAAAGAGAATTTTAACTTTTGGTGTTGGGGTGGGGGAGCAAAAAACCTAAATGTTTTACATGTCTCTAGATATTTTATAATCATTGTATACAACTGCTTAGCCTCTTTGAAAATGGCAGACAAAATGTCAAATTTTTCTACGTAATTAGCGTGGTTTTGAGAAAGTGACTCTCTTACAGCAATTACCCTCTTTTAGTATTTATTTCCTTTCACTATTGATGGATTAAAACATGAAATCATTATTTTTCATTTTGATATAAATTAAAATGGGTATGAAATCGGTGCTGGAAATAGCTCAATGAATAAGAGCTCTAGTTGCTCTTCCAGAAGACTGGTTTTTAATTCCCAGCATTCACATGGGGGACTAGCAACATTCTCTAACTCCAGGTCAGTTCCAGAGAACTCAGGTTTGATATTTTCTTCTGGCCTCCATGGGTACCAAGACTGCAGGCGAAAACATCCATATACATAAAACCTGCTTAAAATAAGTTTATTTCATACACATAGACATTCACAAAATATATGCCCCCAGTTGAAAGTTATATATGCTTAAGTTTAAGTAAATGATTCTACAAAGTATATTTTTGCATAAAGGTATAAAATTTGATAAAGGTAAACCTTATGCTTGTATTTTCATTTTATAACATCTGAACATTACTGAATACATGTAATTACTATACTGCTTAAAATGATAATATTCTACAAAAAGTAAGATGATAGATAACAAAATTACTTCATATGTTACATGCAACCTGGCTGAGGAATAAAAGGGGGATAGAGGGACAAAGTGAGAGATAAGAATGGAGGAGGAAAGGAAGGAGGGAAAGAGGGAAGATTATTTTATGTAGTATTGCCTCCTCTAGTTTAAGTGTTTATTTATTTTGAAATGTTCTTCTCTTAGGAAATAGTGTTTATGAAATATGAAGGAATTTCACATATAACTTTTTTACATTGCTATTAGCAAAAGACAAATATTTAAATTTAGAACTTCAGTTCACCTCTAAAGTTTCAATATCAGCTTTACCCACAATAAAAACTTAAAACCTGTAATTTTTTAAAATACTCAAATCATACATATGTCTTTGTTTTCTGATTGAGACTATTTGGTACTTTTGTTTATGATTGAAATCTTATTTTAAGGATAGTCAAATAGATAATGATTATATTGCACTTACTAAAATTGAATATTTCTTTGCCCAAATCAGTTTCTCTTCTTGATTTAACTTCATTAAAGTAAGGTATTATTCAAGAATATATAATTAGTTTGTTTTAATCTCATCACTTTCGGTTACCTACTAAAATAATTAGCTTCCTCTTTTCTTTTCATTTAGAAGATAGCTAAAGGATCAATGCACAATATGCCATTTTCTACTCTACAGCACCAATTACTTTGATTGTCAGTATAAATTTATTGATTTTTCTTATTAGTACATTATCATTAGATAGTCACAGCAGGATATTTATTAATTAGGGAAAATATTGATTCACTTATGCTTTTTTCTCCTTTTAAGTTTATCCAAAGTATATGTTAGCATCATATTTGCTAATAGCAAGCAGAAAGATATTAAGACCAGCCTTTATGTTTTTTCTCAAAGTTTTTAACTTTACTTTTGTGATAAATGATTAGCTATGGCAGTGATAAAATGAACATGAAAACAATATATAGATAAATATTAAAATATAGGAGATATTTATTTTATCTCATCGTTTTTTTCAGAGATTTTGGTTTTCTTCAAAATCAAGCAATACAGAGCTAAACTCTTGTACACCTCTGTAAGTTGGCTAACTGCATTGTTATACCAAAGTCATAGCGATACAGATTACATGTAACACTAAACAGCCATGGAGATCACCTTTGGTTATGGTCCTGCTTGTTTCTTCCTACTTCAGAGAATTCTGGAGAAGAAGGAATGAAAATTGAACATGAGAATATAGTAACTGAGCAGGATTTATATCTACTTAGCTGTCTGATAAAATCAGGTTTTTAAAATTAATTAATTTTTTATTAATTAGAGTTTATTCACTTTGTATCCCCTCTGAATCCCCCTCCCTCATCAACTCCCAATCCTACCTTCCCTTCCTCATTTCCTCCTATGCCCTTCCCCAAGTCCGCTGATAGGAGAGGACCTTCTCCCCTTCCACCTGACCCTATCCTATCAGATCTCCTTAGGACTGGCTGCATTGTCTTCCTCTGTGGCCTGGTAAGGCTGACCCCACCCCAACAAGGGTAGGTGATCAAAGATCCAGCCACTGAGTTCAGAATCAAAATCAGTTTTCAATCATTTAAAGCATTCATGTTTTGAGAAAATATTAACAGTGCCATTACATACAAAAATTTTCTATATGGTAGAGAAGAACATAAAATTCATGCTCAGAAAATGTGACCTTCCATATAATTATAACCATACATTTTTGTCATATAAAAAGAATATGTGTCAGGAATTCAAGAGAAAATGAAATAAAATAAACAAGAAATACCTCTGTATGAATATTGACTCAGAACAGGAAATAATAAGTAAGAAAGTTATCCTTGCACATACAGGCACACATCCTCACACAGACACATGTTCATACACATAGTAAAATGTTTAAAACTTAGCCAAGTGAATATTTACAAAATTAAAATTTTGCAACTGACATGTCCTGGATGACACATGTCATGTGGAAGGAGCTGCAATAGGGCCAATAATACCATAAAGCTGTAGTGCTTTTGTACACTTTTACGTTGATTCATATCATATTTATGTTTTTACTACTGTGTCATATTTATTTCTTTAATTTAACCTGTATTCTTTATGTGTTTTACTTTGGTAGAAACTGAAGATGCCTGACAAGATTGCCTCCATTCAAGGTCATATATACATTATAATATATATTTTCCAGGGCACTTATAATTTTATACTGAAATCTCAAACAGTAAGAATTCATTTGTAAGAGAGACATTAGGTCAAGTTTGAGACTATTATTTATATCCTTAAATATAAGTACACTCATATCAATGCTTTCATATCTGTTTTATGAATTACAACTTCATCATAAACCAAATTCCCATTTTCTCTCTTATGTCAGAGCCTATACACAATTGTTTATTATATACATTTTAAATGTCTACATTTTTACAGTTTATAATCAAAGAATATATTTAAAACTTTGAAACATGATAAGCTTTTTATTAAACAATGTTTTATAATGACTTTTAAATACTAGATGTAAATCACAGTTACAATTACAGAAAAACGTCTACATTTAACTGGGCTGACATTGACACTTTAGATGAATAGAATTTCTATGTTTGTAATTTACTTTCTTTGAGACAGGATCTCACTGTATATCTCTATTTAGCCTGTAAGTTAGCATGTAGAGCAGGCTGCTTCAAAGTCACAAACATCTACCTGTATCTGCATTACTACAACTGGGATTAATGACATGTGCCACTAAGCGTGAACCATTACATTTCTAACTTTAAATGTTCTCATGTACTTGAGGAATCCAGTCTTTTTTTTAGCAAAGACACACATTTTTTTCCAAGAAAAAATGAGTTTATGTTGACTTTCACTTTATTTATATCATATAAGATAGATGTTTATGAAATTGCCCTTTTATTAGTTATGTTTCTTTCTTATGTTTTTGGTGTCTTTCAAGGGAAGAAAAGAAAGCAGTGTCTATTCTACTACTATTTGAGTTTTTATGACTTGAACTAAAGCAGTTAGCTTTTTTTAACCTTTCATTTCCCTCTCTTTATCTCTAAAACAACTTTTTCATAATTACCAACTCCTGTTACAATTGTTTCTGAAGACGTCTTTTCCCACTTATAGAAGATAAGTGTCCTTATCTTCTGTAGCTGTCCTGTAGCTGTTACTGCTACAGATAATCACATTACATGACTAAATGGTTTCAAGCACTCACTAGACCTTATGACTCAGTAAAAAATAAAATAAAATTAGGGTATAAACCAAATGTCAAAATTCTACATGCTGAGGATTTCCTTGGAGTTACATAAGTTTAAACAATTTCACATCCTTCAATCTGCTATCCTTATAATTTTCCTACTTTACAACTTGTATTCTGCTATTGGAAAGTCTTACCTTAGTCCCATTTCTCACGATCCATCACATTCAAACTCTGATCTTTTCCTACCTTATCTCATGATCATTTAGCCTGTATACCTGTTCGCAGTATTTTAAATTTCCCTGGCTGCTATTACTCTTCTTCTTCTCTCCACCCACTAACAGTGTCACATTTTTACCAACAGTCAATTTGGGATAATAACCTTGACATAACTTAATTTACTTTTAGATTATTATCTCTGAGAGGTTAGGCAGTTTTTCCAGTGGACTTATGTTTCAGCCATGGTGTCTTTACCCTTTTTTTTTTCTTAATTTTCAAACAATCCTGTTTTTATATCATTGTCAGTATACATTTAGGATAAATGTAGCAGCTTCAACAACTTTCTAACTCTTTTGTTTCTGACTCTTATGGAAAAGAGAAAATATTCTCATACCTGATCAGTGAAATTCTCAATTTTTTGAGATACCTATTATCTCCTTTGGGTAAAGTTAATTTGATGTTTGGTGTCAGTTATTGCAACAGGTATTGGGTGTTTCTATTTCATTCGTCATATTCATTGGACAGTGGTTGGTTAAGATACAAACATGTGATTCAATAATAGATAATCCTATATGTTTTCTAAACAAAAGAAGAAACTTCATTTTCTGATAGTGCTGCAATAAACCAATATTCACTATGCACTATGTGAGGGAAATCAAACAAATCTATGATAACCAGGGAAAGGAGATCTTAGAAGAGGAAGACAAAACAGATGGTGGGATTAAATCTATGATTCTGGTAATTTGAAAAGTTCTCAAGCCAACTGTATAAATAGAATTCCATTTATTATAGAGCATATTTCATCTTTGAGGCTGTAGGAATCAGTTTAAAATATTTCAGGTTCAACATAAAACAAAATTGAATTACAGAAAGAAGCTTTACCACTAAATATAAATACAATGGATAATCAGATTTATATGTAGGGCTCTAGAGAGAGAGACCAAAAAAAAAACCAACAAAAAAACCCAAAAAACAAACAAACAAACAAAAAACCAGTTTACAGTGGTTGCTGTTCCTCTAGAGAACCAAGGTTTGGTTCCAGGATTCACATGGTGATTCAAAACACCCGTTACTCCAATTCTAGGGAATCTGAAACAATTTTATGTCCCCCATAGCTACAGATGATGCACATATGTACATGCAGGCAAGCCAACATATATACGTTAAATAAATAAATAATTAAAACTATTAAATAAATAGCATATCATTAGTTGTGTAGCCTTACGAAATTTGTCTTGAAAGACAACTTTAATACATATTTCATGGATTAAAATTTTATGTATGTAAGAATTTGATTATTACTTATCAATATTATCTCTAGTCACTTTTGTAAAGAAAATATTTTCACAATGAGTAATTTTTAGATTGCCTTCCATTATCATAGGAAATTGTTTTATTGTATTTTGTAATCTATAATTTACTTAAGTATGCAGTTATTTAAACATAAAACAAGACTTAAAATGTATAAGATATAGAAATGGACAATGTAAAACAAACTGTATTGTATAAAACAAAGATCATGGTCCCATAAAAGTCCGCCTTCTTAGTCTTTGATGATAAATTCCTTCAAATAATATTTTTATAGCTCTTTTTCTTTTGTGGTACGATCTGTTTGTGATGACAATGTGTAACTTTCTGCATGGTACATTATCTTACTGCATTCAAACTTTTCTTTTACCTTGCCCCTTAAGATAAATCTTTCTTTGTGCTGGACAATGAAGCCCATTTTCTAATAAACCTGATAGGAGCCTAGCCTGTGAGCCCAGGTCTTTGTCTTTGGCTGTGTCAATCTAGACAATTAAGATGAAAAGCACATTTACATGAGAGCAGAAAATTGTGATTAAAGAAAGCAGTGTTAGCTTTTGTTATCTTAGTAATATTATAAATTTTATTTGCTCTACTTGACAGGAATAGACTGAGTTCAAGGGACTTTTTCATAAAAGTCAATTCTCCTGAATGTGAGGTTGATTTATTTAAGAGACAGCACAAGCATAATAGACAGGGCCTGTGGCTCTGCTATCTAATTTGTATGCTTCCATGGTTTTGTGGAGCTTCTACTAAAGAGTGGCTTTTTGAAATGGCTGGGGTCAGGTAAAACAGCAGGAGAGGTGGGAAAGAAATAGAAAGAAACTGAAAACTCACATAATCCCAGTGGAATTATTACGTCTGGATTATTGCCAAACTCATTTGCATCAGCCTGATGTGTGGTTGTATGAGGTCTATGATTTCATTACAATGTAAGTCTACACTAAAGTATTTTGGATTTGTAAAATGCAGGACTTAAAGTATATTCTTTCTCACATAAATACACACATATTCTATAAAGAAGCATTCAGTTTCCTTCTGCTATAACTACTATTTTCTACTAGTCTATTTTTCCATCAAAAATATGTATCATCTATCTATCATCTATCTATTTCTTTTATCTTATGACCATATTCTCAACAAATTATATGTTCCCAAGTCTACTTCCTGAAGTTAAGCATAAAATGGTTGAAGTGTTGTTTTGGTTGTTGTTCTTTTCTGATACATAACTCTATGATGCATTAGTAGACCTGAAACTCACTTATGTAAACCAAATTACTTCAAACTCACAAGGATCCCCCTGCCTCTTCCTCATGAGTGCTCTCATTAAATGTGTGCACTACCACACAAGAGTAATCTGTTCAATAAAAACTGAGACAAAATTCAAGTGAAAAGAGCCTGCAAAAACAAAAATATGATGTAGGAAGATAGACAAAGATTCCCTAATCTAAGATGGTTAACAATTCTCAGTACTCCCCAAAATGAATACAAAGTAAACCTACATTTGATCAAATAAGAAATACAGAGGACCAGCTTGCTTGTGTGAGTGAAAACAATCTTTGTTGTAATTATGGTATTAATATTTACTGTACCTTCTGGTAAACCTGCTGTTAGTCCTAAAGAGCTGTATAACCAAATTACCACACAGAGACTGGGTTTATTTAGTTAACATAGAACACAATGCTGGGCAATAGTTACTCCCTCCTAAACCTCCAAGCCCTCATAGTTTCCTAACATTTCGATTTTACGCATTATCCTTGCTTTTTGTGAAATCTTAGGTCTGGTTCATTCTCTCCATGCTGTTCCATGATCTCTCCTCCATCTCTGCCTTCTCCTAGCTCTCCTTCCCCTTTCTCCTCCTACTCATTTCTTGCCCTTTGGCTTCTCCCACTGCTGAACATTGTGTCTAGTTGCTTTATTTTGTTTACACAGAGTTAAGACAGGATGCTTAGAGTAAGTATCACAATACAATATCTGGATTGAAACCAGAGGGTGGGGGGAGAAATCAGAATTTGGATTGTAAGGTGTGTACATTCCAAAGGAGCATTATACTAACAAATCTTTAATTGATTTTTTAAAAATACTGTTCTCAATGGAAATCAATGTGGTTGTTTCTCAGAAAGTTGGGACTAGTTCTAGCTCAAGACCCAGCTATACCATTCCTGGGCGTATTTTCTGAAGATGCTCCACCATAAAACAAGAACACTTGCTCAACTATGTTCATATTTGTAATAACCTTTATTATACAAAATAAGCTTTATTTGTAATAACCAGAAACTAGAAACATCCCAGATGTCCCTCAACAGAATTGATAGAGAAATAGTGGTGCATTTACACAATGGAATACTACTCAGTTATTAGAAACAAGAAAATCATACAATTTGCAGGAAAATGGATGGAACTAGAATAGATCATCCTGAGTGAGATAACTGAGACCCAGAAAGACACACATGGTATATACTCACTTATAAGTAGATATTAATGATATAATACAGGATAACCATATTATAATACACATACCCAAAGAAGCCAAGTTACAAAGGAGAGCACAAAGCAAGATACTTGAATCCCACTCAGAAGGGGAAATATGATGAATGTCATAAATGGATGAAGAGAGGGAACCTGGTGTGAGAGGGTGCGAGAGGAGAACAAGGATGAGGATCAGATGTGTTGAGAGCTGAGGTGGTAGGTGAGAGAGGGAAGAGGGCGAAAGGAAACCAAAGGGAAAGAACGTCTCTGAGATAAGCTGGAGACCTACAACAGAGTAGGCTCTTGGTAGGATATAGGGGTGCCTCTAGTTAAGACTCCTGGCTGTGGAGGACATGGAGTCTGTATGGGACACCTCCTACCCAGGTGGGAGTTCCTGTGGAGGAACAGGGACATCAACCCATCCACAAAACCTTCACCCCAAATCTACCCTACCTACAGGATGTGCAGGCTTAAAGATGAAACCAAGAAAAGCCAACCCTTGAGAGTATTAATAATCCTTTGTTATACTTGCAAACAGGAGCCTAGCATGTCTGTCCTCTGAGACTCTCCATCCAGCACTAGAATGAGACAGATGATGAGACCCACAGCCAGATATTAGACGGACTTAGAGGAGTCTTATGGAGGAATGGGGGGAAGGAGAGAAGTTCGAGGAGGGAACAAAAACTCCTTATGAAGACCAACATTGTCAACTGTCCTAGGCCCAAGGGACTTGAAGAGACTGAAGCACAAACCAAAAGGCACATATAGACTGGACTTAAGCGCAGGGCACACATGTAACTGATGGGAAGATAGGCTCCCTAGGAACAAGGGGAGAACGAATCGTATCTGACACAGATTCTGTTGCCTGTTTTTGGATCCTTTTCCCCTAGCTGGGCTACCTTGCCTGGCCTCCACAGAAGAGGATGTACTAAGTACTGATATTACTTGATGAGCCCAGGTAGTTATGTGGGGGATTGAGAAGCTCTCTTTTTCTGAGAAGAAGAGGAGGGGTAAAGGAAGAAGAGAGTGGGAAGGTGGGACTAGGAGGAGAGGCGGGATGGGGCTGCGATCAGGATGTAAAATATTCATTTATTAAAAATATTCTCTAGAAACAAATATTAGGAAAGAAATTTCTGGTTTTTATTTACTTTCAATGCTCCCTTCCACTTTGTTCTTATTTCTAATTAAGTACTTAAGCCTATAATTTCTGCCTTTACAAACTCTTTTTCTAATCTTAAATGATTCAAGGTATCTAAAGAATTCTATGTACACTCAGAGGACAACAGTAAAAAAAAAAACGTCATGAAAAAATAGAGAAAGATAATGTAAATGCATGAATCAAATATTCTCTTAAAGTAAATTCCAAAATATTAAAAATGTGCCTTTCAGCATTTGGAGATGACTAATCCCATTATTATAATTTATTAACCAGGTCTTTTGTTCTATGTAGTAATACACTGTATTTCCATGCTGCCTTTATTTTTTTTTTATCCAGTGACCTAATTTGCTTAAAAGGAAACTCTTAAAACTCCCCTGTTGTAATGAATAAAATGTTAATGAAGAACTGCAAAGAAATCCCTTCAGCATTAGTTCCATATTCCCAGGAACATCATCATAAATTTGTTTGCCTGGTTCTGACAAAGGAAGTGATGTTCAAGCTGAGCAGAAGCATAGCAATGCTAAATGGTTCTGATGGAAAAGTTAAAGATGTTCAAGGCATTGTCATCTGGGAAGGGCTAGTGGAAGGTATATTTTGGAGGATGGATTTGATGGATTTGGCATTCATCCAATTTTTTTGCATTTATTATTTGCTTTGTTAACTGCATTAGTAAAATTTTTCTCTAAATATGTTAATGCATCCAAGACAATATATGCTTATCAAAATATGTAGTGTTTAAATACTTTTTCTTTTCATGTTGAATAAGTCTTTACTACTTTTTTGTATTGATAGAAATTAAATATATATAATGAATTGACTGTTTTAGATTTATTATTGACAGTATAACTTAACAACATATCCTATATATTTTACATGGTTAATGCACAATTAATAATTTTAATAATATTTTGTGACTTTAAAATCAACTTATGCATTTTTCAATTAAATATTACACAGTTTAGATAAACATTATACCAAAACACTTCCAAGTGCACATTGACAAACTGATATTCAGAAAAGTGAGTATTTTCAGTCTACCAAAATTCTACATAATATTTTGCTTCTCAAAATATTAAATACATTAGATTTTGAAAAACTAAGATCAGAACATGTTAATGGCAATTTTAATTCCTACAGAAAGTTATTACTGAAGGCCAAGGAAATGAATATATTATACAGCAAACATACTTACCGTGGGGTTTAAAGGTTTGTAAAGATAAAGGGAAACTCCACATCAAGCCAAAGCAGCAATTAAGAAATTAAACTTAAGTAAATTTTAACTGTGTACGTTAATCTCTGACATTGTGGTGGACAGTTTTTCCTGTTTCCCACAGTTCAGCTAAGAGATATTCAGCTAAGCTCAAATATTCTCCATTTTGATTGTTTCAATTTCTATCAACTTCTCTCTTGTAACAATCAAAAGCCTCCCTCCCCACCTGATTTATACACAGAGGAGCTGCACATTCAGTGTTTCCGGAAACTTCAAAGGAAATGCCTTATTTATATTCACTTTGAAATACATGCAACATAAGTAGCAAACAATACAATGGTGTGAGCAACAGTTTCACTCCTGTGAAATATTTGGAAACCAAAGATGAATTCTTAAACACAAAAAATAATCATATTAATTAGTTGTCACTGATTTTCACCTCACATGATTGATGGAGCAAAAGGGAGGTAAAAATGAGAAAATTAGTTCAATATTGAACTGCAGTTCTTCTCACCAGGCCACAGAGGAAGACAATGCAGCGACTCCTGATGAGACCTAATAGACTAGGATCAGAAGAAAGGAAATGAAGACCTCCCTTATCCGTGGACTTGGGGAGGGGCATGCATGGAAAAGGGGGAGGAAGGGAAGGATTTCAAGGGGAGGACAGAAGGAGATACAGGGGGGTATACAAAGTGAATAAAGTGTAATTAATAAAAAAATTCTTAAAAAGAAAATCTCTACATTTCTATAGATACATTTTAGTGATTCTTTATCTTTTCATTTATATTAAAATACACAGCAGGATGATTATAATGGAAATTCAATAGATACTAAGAGTTACTTTATTTCAATGTATTCTTTTAATTACCTTTCAAAATGATGCTTTCACAGAAGTAAAACTTCTTTGAAATACAGAAGGAGTCAAGCAACTTTGAAAGTTATGAGTTCACATGATTTACAGATTCTATGATTATAAATCGTACATAAGTATTTCTGAGTCCAAACATATTATAATACCTTATAATGTAAATATATTCCTAAAGGCATGTGACTTTCAAACAATTTATATCCTAATTTTGTATAGTTATGAATCTTATCTATTCATAACAATACATTACATGGGATCCTAAGAAAACTATAGGTCTAATGCCTGATTTTGTGGGGTTTGTGTGTGTGTGTGTAAAAAACATTTGTTGATATAATTAGTATCCATTCAACACTGTGAATGTTACATTCTCCAATCTTTATATTTATCAAGTTATAGCATCTAAAAGTGCTTCCAAGAATGCATCAGGGAGAAGTTGCTGGCTTTTTTTTTTTTTTAGAATAAGAGACAACATTTTCAAAAATCCACACACCTGTAGATACCTGATTTTTGATACACAAGTCAGAAATAGGCAATGGAAAAGAGAAAGCACCTTCAACAAATGATGCTGGTGCAATTGAATTTGGAATGTAAAAGAATAGATCCATATCTGCTTGTGTGCACAAAACTTAAGCCCAAGTGGATCAAAGAGCTCAATATAAAACCAGATACACTGAATTTATTAGAACAGAAAGTGGGGAAGAGCCTGGGACACGTTGAAATAGGATACAACTTCCTGAACAGAACAGCAAAATCACAGGCAACAAGTCCAATAACAAATAAGTGAGACCTCATGAAACTGAAAAATCTTCTGTAAGGCAAAGGACACTATCATTAGGATAAAACGTGAACGTGAATGTGAAAAGATTTTCACTAACCCCACATCTGTAGAGGGATACTATTTAATATATGTAAAGAACTCAAGAAACCAGACATTAAAAAAATAATCCAATCAAAATGGGATAAAAATCTAAACAGAGAATTCTCAATAGACGAATCTAGTGCAATTGAAACTCCCTGGAATCTATGATAGTGATCTTAATAATGAGAAATAGGAAGCCCAGACTGATCATCTTCCATAACCAGGCATATCAACTTAGCCACAAAACCTTCAACCTACCTACCATCTGTAATTTCTGGAAGATGTGCTGGGGTAAAAGTGGTGCAAAACTTGTGGAAGTGGTCAATCAAAGAGTGGTCAAATATGAAGCCCCCATGAAATGAGGGAGCCTATACCTTACACTTCTAGATGCCCAAGAACCAGAGGCAGGACAGTTCAAAGACCCTGGATAAAACAAATCAAACCTAGCAAAAAATAAATAAAATAATCCCTAATGATATTTGCTATACTCAGAGATCAATACCTAACCTGATTGTCATCATCCAGCAACTAATGGGAGTAGATGCAGAGACCCACAGCCAAACACTTGACTGAGCCAGGGAAACCCTGCAGAAGAAAAAGAAGGATTATGAAATCCAGAAGAATCAGATCCAAGACACCAAGGGAACATAGCCCACATAACCAAGGAGAGCTCATAAGGGCTTATAAAGACTGAAAGGCTCTGATCTAGGTCCTTTGAATATACTCTGTGCTTCTGTAGCTTATTGTTCTTGTTCTTCCCAAGAGTCGGGTTGTGGGTATGAGTCTCTGACTCTTTTTTCTGTGCTTAGGACCCATTTCCTCCTACTTGGTTGCTTCATCTTGCATTGACATGAGAACTTGTTCCTAGTTCTGTTGTAATTTTTATATCTTGTTTGGTCGATATCCATGAAAGGCCTGCTGTTTTTTTTTTCAAATTATTTTTTCTTCACAATTTATTCATTATATATCCCAATTAAAGCCCCTCCCTCAACTTCCCCTGTCCCACCCTCCTTCCCTCTTCCCAGACTCCTTCCCCTAATCCACTAAAAGCAGGAGTTCTCCACTACTGCCACCTGCCCATAGCTTGTTAAGTCTCATCAGGACTGTCTGGATCCTCTTCCTCTGTGGCCTGGAAAGGCTGTATCATCGGGCAGGCATGAGTGATCAGAGAGCAGTCAACTGAGATTTTTTGTTTTGTTTTTTTTTTTCTTAGAAAAAATGGCTGAGTGGATCTGGGGTAGAGGGAAGGAACAGAAACAGAATGGAAGGAGTGGAGGGATGGGAAATTGCTGTTGAAATGTAATGTGTGAGTGAAGAATTACAAAAAGGAAACACTATTTTTATCATCATGACTAAAATGATAAATCTTGAGTAAAAATTTTCAACACAAATGTCATAGGTATCAAATTTTTGATTAAAATAATACATTATAGTAAAAAATGTAAAACATTAGGATTTATTCAGAGGCTACTGGTTAATGATTTTTCCCATTTGTGTGCATATGTGCATGTGTTGGTGTCTACATGACATATATACACATATATGAACTTGGAGACATTCACATAGGATATTTAAAAGAGACAGAGTAGGAAGATAAGTCTTACTGATAGTAATAAGGTCTTTAGTATGAAATTGGATTCACATAGGATATAAAATTCCAGTTAAACAAGCCAAATATAATGAAAGGCAGCTATTATTAGTATTAAAGGATATGAAACTACAAATGGAAGAGGTATGTGACAGTGCTCATGATTTTTCATGGCCAGGATACAAGATAGACTATTAGTAGTATGTATAGTTCCTGCTCAAGGAGAAATATTGTCATTAGCTTGGAAATTGGTAAAATAATCTTCAAAACGAAATAGTTTTTTTTCACATTATTCATGTCCACCTAAAGAAAAATTTAAAAACTTGAAATAGTATAACCTTGATCCTAAGGCATAGCTGAAGGCTAACAAAAGTGAAGCTCAGTGAATAACTTAATAATATGGCTTTAAAGTGGCTGAATAATATGCTACAACCTCTCTGACATATGGTGGGATTTGCAGCAAGTTTGCCATAATGGTTTCACTTAATAAACAGCTGATTAGCATTATTTAACAAGTTTGGAATGCATGGAAACAGTCAAATAGCAATATTCTGCCTAGTTAATTCCTCATTAGCAGACTTCCAGCCCCTGTTTCTGACAGATTGTGTACCAACATTGACACAAGATGACCTCTTGCTTGGACCTGTTCATCACCTTCAGTCTGTCATAAATGAAGTCAGAATAAATGTCAGAGTGAAAGTGACATCACCAGATATCTCATCTGATGCCTTGAAGGACATTATTGTCCCAATATTGTTATAAGTGATACAGACAAACTACATGTAGTAACAACAAAAATAATAAAACTCTATAAACAAAAATATATTTTATCTATAATATATGAAAACTTTGGATTAACGCTCTTATAATAAAGACTATGACCCTAAAATAAAATTTGGCAGCATTTATAAAAGCTACTTCATAGCAGCTATACACAAAATGTTTACATTTCACCCAGAACAAACAAAGAATTGACTTTTAGAAGGCCAGAAGTGATATTTAATGACATTCTCTGAGGATATACTCATTTTTTTCAATTTTTAAACATATGTAGCTCATATTTATGTAAAAGCCTCCTTTTCTGTAAAATGAAACAAGACCTTAAGATAGATTTGGAAGATTAGGTTGAAATAACAATTATAAATAGAAGAAAGGATTCAATAATTACAATTTTTGAAAAGAGAATCTTTGATCATTGTAGCCTTGGATCTTATAAATTCCACACTTCAATGGGAATATTCTCAATTTTCCAAGGAAAACCTCATTTACCACTTTCATCAGCATTGATAAATTATCTCTACCAAAGAACCCTTTGTTTGAATCACAAAATCAATTATACAATTGCACAACATTTGTATTCTTCTGTTTGACAAGTGGAAATTGAACTGGTTTCAATTTATCTAAATGAAGCTTTGATTAATGCAATATGTTATTGCAAACATAACAAATTAGATATTTTTCAATGCTTATTTTAAAATCTCTGTGTAAATTTCAACAAAGAAAACCTTGACAGCTATTGTCCCTAGGACTTCTACTCAAAATGGAAAGGGAATATTGAGGTCAGAGGGCTGTATTTCAGTGAGATGGAAATCATGATATGAGAATGACTGATCTTAGGACACAGAAAAGCTTAAAAGAAGGGGCTGGAGAGGTGAAGGCTCAGAGGTTAAGAGCACTGGCCGCTCTTCCAAAGTTCCTGAGTTCAATTCCCCGCAACTACAGGGTGGCTCACCACCGTCTATAGTGAGATCTGGTGCACACGCATACATGTAAACAGGATGCTGCATAAATAAATAAGTAAATAAATTTTAATAAAAGATAAAAATTTAAAAACAGAAAAGTTTAAAAGAAAATCATGCTATTTGTTGTACTATGAATGTTTAGTATAGAAAGGATGACTAATATAATTATTAATGTCCTTTAAATATTTTTAAAGAGACAGGCTTATATATAAAATTAAATAAAAATTCAAATGAATATTTTGAATTTTCATATATACATGTGTAGTTTTCAATAATTTTTCTCACTTAATTTTGTAGTGTTAGATAACTTGTATTCATTACAATAATTTTAAGTTATATCCATTAAAATACTTTTAAGCAGGTATAAAAACTAATGGTTATTAGGTTATACTACACTTCTTATTCTGAATGTGGGTGCATTCTTATATCTAATTTGAAATATTTCAGTTCCACTGACTTTATGGAAGTCAGAAAAATCATACAAAACAGGACAGACAATACCAAGGTTGCATAATAAATTAGTGGTTAAATATGAGGTAGTAATCAAAGAATTACATTTGTCCTTTTTATGATATGCAGATATTCCCACGTCTTATCTTTGACATTCTTGAGATAGGCCATCTTATCAAACCTTATGATTTTTGTGGAAAGGTAACTGAAGCTCAAGTTTTAAGCTTTTTATCCAGGGTCTTACAGCTAGAAATAGACGTTTGAGATTTTTAAATTCATTCCTATGTAACTGAAAATTAATGGATACACTAGACTTCTTACAAACACAAAGAATGTTCTGACATATTTTCTGTAACTTATTTTGTGTTGTGGATTATTAATTTTTTTATTATTGTTCAGTAATTATCTGATTTTTTTGGTAGTAGTCTTTCTATAATTGCCTTATGGCTTGGATTATATGCTCATTAAATACATAAAGTAATTTTCTTAATCATTTTATTTTTGTTTCTTATTCATAAACTATAAGCATCTTCCATTGAATCAACATTTTTCTCTGTCATCATTAATTACATATAGTCTCCATTTCCTTTGTTTGCTAACTAATTTCAAGTGATGTGGTCTGTGGGTGTACAATTTTCTTAATAATGCATGATATATCACAACAGGGGCAGCTGATCTATAAATGCTCATTTTTTCAAGCAATATTCCCTTATATGCCTTTGTCAAATGTCATTCATGAAAGCTTTCCATTATATTTGTAATTGTCCAAATGTATTTTATTCATTTTTATTGTCAAGACAGGTTTACCAATAGCAATGAATTAAAGATATGAAGTAATTGAGAGCCATTAATTATTTTATGCAAAGGATTGTTTATGTCATATCAATAGTTATTTATTCTCTTTGATCAAAGAATTTTTCTGCTCCCTTTTGCAGAGTTTAAATCAAACACACACTTTTTAGGAAATTTTCTATTTTACACTTGCCAGGACAGGACATCAAACTTTCTAGATCAATACTCAACAAAGGTAATTCAGCCCTAGATTTAAAAAGAAAAAAAGCTTCAATAGAAAAAAAAATATTTTTTAAGCCAGTACCAAAATAATGTAGAAAAAATATAATAAAATATTTTTTGAAAAGCGAAATGTGTATTTCTTTAAATCCTTATAAAGATGAATGATAATGATAAAATTATTTCGATCTATTGCAGTGAATCAGCATTTTAAAAGTGGTATGTTGGTTTAGGGCATTGTTCGGACACTATGGTAGATCTCTTCCAGCTGTTGTAGTAGAACATTAAGCAAAACCCACTTGGGAAGGAAAGGTTTATTTTGGTCCACAAGCCACCACCCATCTGCAAAGGAATCCAAGGCAGTAAATTGAAGGGGGAACTAATGGAGAAAAGTTGCTGGCTGGCTTGCTATCCCCAGCTTGTTCAGTTGCTCTCTCTTTTTAAAAAAATTTTAAAATTAATTACGTTTATTCCCTTTGTACCCCAACTGTAGCCCTTTCCCTCATTTCCTTCCAATCCCACCCTCCCTGCCCTCTTCTCTCCCTATGCCCCTCACCAAGTGTACTCATAGGGGAGGTCCTCCTCCACTTCCCTCTGACTTTAGCCTGTCAGGTCTCACCAGGACTGGCTGCATTGTCTTCCTTTGTGGCCTGGTAAAGCTGCTCCCTGCTCAGTGGGGAGGTGATTAAAGAGCCAGCCACTGAGTTCATGTCAGAGACTATCTTATATTGCTCAGGCCTACCATTTCAGGAAGGGCACATTCCAGACTCTGATGTCATCAGATGATGTCAAGTATCCCTCTGCTTCTCTCTATATCATGTTTAATCCTGTGGTTTCTCCTGCAATGGAAGCTGCACTTTCACTAGTGGCATCTCCTGGCCCCTCCTTAGGGAAACTCTACCTGGCTGCAGTCCAAGTTCTCCTTTTTGACCACTGCATACCTCTCAAACCAGCACCATGTTCAGGGCTCCTAGAAGCCGTTTGCCAAGTTCTGCTGACTGATGTGAATCAGTCTTGAAATCTCTGGATAATAGCTTCTATGTTTTGACTGTTAGAAAAGACTTTCTAGCAGATTTTACTTTCAAAGATTCTGGTCACTTATTAATCACTCCTGATGTTTCAGCCCCAGATAATCTGTATACATGGTCCCAATACGGCACAGACCATGTCACTTTCACAAATGATTTATTTAAATACGTCATAGAAAATGTACCTCTTGAGTCTGTAAAAATGCCACAAGTCATGCTTCCATTATTTGCCCTTCTCTCTCTCAACATTCTTGTATTTCAATCTCCAACAGAGCAGCCCATGAAGGTTTGATCACTCCTCATCATTTCTAGCTAGAAGATGCAGCATTTACAAAATCTTCTCCAAAACAGCATAATCTGATCCAACACAGCAACATCTGACTCTCTGCTACCAACGTCTATCTTTGTTTGAGTTCCTGTTATAGTGATGAAACACTGAACAGAAGCAATTTTGGAAGGAGATATTTTTTATATTTTTAATTAAAATTTTTATTTTTTATATTAATTGCAGTTTATTCGCTTTGTGTACCAGCTGTGGCTTCGTCCCTCATTCCCTCCCAATCCCACCTTCCCTTGTGAACCATCAAGACAAGGTAGGATCAAGGCAGGAACCTGAAACAGAAAAACAGAGGAATGGCTTACTTCTCTCTCTTACTTATTCCTCTCCCTAGATTGCGTATCTGCCTTCCCTATATGGCCCAAGACCACCTGTATAAAGAAGGTACTGCCCATGGTAAGCTGGACTGTCCTACAGTAATAAGCAACTGAAAAAATGGCCTTCAATATGTCCAGAGACAACTGTGATGGAGGAATTTCCTCAACTGAAATTACTTCCTCCGAGGTGACTCTAGATTTTGGCAAGGTGACAAAAACAAAACAAAACAAAACAAACACATCAGCACAGAAAACTTAGAATTATCATTAAGATTATTAAAGTCAAGGAATCTTGAAAGAGGATAATGACCACAACTAATGGCATTGTGTTGTGTTCTTGACAATTGAATGCTGCAGATGCTGTATTCTAAGAACACTCACTCACACACACACACACACACACACACATTTTTATTTGTGGTAACTGCGTTCTTAACATACACACATATACACCAATTCACTTTGTTAGCTGTGATTTTTTAATTCTTTTTGAGTTTATTTACTTTGCATTCCAATTGTACCCCATCCCTCTCCCTTCTCCCCTTTCCCCCATCTTTTCCCTCAGAAAAGAGGAGTCCTCCTCATTCACGCAGGCCAGACAATGTAGCACTGCTCTGGGAAGTGATCCAAAAGCAGGCAATAGAGTCCATGTTAGAAACAGTCCCCTCCGCTCTCCAGAAGACCCACATGAAGACCAAGCCATCCTTCTACCACATATGTGCAGGAGGCCTAGGTCCAGACAATCCTTAGTTGATGTCTCAGTCTCTGTAAGACCCCATGGGTCTTGGTTAGTTGTCTCTGTTGGTGTTCTTATGAGATTCCTGTCCTCTCCAGGTCTGTCCATTTTTCCTTAATACTTCCACAAGACCCCTAGAGCTCTGCCCATTCTTGGATCATGTCCTAGCATTTGTCTCTATCCGTTGCTGAGTGGAGCCTCCCAGATGACAGGCATGGTAAGCTCCTGTCTGCAAGCATAGCAGAACATTGTTACTAGTGTCAGGAGCTGGCTCTCTACTTTGGGGTGGGTTTCAAGTTGGACCAATCATCAGTTGGACATTCCCTCAATCTCTGGTTTCTCTTTATCCCTGCAAATCTTGTAGGCAGGGTAATTTGATTTTGTGGGTGGGTTGTTGTTCCCTTCCCTCTACTAGTCTTGCCTGGCTAGGAGGTGCTCACTTCAGTCTCCATGCCAGGTACCCCTGCCTGTCTCCCCCCCTTTTGGAGTTTCAGCTAGGTTCACACCCATATCCTCCCAGGACCCTATCCTGTCTCAGGCATCAAGCTTGTCAAAGAGATGCCCCCTCATGTCCTTAACACCCCCAACCCCACACACATTACACAACACACACTCAAAAATTCACTTGCGGTAATGTACAGGACAGATTTAACTGTTGTATTAACAGTACACAAATATTAGGAAACCATAAAGAATTCTTTGCCATTTTTTGATGATAGCCATAATTTTTTATTATTAGTTACATTTTATTAACTTTGGATTCCAGCTGTATCCTGCTCCCTCATTGCCTCCCAATGCCACCCTTTCTCCCTCATCTCCTCCCTGCCAAGTCCAGTGATAGGGGAGGACCTCCTCCCCTTTCATCTGACCCTGGTTTATCAGCTATCTTCAGGACTGGCTGCAAAGTCCTTCTCTGTGGATAGCCATAGGTTTTAGAGAAAGGTAAGGAGCAAATTTTTTTAAAGTAAGAAATGCTGTATCATTTCAACTAAAATTGCTTAGTTATTTTATGGTGTATGTATTTTTTGTTTTGGGATTTTTTTTTGCACTTTAACATCACGAGAATTTTCATTTAGATTAATTTACTGTGGAAATTTTGTGAGAATAATGAACACATAAGTAATGTGTGTAAGACTGTTGTTCCTATGTCCTTAAACTTGTGAGTGCACAGTGAATGAAAAGAAAACTTCTGGAGCTGGAGATGCAGTTGGGTTAGGACAGGGCTTACCATGAAGCCGCAAGTTCGGCTTCTATGTAGCTCAGAAACCAGGCATGTTGTTTTGGCTTGTGATCCTGGAAAAAACGTAGATAAAGGAGGATCAAATTCAAGGTCATCCTCAAGTACATGGAAGTTCCAAAAGAGCTTGCTACATGAGAGACCAATTTCAAAAGCGGAAAGTTAGTCAATCCTCCTTAGAACTTCCATATAAGCACATAGTAATTATCATTTATGCTCAAAGTTAATGTTTCACTCCCCACTCGAGAACAATGACATAATTTTGATCCTGCTTTTATACTGACATGTTCTGTGTGTATCCCAGTCACCTCCTCGTGGTCTCCCTGACAAATCTTTCTCATATTAATTTAGCATGCTAAGAATTTTTCTAGTATCTCAGAGTATTCTTAGTGTCTGTTTTTCCAATATTGTTTTTCTCCTCATATTCCATCGTTTGAAACATTAAATATTGCATTGTATAATTGCTTTGAAACTTATTGGGTTACATATTATGTTGTGAAATGTGTGCAATTCACTAATTTTTATCTGTAATTTACTAATCAAAATTTTATTTTAAGTGCATGCTTCCTATAGAAACTAAATTGTAGCAGAATTAATTGATTAAATTACAAGCGTTACATTTGTAGGTATTTGTAGCCCTCATGTCATGGGCTGCATATTTACTGGACTGCTATTTGCTAAGTACTTTTATAGGACTTCAATAGTATGCCAGAAGAAAAGTTTAGAAAACATTTTTGAAATTTGGATGACTCTAGTGTTTTAGAATTGCCTAGTTGTTCAAAATTTTTGGCAAGGATACATGTGGGAAGATCTCTGAGAAGTGTTGAACAATTTTGAAATCTTTATGTTGTCAGTATTGACTGAGCCATTTATGGTAGGTTGTACACAATGAAGCCTGAGTATTAAGATATATTATTCATTTCTAATTCATTACAAAAATACTCTCTCAAACTTGCACATGTGATGGATGGCAAAAAACCAGGTATTCACATCTACTTATAACGTTTTTTCTTTGTGCTAAAATGGACTCTATTTATCTGTCAGAGCAATCAGTGTCTGCATTTTTCTTTGTGTCTATTGCTGTACTACCTAAGCACTTAGCAGAGATATTAAATTAGCCAAAAAGTGTGGAGTGTGATGTTTTCCTTGTCTTTACTACATTTATCTAAGCCAACCTAAAGCTAAGCAGACTGTGACTAATATTGGAAGTCTTATTCTTGTTGCAGACAGGGTTGTTTTCATTCTTGTTATTATTAATTGGTCGAATGCCAACAATATATCCAGTACAGGACATAATTGCACAATATATTCTTTCTCTTGGAACCTAGGAAGGGATCAACTGCTTTCATCTAGTAACACTGATGACAAAGTGATGAATGTTTCTTTGTGACCCAGGTGCCTCTCCTGCCTTCTCTACTTCCTTCATGAGTTTTGTTTTGTAAAAGCACATTAAGAGTTACCTCGTTAGTTCAAAAAATTATTGTACACAATATGTGTTCAGTTATTTTTGTTAAATTTTGAAATATATGCAACAAATATATATGCATATAGAATGTCTTTGAATATTATATGCAATATGTGCTCATAATTTTTACCCACATTACTGGAAATATTAATATAAAAATAAATTTTCTATAGAATGTGCTGGTAGCATTTACATATTAAGTATAATATAAATTATAAACATTGATCATGTTTGAAATACTCCACATGTTATAAGACATATAGATATAGACTCATTATAATATGGTTCTTCCAAGAAAGTAAAATTATTTTTATATTTGCAGAACACATATTACTTGTGTGTAATTTGGGAATAATTTTTTGAGCTCCAATTTTAGTTATTTTTGTCATTTTAAAGTGATTCAACTGTTTCAGAAGTGTATTCATAATATGTAAAATAAAGTTATATTTGTCAGATATATCAAATTAGATAAATTAAATTTGTTAAGTTTTACTTGTCCATAATTAACAAAAATATCAGAATAATAGTTTCACATAATTATAACTGGTCTTGACTTTCAGTAAATTAAAATGTAATTTTATTGCACACCTTATATTTCACCAAGTGAGATCTCAGAGTAGATTAGTTTACAAGAGAACAACGGACAAGTCCAATAAATTTAAAACTAAACAGTTTGAAGCATGCACATTTACAAAAATATAATTATAAATCATTAAATAAGAGATAATCATGTAAACAGTTCTTATAGAAATGATGTTATGATGCATTCTCTTTTATAACTACCTTTATCTATATTATATGTCAGTACAGTATGGGACATACAACAGCCTAGGTAAGGAGTTAGTATGCCTGTCGATAAAAAACTAGATAGTTTGTATAAACTGTAATTGTACAATGGAATGACGATTTGAACATACAGGGTGGAAGAAGAAGCAAATAATAAATTTCCCCAAGAGCTTTCTCTAGTATTAATAAATAAATCTACCAATGAATCTCTAATATATGTTAGAACACAGTATTATAAAAAAATACATATTATTACATATGTGCAGGAAAAAAGAAATCACTAGTAGTACAATAATGAGCCTCAATTATTTGAACATGGCAAACAGAAAGAAATGCAACATAATAATATTTGTAACTTTCTATGAAAGCCATAAAATTGACTCACTGATAAATTCCCAGAAAAACTTAAAGGTATGACAGTATAAATTAAGAATAACAAACTAAAAAGAAGCCACAGTTAAATCAAAAATTTATAAGAAAATTTACTCAATTTATCATAAAGATAAACCTAAAAAAGCCAAAATGTGAATGTGTTCATGAGTTGAACATAGTTGAATATTTTACACAATTCTGAACTGTAGAACCATATAAGTACAAGTGCTTGTCATGTTTAGACTGTTTAAATGTTTCAGTATATGTCTCAGGTTTTTTTACCATAATGTTTTTATTATTTTTGGTCCACATATAATCATTGAGTGAAGGACTAGTTTTATATTCATACTTATTATTCCTTCAACATGTATTTTATGATTTTATACTATTTTTATTAAAAGGAAAATACAAGACACATGAATGTCAGACTAATGTTAAATGCTTAAAAATCCTGGTCCATAAATTTTTAATGCTTGCAAACATTAGACATTCTTCCTGTGCGTGTAACAACCTAGGCAGATGTAGAGGTCAGAATAAAGGTTCTCCTTCACAAAATTATGCAGAAACAGATGATGGGAGATCCAGTGCCATTTCTGATTATGACTTCCAGCTCACAGTTTTCATCTAATAGTGAACTACTTGACATAAAACAGACTTTAGAAGAGAATGCAGGAAGCTGTGGAGAGCTGAGCATAACTTTTCTTCTTGTTCTTTAAGGCAGGAATCCCTCATATCTGTCCATTCCCACTAGCATGGCCATAAATTAATGTGTAGCTGCTACTCAGGTAATAGACAAATGTAGGTTTGGTGATCGCAGTCCTTGTCTGTTGGAGGCTGTTATGCTCACTGACTAACCATTGTACAAAGAAAATCAGTCATTTCTCAGGAAATCAGAGTTGTTAACCATTGTCTTAGTGTGCTTTGTTCAGCTGTGACAGAATACCACAGATGAAGCAATAAATATATTTATAATTATAGTTTTATGATGAATACAACTGAGCAATTTATATCTGATGAACAATGAAAAACTGTCTGTGTGTGTTTGTATGTGAGTGTGTTTGTGTGTGAGTGTATGTGTGTAATCTAGGGTTCTAGACTAGTATACCGTCACACATGGATTTTTAGAAAGTCACTGGGACAAACCTCAGTAAGCATGTTTGGGCAGCCTGTGCTTTTTCTCACTAACCCAATCTTTCTAACATCCAACTAATGATCTATCATTGTATCACTGTCATGCTGGAAATTAAGTGGCTTTTATGAGGCCATAGCTAATCATAGCACCATGTAACTCTATGCAGTGTCCCGTCCACCATTTCCCAAAGCTTGAAGACTTAGTGCAATCCATGTTCCTCAACTTCCAGTCCACAAGAGGAAAGCATTCAAAAACACTTACACAGCAGCTATATGTCTAAAACTTAAAAAGAGGAGACACGCAAAGGTCCAGGTGGGAAAGGTTATTGACACAGAGAAATCGCAGTTCTGTATCCAGACAAAACATTCCCTTCTAAAAACATACTTGTCTCAGACCAGCCTAATAAGGTTCTACCTCCTTCTCGGTATTGGTTGATCACAACTGTTCTAGCCTCTGAGGTCATGTTCTCCTTGGGAATTCCCATCTCACAAGCTCTATTCCCTTTAGAGCACTCTTTAGAGTGTTTTACAAGGTTTTTTTGGGAGAGAACTATGAAATAAGCATTATTATTAGAATCTATTCAACAATTTTCTTATAGACAATTAAAGCACCAAGAGCTTTCTTTTGGTTTTGATGACAACTCCTAATTTCTCTGACTTGCTCCTTTCTTCTCTTGAGCCATGGGTAGCACTAAGTGTTATGACAAAGGTATCATCTTTTTGCTAATAACCCATATTTCTCCAAGAGCTATTTACTACTCATTTAATATGGTTTATGATATAAGCTCACCTATTTTTTAAAGTCAACTCTTTTCAGTTTTTTAACTATGTGCCCTTACAAATAGACACATCTCTCTATGTGTGCATGTGTGTATGCATGTGCACATATATTTGTGCATGTGTGTGGAATCAGAAGATGCACGAGTTTGTCTTTCTTTATATTTCAATTATTTTTG
The DNA here is from genome assembly GCA_028658305.1 of Pachyuromys duprasi. Lineage (NCBI taxonomy): Eukaryota > Metazoa > Chordata > Mammalia > Rodentia > Muridae > Pachyuromys > Pachyuromys duprasi. The sequence goes on along the minus strand of CM053745.1, from coordinate 41,371,144 downwards.
GACACAAGTTTTCTCACTAAACCTGAAGCTCAAGTAGACTTCTCAGCCAGCCTCTTCAGTCCCATGTCTCATACTCAACTTGCATTGTGTTCTAAACTTTGTTGCTGAGAGTCTAGCCTGACATCTTCATGATTTTCCAACAAGAAATTTACTAAGTCTTCTCCTAAGCCCCTTTCATTTATAGATAATATACATTACTTACAGTATTTATCTAGACTATCACACTATCATTACCTCTCCTAAACTCAGAATCCAATGTTGTAAAAGTTCTCTATTTTCTTCCTTAAAGAAACAAACAACAACAACAAAAACTAGGTAGAGATGGCTCAGTGGTTAAGAGCATTGGCTGCTCTTCCAGAGGTCCTGAGTTCAATTCTCAGCAAGTACATGATGACTCACATAAAACAACCACAAAAAATAAACAAAAAACAACTAGTTATACTTATTTTCATTTTCCCTTTCCTGCAAATACTGTAAGAAAACTCAACTGGCAAAAACATCATCATCATATTTATCATATTTCTAAGATTTTTATGGAAAAGCAAGGTTGGTAATGACATGTTTTCTTTTGCAGGAAATGTTGACAAAAATAATATCAACACTTGCAGAATAGAATAGCATCCTTGCTTTCTGTAACCAGCCATTCAAACATTTATAATATAGGTTTGTCTTAATATGAATCATAGCTGAAATGGGGAGCAAATTTATTACATGTGTAATAGTTTCAAGAGAAAAAACACATTAAAGGGCACCATTATTCTATTTTATCTTGTCAATCAAGGGTTCAGAAAAGCAGATGCTTTTTTTTAAACCTTTGTTGCCTGCACAGAGCACGAGAAACCACACAGGGAAGTTATTGGTGGCCCAGCCCTAGAATCAACACATCTTATTTCTCACTTTTGACTCTTAGAGTAGGTCCTAACCACATGGCAATATTTAACCTCCAATGTATTTTAAAAATAGTATTCAGTTGTATTCTTAACAGATTTTCATATATGTCTGAGAATTATCTATATATCTGAAGAATTAAGTGAATTAGAATTCAGGAGTCTTATCCAAAGTTTACATCATAACTATTTATTTAATAATGATACAAAATCAAAGAAATAAATTTATTTTCTAATATATCACTGAAAATTTTGGAACTTAGTAATTCCTCCCCCCTATCCCCGAGGGAGTAGCAGCCTTGGTAGGCCACAGAGGAGGACATTGCAGCAAGTCCTGAAGATACCTGATAAGCTAGGGTCAGGTGGAAGGGAAGGAGGACCTCTCCTATGAGTAGACTTGGAAAGGGGCAGGGAGGAGATGAAGGAGGGAGGGTAGGATTGGGAGGGAATGAGGGTAAATACCTTGTGATTAATATAAAAATATGAAAATTATTAAACAATCAAAAATCATTAGCTTGCTATTGTTGTGAAAGTGTAGTGACAAGTTAAATCAACTCCTTCAGCTTTCTATGAATCAGAAGTTAACAATGAGATTGCCCAACAGATTGCAGCAGCTTCTAAACTCATAGAATTATAAGCCTGTTATTCAACAGAGTAATTACAAATTAACTCATGTACTCCAACTTTCTGTTTGACTATCATCATTCAGTTTGAATCTTTCTATTTTTTATATGAAGCGATATCATCCTTCCTCAATCTTAAAGAGTAAACTGAAGAAATAATTTGTAAGTATGAAATAATATAACATGAATAACTTACTGATTATTGACTTAACTTATGTAAATGAGTGAAATATCAATATATATATTATTAAAGAAAAACTTTCATTACAGCAATGAACTATTACTCTATTGCTCTAAAATTTTCCTTAATAAAATCCATTGAAAATGGATTGTCAAGTCTATAGAGTTGCCTCTATAGTGTTTAAGAGCACTGATAATCTTGTGGAAATTCTGTTCCTAGAAACAATTGGCAATTCATAAGTATCCACAACACCAGATCCAGGGTGTCTGATGCCCTTTTCTGACTTCCATCTGCACAAGGCATACATAGAGAACACAAACACATGTATAGGCAAAATAAATCTAAAAAGAAGATGATTTTGAAAACTTTAGAAGAATTTACCCAGCAGGGTATTGAAGCAGAGTCTCATAGCCCTACCTTGGGAAGAGTGCAGGGAACCTTATGGAAGAAGGAGGAGATAGAAAGATCTGGAGGGGACAGGAACTCCATAAGGAGACCAACAGAGCCAAAAAATCTGGGCACAGGGGGCCTGCCGAGACAAATGCTTCAACCAAGACCATGCATGGACAGGACCTAGACCCCCTCCTCAGATATAGCACATAGGCAACTCAGTCACCAGGTGGGTTTCCTAGTAATGGGATCAGAAGCTGTCTCTGACATGAATTCAGTGACTGGCTCTTTGATCACCTACTCCTGAGCAGGTAACAGCCTTAGCAGGCCACAGGAAAAGATAATGCAGCCAGTCCTGATGAGACCTGATAGGCTAGGGTCAGATGGAAGGGGAGGAGGACCTCCTCTGTCAGTGGTCTAAGGATCATGGTAGGGAGGTAAGGTGGGATTGGGAAGAGATAAGGGAGGGGGAGGAGAATACAGTGGGTATACAAAGTGAATAAATTGTAATTAATTAATTAATTAAAAATAAAACTTTAGAAAGTATCACCCTCTTTCAGATTTTCCTAAATTGGCTGTTTAAAGTTCCATTTTTCTATCGAGAAAATCAATAGTTTTTATTATACACAATAAGCATAATCTGATGCCATTTCCCAGATCAATAAACTTTCCTCATCCGTCATGAGATTCAAGTGCCTTAGAGACATTATAGCTATCTGAATACTAATTCTGCTCCTGAATCTCACTACTTTATTGTCTCTTTCACCAGCATCATGGCTGGCTCGAACAATATCTTTTTCTCTATATAACTCAATTGAGAAATATTCTTGTAGTATAAAATTATTTATTTCATCCTTCTTATTTCAGTAGATGATACATTTAAGATCATTACATCTAAACTCAGCGCCAACATTCAACTGAATTTGTGCATAGAATAAGTATGATGCATTCAATATTCTATAAATTTCAGAGACTAACTTTGTTACAGCCACTATCATTTTATCATTTGCATACCTCTCACAACATGAGAATTTCTTTGGCCACATTGACTTTTACGCTACAAATTTCACTGCAAGTTTATTTTTCTCAGATACCTTCTTCCCAGTACTTTAGATTTTTATGACTTCAATTTTGAAAATATTTACATGTCAGGATATGATAACTTCAACATAGTCATGGTATGTTTACCCTTGTTTTCAGTATTCCATCCTGTTTTACAGTTTTGTTTTGACACTAAGCATCCACAGTATTGAAGGTTAATGAACAGATTATTTTATAGTTACTTGTCACTCCTTTCTGATCATTATGTGTTACACAGCATTTTCCTGCAAACAGAAACTTGTGATGGTATGGCATGTAAAAGTATAGTAAAACAACATGCTGTTTTTAAGACAGGGTATCATAAGCAGGTAAAGTACCCCATCCTTATAAGAAGCACCTTATGATAGAAACTAGATAACTCAAATTTGCTCCAGGAAATCCCTAAAATTGAACAGGTCAACTAAGATCCTCACTCCCCAGATCCAGGTATACCTCTCTTGCACATATATCTGAACCATACTAGGACATTTGCTCAACTATGTTCACAGCAGCTTTACTCATAATAGCCAGAATATGGATAACCTAGAAGTCCCTCAACTGAAGAATGGATACAGAAAGTATAGTACGTTTACACAATGGAACACTACTCAGCAATTAAAAAAAAGGAAGTCATGAGATTTGTAGACAAATAGAAGGAACTAGAAAAGATCATCCTGAGTAAGGTAACCCTGAAGCAGAAAGACACATGATATACAGTCACTTATAAGGTAGATATTAGCCATATAATATAGGATAAACATACTAAAATCTACCATCTTAAAGAAACTAAACAACAAGGAGGACCCTAGGGAAGTGTCTGAAATCTCACTCAGAATTGCAAACAGTGAAGACATTAGATTTAGAAGACAGGTAACAGGACAGGAATCTTCCACAGGTTGCCTCTGAAAGACTCTACCCATCAGGGTATTGAAGGAGATACTGAGACTCACACCAAAGTTTGGACAGAGTGCAGGGAACATTATGGAAGAATAGGGAGTTAGAAAGTCATGGATAAAACAGGAGTTCCACAAAGAGACCGACAGAGCCAAAAATGTGTGCCCAGGTGGGCCTGAGGAGACCAATACTCCAACCAAAGACCATGCATGGAGAGGACCTAGATCCCCTATTCAAAGGAAGTACATTGGCTGCTCAATTTCAAAGTGGGTTTCCTAGTAAGGACTACAGGGGCTGTCTCTGACATCAACTCAGTGCCTGGCTCTTTGTTCTCCCCCTGGGGGTGCAGTCTTGCTATGCCACAGAAGAAGATGATCCAACGAGCCTTGATGAGACCTGATAGGCTAGGGTCAGATAGAAGAGGATGGAGATCAGTGAACTAGGGAAGGGGCATAGCGGAAGCAGAGGGAGGTTGGGTGGGACTGGGAAAAGTCAAGGGAGGGAGCTACAGTTGGGATACAAAGTGAATAAATTGTGATGAATAATATTTTAGAACTGAACAAAAAATTAAAATCTGTAGAATTATGATCAGATGAGTCAAGCAGCTTGTAAAAAGCAGATAACAGCCAAACTGCACAGAAGAAACAAAGAAACATCCAGGCTGTGTGAAAGAGGCTCAGTCTAGCTGAACTAAATGGAGAGGAAACTCTCCAAACTTTGAGCTGCATGCCGTCTCCGCACTGTAACCTTGGTCTCTGTTATTTTTGTTCCTGTAACTCTGTACCCATATTCTTATATGTAACCCAAATAAAACTCATTGGTTCACCAGGTGAGTTATAGGCTCCCTTCCTGGGATGAGTAATAATGTGTGCTAGGTGAGTGGCTTCAGACATCCCAAAGTTATATAGTTTTGGGTAAGATTTTATAGCCTTCATAGTTAATAAACAGTTATAATTTATAAGCATAATTCATTATTTTGAATTTTCATCTCTAAATGTATTCTGCAAGTAGTTAAATGTATCTGATATACTAACAACATTCGGAGGTAATATTGCTTTCTCTTGATGAATAGTGTGATATTAAGAGACTGATCAACTTATGCTTGCATGGAAAGAACAACTCATGAATTCACTTCAAACTTTAGGATGCAGAGTTGTTGATAGAATAGCTAAAGCCATGTTTATTTTCACAAATTTGTCTGGTATATTATTGTTAGAAATTTATCTATATCTATCTATCTATCTATCTATCTATTTATTTATTGTGAATAATTTTCCAAAGATCATTAAATAACATTACATGTCAGAATGAAGTAATTTTCAATTGAAACAATATATGATTTTTGGCAGCTAAGTTTTTGTTTGTTTGTTTTCATTTAATTCTCTACTGATCATTTACCATAGGGCATCTGACCTATTTATCAACATGTGATGAGAATGTCTTAAAAATATTCTATTTAATGGAGATGAAGACCATTACAGAAAACCTCAACAATCAGAAGGCAGAGCTCTGGAGCCCAGTCACAATGCCTTTATCTACAAAACAACTTCCACACCTAAGCTCAGGAAATAAAGTGGGAGAGGAAGACGAAAGCTTGTAAGAGCCAGAGGATAAGAGGGTTGCCATGAAGCTGTGTCTTCTAGTAATGTTAGGAGCCACACCCATAAAACCTCACCAACATGACTGCCTCACCAACATATCCAGCTCAACCAGGATAAAAATATACATGCCAAAGTGGTTGGAGAAAAAGTCCAGCAGGTCTTAAACCTACACAAAGAAGTGAAGAAAATTAAGAAACGTTAACAGCAGGAGATATATTCTTCTCCAGGGAAGAACACAGTGATTGGTTATCCAGTACTAAATTATCAGACCCCCAAACATGTATACAATTAAGAAAATGCATACTGAACAGTTTATATTTAGGTATATATACATGCATACACACATAAATATATGCATGTAAAAACAACCCAAAAAAGGTGGTCATGAATCTGAAAGAGAGTAAGGAAATGCATGGGAGACTTTGGAAGAGGGAAGGAGAAAAGAGAAATTATATAATTACATTGTAGTTTTAAGAGTAAAGAAATTTTTTAAAAAGCTAACTCCTGTGTACCAGAGACAAAAAAAAGATTTTTCCTAAATGCATCTTAGTGTCAATAAAATAATGTATGTGGCCAAAATAATTGCTGATTGTGAAAGATATATATGAAAATGATAACATGAAGACCATTCAGTTTCATTGCATGAATCACATAAATACAATTTGCACACAGATAATTTTAAGTTAGATAAGACAGAAATTACAAACTACTGTGCAGTGTTAAAATTTTCATCAATTTTAAGTAGAAACTTGAAATTCCGTCGGGTTTCACAATTATTTAATAGTTTGTTCTTTTTTCATAAATGGGGCTTTGTGATATTTCTATGATAAACAAACTATGAAGGACACAGTTGCCAACAGCATTTAATCCTGATCCATAGAAAATATGTATTGGCAGATAGCTCCTATCTTTGTTTTAGTAAAGCACCATAAAACATCATATGTATGACATTACATTGGCTCTCTTGTTATCCTTAGAAATCATCCGTTTTTCTTCCTGTTGAATCCTCAGAGACTCTTCAGAAGGACTGTGCTGTAACATGGCAAAAACTATTATGAATTTTTATTGATGGTAAGTGAAGGCTTCACAGGGTTACAGTTTGAGGTATTGTCTTCTAACTACTTGTCTGAAAGGCTACTAACAGCTGCTATGCAAAACAAAATTTTACAGCCATAATCTTTGTTGCCAAAATAAGAAAGAGAAACAAGGGTTTACTAATACCTACTTTGTGTTCTCACCTTGAAGATGCTATTGTGCTGCGTAATTCAAGTCTTCGACAAAGCTGTTCAAAAAGACTTTTTCCTTCATTATTGAAACATTTGCCAAGAAATTAATGTAGCTACAGTCAAGTTCTTCATTATAATTACAAGAACACAAACGTTCTCATAAATAAAAACTTGTCTGGGATTTATGAATACTATTTTAGAAATAGTCTTTTTAAGAAATAGGTAACATTGTATTTAAAAGAAAGCCAAAACCATGTTATAGTGGTACAAGGGACAGATATTTTACATCACCAGTATAATCCGATTAGGTTTTAAAAGATTTTATTATTCATAAATGTAGCATATTTGTGTGCATATTTACAATTTCTCAGAATTATTTAAACAATGATAAAATAGTCCACTTTATGGTATTAAGTTTATTATTATTTATTAGGTTTGAATCATAAGAAGACTGGAGATATTCATGAATAACTGTCTGTATGTCTACTCTCTACAATACAGGGACCTAAAAATTATTTATATACCAACTAGAAGTTAGATGAGTGACAAAAAAGAAACTATAAATATGTCCTTTTTCATCCTTATATTTAAATAAATCAGTTGTCTTCATAAATACCACAAAACCTCAATATGAATGATTTTGTTATTATTGTAAGATTAAATTTAAGTTTTAAACTAAAACTTTTCCTGTGAGTCCATGGCCATCCATCTTGAAGTCCAATCATGTAGGAAGACATAGGTAGAAGTATATTAAATCTGACAAATGACCTCCCATGTGCAAAGGAGGAAATAAAGATTCATTCTCTGTGTTTGTGAGATCACTTTGATGAAGGGGAGGCTAATTGAGGGTGACATACATTCTAAATCTAATTCAAATCAGCATTTTTACATGAAGACTCATCACATTTCCAATGGTACATGCTACCATAAAACAGCTTAGTAAAGACATTTGGAATTTGATACTTGGAATTTTTTTAATGTTTCATCAGAACTGACATTTTTAGTGGTAATGAGTTTCCAATCTCAGTATTAGTCAAAGTGGGTATCTGTGGTATTTTGTACTTTTTATTGAAGAAGAAGCTTTTGTTCTTCAGCATAATTAAGTCTTATGTTGCAGAGAAAATTGCAACTAATACATGATTATGCTCGGGAAATGTGGGGAAAGTGCCAACACAGGGTTTCTTACATTAAAAGCAAATCACCTTGAAATGATTAAAATGTTAAATTATGAAAGACTCATTGTGTGGCATTCAAAAATAATCATATTCCAAGACCAAGCAGCACCATTGTTGTTTTTTAAACTGAAAAGGTGATTGCTAACTCTTTCCTATTTAAATGCTCCAAAATCAGCATTAATGTTATCTTATTAACACACATTTACCAGCTCAACTCTTTTAAAAGACAGCCTCATCTTTTATCTAGTAGGTAGTTTTGTTAATTCCGCAAATTTCATAATATGAATGTCACTTGTTAAAAGTCAGGGTCGTTACATTTTTACATGTAGATTAAATTGAAACTAATTGTGTTTATCCTATGTAAAGCCCAACCATATTGAACAGTGACTTAAAGTTATCCAGTGACTCTTGCCTTACAAACTATATCAGATTTGTACTTAAGTTTGAAAACAAATATTTCCATGCTAATAAATAACTGTGATCATGTTATATATACCAATCAAAAGTATGATCCATTTATGAAAATTCATTTCTACTGATGTCTTGGCCATTTGGATCTCTTCCAAAAGTAAGACAAAACACAATGATTAAACATATAATTTTGATTTGATGAATATTTTCAAATAGACATATTTATCAAAAATACATGATAGGAATATTAACATTTAGACATTTAAAACTGAAAATTTTAAACTAAAAGTTGAATAAAAGACATTTTGTTATTCACTCTAAAAATACATGTAGTATATCATATGTTTAGATATAAGTTATATATATTAAATATAGTAACAATATTTTAATGGCTATTATGAATATTTAAGCACACTGCATTTTTAAGGTATATTATTTTTGCTCCTACACACAAAGAAAGATTCAGCCTACCACAAATACATTTACTCAACCATTTTTACTGTTGCTTCATTCATAATTGTCAAAAATTAAAAACAACCCGGATGTCCCTCCACAAAAGAATGGATAAATGAATTATTATTCAGCTATTAAAAATAAATCCCCATCAGTGGACTAGGGGAAGGGCAAAGGGGAAGAAGAGCAAGGAATGGTGGTATTGGGAGGAGAGGATGGAGGGGCCCACAGCCAGGATACAAAGTGAATAAATTGTATTAAATGATAAGAATAAAAAAAGAATAAAAAATAAAATAAAGCACAAAATTGTCAGGTAAATGCATGAAACTTGAACTAGAAAAAGTCATCCTGAGTGAGGTATTCCAGTCCCAGCAAGAGAAGTAGGGTATGTATTCTCTTTTATTTAGATAGTTATATCAATGGTAACCCAACTACTAACCATAGAACCTCAGTGGTTAAGTAGAGAGTAAGTTACTAGATTGGACATATAGATTTCCTTAGGAAAGGGGAGTAGAACAGGTAGTTATGGATGTATGGGTGATTCAAGTAGGAAAAGGATTGGAATATAGAGGAGGGAGGGGATATGAGAAGAGACAGTTAAAATTAAGGAGCATTTGAGGGGTTTTTGGAAACCTACTACTGTCGAAGCTTCCTAAAATATATACACATACTAAGGCAACCTAAATGGATTCACCAACTAATGAGGGAAACTGAGTTCCAACCGGTTGTCTATCGTCCATATGAGCTTCTAGGCCCAGGAATGGATTGCATCTAATTGAGCTGTTGGTCCAAGAAGTCCTATGGGAATCCCCAAACAAAACAGGCTGTTGTCAAGAGTATTGGTTGCTTTCCACAAATTGTCAGCAAGGCCTCATTGCTGAAGACAACACCTACACACTCACTGATCATTAAGAAGTCAAGCAGATCTCTCCGCAAATCCTTTATTCTTATGTTCTAAGATCGTTGGTGCAAAAAGCTACTGGACCTGCTATCAAAATACAAACACCATCCTATCCGCAAACTGTTTGATTAATAATGATGTTCTGCCTGCATAATACACTCATATAAGTGGACAGAGAATGAGGCGGCGTGCACAGTACCTGAACACATCTATAAAAGCCCTCTGATTGTATTCTATGGCTTACATGTTAGTGTTGTTTATGGAATATAGTCGCACAGACCTGTGTGAGTAACCAGTCAATAACTGACTTGACTTAAGGTCTACTCCATGAGATGGAGCCCATACCTGACACTGCTTAGGCAACCAAGAACCTGCATCCAGCAAGCCCAGCACAGAGTAAAACCAAATACTACTGTTCTAAAGAAAAAAAAAAAACAGTTAAGAAGGCCTCCTAATAAATGACATTCTGTAATACATAGATCAGTGCCTTGGTCAGCAATCATCAAAAATTTTCTCTTTGAAGAAGTTGGGAACAAATATAGAGGTCCATCGTAAATGTTTTATTTTCCTCAGATGAGGGTTGAGATGAGAGCTGTACTCAGGCTCTCTCTCTCTCTCTCTCTCTCTCTCTCTCTCTCTCTCTCTCTCTCTCTCTCTCTCTCTCTCTCTCTCTCTCCTTCTTCAAATTTATTTATTTCTTCTTGAGTCCCTGTCACATCCTCCCAGGGGCCTGCTCTGACTTAGGTCTCCAACGATGCCCTGCCCACCATTTCTCTTTTCTCTATAGGCCTTCTGTCCTCTTGCCCCACTTTCCCCAGGTCTGTCCTCCATCCTCATATCTCTCCGTTCTCTCTCTTCAACAACTACCTCTGTCTAGTTTATATCCCTTTCTGAGTGAGCGTTAAGCATCCTTCCTTAGTTCCTCCATGTTACTTATTTTCTTTGGGTCTATGTCTCGTAGTATGCTTATCCTGAGACTTCATTAAAAAGCAAAGTATATTTTCACAGTTGTGAAAGTCAAAGATGAAGGTCCTCAAAGGCTCAAAGTTCAGTAAGAACATGGACGGGTTTCGCCTCTCTGCAAACACCTTGTTGATGTCTCCGGCTGCGGACAGTGTAGTGTCCTCACGTGCAAGAGAGGACAGCAGGACAAGAGAAGGAAACATATGGCATCCTGGCCTTGAAGAAGTTACCAGAAGAGATAAGCTCTCTGTAAAAACTCCTTTTTGAAGCAATTAAATCAATATAGGAAGGATTGTGATTAAATAATTTCCTGTTTAAAAATGGTCTGCGGTGGAGCTCAACACTGATTTTGGCCCACACTGATAACCTGACACTATTTGTTTGTTCATTTTTTCTGTTCTAGAAAAACCTTTTTATATAATTAGTAGAACTCATTTTCCAATAATGTTTAGCCCCATTATACAAACAGGAGGAGTACTTTTCTTTCTTACATGCCACTTAGTTAAATTTACACACAAATTTCATACACACACATTCTTAATTCATGGTTGAAGGCTTTCTGTCAAATATTCTGAATGAGCTAATGTATGAATATTTTATTTAATTTCATGTGAGCTGTGTAAATACATATACATCCTGCGAAAATACAAACACACACACATACACAGACACTCTCTTCACAATCACGTATTTGATCCTCTGCAGCCACATTTTCTGCTTTTGCCAGTTGATTTTTACCTAATTGTGGATGGGAAGTATAAAAAATAAAAAAACCAAACCAAATCAAACCACACCAAACCAAACCCAAATCAAAATCCTTGTATTGTATAAGCAGTAACTAAGTATCTTTTTAGTACCTATACAAACCAGGGAAAAACTGTCCTCACACCATTTCCACTATATCAGGTATTATAAGAAATCTAGAGGGGAATTAACGTATGTGGAGGAATACATGTAGATTATACGTAAATACTTTGCCCCTTTATGTCAACATGGGTGAAGAATTCAATTTTTATTCTTTTTAAAGTACTGGGCAAAATTATTGAAGACAGTAAGGTGAAAATACCTGTACAGAATGTATAACCCAGAAATAAACTTTGCCTGAAATCTAAAGCTAAAAAGCACAATGGATTTATTGACCTGTATGTTTAACAATTGCAGGAAAAGCACTGCAAATATCAGGCCCTACATTTATACCTACCTCATGCTAATACAGATCTTGTCAACTCTCCCATCTAGTATATTTAAATCTGAGAATAGGAGATACAAATATAATCCATGATGCAAAGCTTCTAAGGGAAATTGTTAATAATAGGACAAATCTGAAAAGACTAAAATAAACGGATTTCTTACTCATGACTGGCATTAAAAATAAAGATGTTCAACAGTGTATTTTGTTCTGCTGATGCACCTGATGTGTGTTTTCACTGGACTGAACAAAATAATTAGAAAATGACATTACTTTAATTTACTAATTTTTTTCCTGAGCAACAATATAAAACATACCTATGAAATTTTGAGTCTCAAGCATCTGATTTTGATTTTGAAGATGCAGTATTAGACTCAGAGTCATTAATAACAGCTTGGAATACACCACCAATAATGGTGCAATGTAATGTGTATCTTAAGATGCTCTACTTGTAATGATCACATTGTTCTTTTAAGGCTTCATTTATTCTTGACAGAAACAATTATGTGAAGTAATTATATCTAAAGCCAGGCAGTGTGCAGTGTTCAATGTGGAAGGTAGAGAGCATTGTCTGACTGTTGTTTCCAGGCACACTCCTGATAGAGAACAAATGCTTACATCAATAGGAATCATGCACTTCATAATTTATTCTTTTATTCACGTGTGCTGTTATCATAATAAGTGTCAGGTTAAGCATCTTAAACACAAGGACAAAATTATTAGAATAACATCACTGAATGAAGCCAGCATAGTGGCAGCCCATCAGTATGTCACTGGCAGGTCTGGGTGTTTTATGGGGCTCCTTTTCCTTGCATGACCAAATGTTGCATAATTGCCTGCACAAAATTCTGCCATAATTGATCCAGATAACATTGAAAGCTCTTAGAGGTACAATAGCTTTTAGAAATGAAAGTTCTCCATTTGACTAGATTCTCCAAGTTTAATGAAGAATACTTTAGAAATAATTTATGAATGCTTGTAAGAAAACAAATTAACTCCTTGTGTATAGAAATATGTTTTGAACATGAATTATTCTCTGTATGGGATCAGTTCCCTGATAGTCTGAAATGGTTCATAGATCTCTATATTTTCGCAAACTGTACCCAGCCAAATAGACATAAAGCCCTTTGATTCTCTTTAAGTAATTCCTTATGTGATCCAAACTCATTAAGCAATTTCAGGAAAAGAAATATAAATTTGACAGTTTCTTTCCTGAATCTGTCTTGCTTTTATTCTATGCTGTATTACTTCATAAAACTTTTATCTACTAATGAATTAAGCATTTTATCATCAACAATAAATTCATTTACAATATTGAATAAAATGTACATATTTCAATATGTCCTCATTTATTTAAAGAATTATTCTACAATAAATCAAAATTTTAGGTATTTCTAGTATCATACCATTTCTCTTACCAAAATGATAATTCTTTTATTTTAATTTATTGAAATATTAAATTACAATTAATATTATGTTCTTACTTCACTCTATAAAGTGACACATTTTATGTAGTAAGGTTGTCTGATTCTAAAACAAACTGGCTTGACCAGGTGCTGAGAGAATTTGTAGCTTTGAGTTCATTTTACTTCCAGAGAAAGTTTAGAACAATTAATTTTACAACTGTATAGAGCATAATGGTACTTTTCAGAGAAAGGCTTTTACTACAGTATCAGTAACTATAATGCAATGCAAGGAGTCATGTTACAGTCTCAAAGCTGAGTGTTTTAAAATTTTTCTATTTATTACAATTTATTTACTTCGTTTCGCAGCTGTAGCTCCCTCCCTGTCTCCTCAGTCCCATTCTCTCTCCCTCCCTCATCTTCTCCCATGCCCCCTCCCAAGTCCACTGATAGAGGAGGTCCTCCTCCCCTCCATCTGACCCTAGCCTATCAGGCCTCATCAGGACTGGCTGCATCATCTTCTTCTCCCACCTGGTATTGTTGCCCCCTCCCCCACCTCAGGGGGAGGTGATCAAGAGCCAGCCACTGATTTCATGTCAGAGACAGTCACTGTTCCCATTACTAGGGAACCCACTTGGAGACTGAGGTGCCATGGGCTACATCTGTGCAGGGGTTCTAGGTTATTCCCATGAATGGTCCCCGGTTGGAGTTTCAGTCTCAGAAATTCCTGAAATTCATAGTCAAATTTTGGGCAGAGTTCAGGGAATCTTATGAAAGAATGGGGAGAGAGAAAGACCTGTGGACAGGAGCTCCACAAGGAGAGCAACAGAATTACAAGATCTAGGCCCAGGGGTCTTTTCAAAACTGAGTTTTAATTATAAAAAAACATTGATTATTAGGGAACGGACATAAAGCATAGCTTATGAGAATGATATTAACTTGGGCTATATACACTTTCAGGACCCAGAGATAAAGGTTTTTGGAAGAGTAGACAAAAAGTGTAGTTGGTGGGGGTGGGGCGTGGTCGGTCAAGTATAGGAATTTTCCTTACCTTACCAGAGCTATATTAACTAAGCAGTGGTAATACAGTCCTTGTATATTTCTATTGTAAGTACTCAAATTGGGTATATTGAAGTAATTTTCAAGTGACAAGTTCAATTAGAATTTGGAAAAGAAAGTAGTATTAAAATAACAACATTTTGAATACAGAAAATTGTTTATAATTGTTAAATATATCCTCATAGTGGTCACTTCAGGAACAATTTTCACATAATAAGCTGTAAATTAATCAATGTGGTCAATAGCAGAGAAATAACTACAAATCTAGAGTACAAAAAAAGACCTGTAAAAAACACATGACATTCAAAATTAATTGTTTTTGAAATACAACAGAAGTAGGATTTTTCCAGGGGGGGATAATCAACATGAGAAAACAAAATATAAATAGACATATTGCTATCACAAAATTCAAGAAGACCTGATAGACTAGGGTCAGATGGAAGGGGAAGAGGACCTTCCCTATCAGTGGACTTGGAGAGAGGCAGGGAGGAAATGAGGGAGGGATTGGGAAGGAATGAGATAGGGGGCTATAGCTGGAATGCAAAGCAAATAAAATGTAATTAATGTAAAAAAATAAAAATTTAATAAAAAAAGAAAGTTAATGAATACCATATAAAATGTTGCCTAAAACAAATCACATTTTTAAAACACTGAAGTCTTTCAGGAACTATTAAAACATGGTGTAAAAACAAACGAAATGCTATTTGTTCAGATTTTCTTTTTGTTTAGTATACTTTGTTTGGCATTGTTTGTCTCAGTCGTCTGTTTTTTTATATTATGGTTTATGATTTTGTCTACGGATATTATTTTGTGTGTGTATGTGTATCTTCTGTTTATTTTTGTTAGTTTGCTATCTTTTGTTTTGTTTTTCAAGATAGATAGAAAGAAATGACTAGGACATGGCTCTGTTGAGGTATAGGGACAATCCGGGAGGGTTGGGAGAAGGGAAAATCTAATTAAAATATACTGTGTAATATTTTTCATTAAAAAATAAAAAAAA
>CM053745.1:41333430-41355208 GCA_028658305.1 Pachyuromys duprasi | reverse complement strand
TCCAAGTCCACCAACAGGGGAGGACCTCCTTCCCTTCCATCCAACCCCAACTTATCATGTCTCCTCAGGGCTGGCTGCAAAGTCCTCCCCTGGGATCTAGCCAGTCTGTCACTCCCTGGCTTGTATGGGGGAGGGTCAAAGAGTCAGCCATCAAGATCATGACTGAAACAGTCCCTGTTTCCCTGAATAGGGTCTTCAGTCCTACACCTAGCTATCATGGGCCCCCAGAGCCCACAACAGAGTTCAACCACAAAGGAAAAATAGACTCTTAAAACATAAGTTTTTCATTGCGTAAACACTGTCTCTAACCTGGATAGCTTAATGTTCATTTCATAGTTTGTTGAACTATTGATATTAAGATTTTGATATAATTTCAGTAAAACCAAGATTTCATATTAAGCTTCTTTTATTATTGAGCAACCATCCACAGTGTCCAAACCATGACACTTAACATACAGAATTCTTTTTTTATTAATAAACTTTTTCATCCTATTCTCTCTACATTTACCTGTATACTATACAAACTTTCATAATTTCCTCATTGTTCTTATAGTTTCCTAAAAATTAATTTTAGTAAGTTTATCAAACTCCAACTAACAAATTTCCATTTGTTATTTTTGATTCTTATTGTATTTGAGATTCCATATTAAATGTTCTTTGGATTTTTCTTTTTGAAACACTAACAGCTATGTGTTTGGAACACTAATAACTTAGTGTTTTCTGATTGCCGTCTATTTTCCCACATCCTCATATAAGGTCTTGTGTCTTTGGAGTCCTCATCTTTAATCTTCACATTTGTTGATGTTGAATGACCTCATGTTTTCTTCCAATTTTGTAGTACCTCAGTGAATTCAGGGTTTGGAGACAGTGCATCACCTATGAACTGATGACTCCTTCATCTAAAGGGACATACTGTTTAATACTGAGGGAAATCCATCTTGCAATTGTGTCTTTCCGAAAATAGCACTCTATACATTAAATAGACATCATTTCTTCCAGAGTGTTGTCTAACAATTCAGTGAGTAAGGATTTCCCATAGACCACCATTCATCTTCACATTTCACCTTGAAACAAACTGAGTTATAAACCTTTCTCTCATTCCTCAATCTAGTCTTTCAAGTCCTGCCAACTAGATGTTTGAATCTTCTCTCAGGCCTTTCTGATTCAATACGCAGAGCTGCTTGATGGATTTGTACATGCAATGAGTTTAATTTGATGTAGTCTTAATGAGTAAGCAGAACATCTATCTTATCTTGCTCATCTCATGTGTTCTCCACTTTGCTCTGACTAACGGGTGATGAAAACACGCAGTATAGAATCAGTCCAGCCTTAGTACTAGATATTTGCCCATCCTATGCATGATTGTAGCTGAATCTGATGAACATGATTTACCACTGAGAAGTGTTTCCTCACCTACAAATGAAAATAATAGCATTCACTTCACCATAAGTGATTACAGGTTATATGAGGTAAAGTCTTTATGGAAACATACAGATCCTCAATCTTTGAAATAATTTACACACATTGCTGTATTTTAATAATATTTTATAGGAAAATAAATATATCCATTATTCCTGCACTTACATATGACCACCATTTTCTCTTATCTTTACTGAAGTACCTCTGCTCTAAATGCTAAATGCATAAGGAAAGAAGTGCCCATTAGCATCCAATAAGCTAGGAGTGTTATAACAATAAATAACTGTTTTCTGATTAGACTTGAGATATTCTCTACAGCAGAGTATACATTCTTGGAGCTGTAAACCTGGGAAAAACTCTGTGACCTCAGAGGCACTAGACATTAAAGGAGAACTTACTACTACTGTCGTTTTGCTAATTGGACACTGAGTCAAAATACCTTCTAAATGTTTGTGCTTATAGCCACAGAAAATATCGCTCTAATCTTTGATCAGAGCAGCTTCATTTTACCATGCATGATCTTGAATTCAAAAACTCATGGCTACTTATAGTACTGAGAATAAAGGACATGAGTGCTCATCCATAAACAAGACCTTTACACCACCATTTCTTAGCCTCTGAGAATATCCTACAACAGAATCTAGAAAAATGTAAGACCCAGATAATAGGGAGGAAAATAGAGAAACACTGTTTTCTGGGAAAAACAGGGCCATCACCATCCTGAAAACACAGAAGCTGTGGTTGGTTTCTCTGGGACTGCAGGAAACTCTGACTGTAAGCAGTTGGTCACTGCTAGAGGGGGGGTTTATGCACACCCTTTCCAGGAAAATTATTGATTAATGATGAATGTTGGTGATCTGGGAGTCAAAATCTTCATTTGAATACCCTCTGCTGAGCCCACCGTCAATGGATAGTTTGACACATGGGCGAACCTGATTGAACTCAAATGACCACAAAACAAACTAAAAAGTCATGACCATGAGAAAGGGGTTAGTATGGGGGTGGTCAGTGGTTAGAGGTGGGAACAAAAGGCAGGGTGGAAGCTGAGAGTATAAGCATGCATTCATGTGCATATATAAAATTGTCAGGGTAACCTCTCCCCCCCTCACATTGAACAAAGAGGTTAAATAAAAATATAATTTACTGAGAAAAATGCTGAACTCAAAAGAAGCTCAGTATTGTATAAATTTCAATTTTATAGCTACTATTTCAGTTTATGATTATAAATGTATTGTATGTAAAGGTATTATTGTATTCATAATTTCACATTTGATTCTCTAAGCCAAGCATTGTAAGATGAAGACTTTTTACCTCTGCCTATTTGATTCATAGTGCTCAGAAGAATATAAGGAATTAACTAGATTCTTCACTAGTGTTTTGTTAACAAATAATACTATCATAAGTGGATATCTATAGCTCACTAAAATATTGTTACATTTTAACCGTGATAATGTTTATGAGATACAATAACTTTTGTATGTACTATTTAGGATGTTAATAGGGACTAAAGAGAATATGGTAGTATCTTAAATAGAATAGTTCACTGAAATTAGAAAATATAAAGTAATGCACATAGTTATGTGTCTAGATTAGTAAAGGAACTTAAGTTTAACCAAGGTCACAAGTTTACAATTTGTATACATGCTAATATATCTCAGAACCTCTGAAAATAGGCAAAAATTGTTTTCAGAATCCTTCATGGAATTTAGTCGTTACAATAACACATAGACTTCTTAGGCCTGCTTCTGATGTGTCAGTATTCAGGGGCAGATAAGAATTAAAACTAAAAATGTAAACAAAATGCTGGGTTACACAGGTAGTTGTACTTGAAGATGTCTTTGAGAATACTTAATGAAATCAGATGTCCTCTTAGAGTTTATTTATTAACGTACAAACATATATAAATGCACAGTTTTCCTTCTGCTTCCTAGGTTTATTTTTAAATTCTGCTGGGAATGAATACTGATAACCTGTCATGATTTCTACATGAAAATCATATTTCATTTTGTTCTTGATTTTATTGCCTCTGGACTTAACATTTCATCTCTGGATATTTATTCCATTGTTTTATTAAGTATTGATGCCATTCCTTCACGTTATTGGAGATTGCTCTTTTTATCTTTTAAAAATAATCAATACAGCATTTGTCCTCCTCTCTTACTTGTCTCCACGGATCCCAAGATTTTTCAAAAATATTTGTAAGTGGTTTAGTAAGTAGCTTCGCTAATACTTTTTAAAAACCTAATATATAATCCATCCATCACTTATATTTGCTATGCATGACACCCTTCATGCAAACATCCCAGAATGCTTTCCTGTTATTACTATATCACAGAATATACAATTAAATGGTGAGTTGCGATCAATAAGTCTAGACTTGATTTAAACTTAGCCAACTTTTTGTACCAATAAATACAAAAGAGAAGCAGCAACAAACTGTAAAAGCAAAACTAAGAGCATTGTTATCAGCCAAATTTGTAGAATACCAAGACTTGGAAATAGCAAAAATTAGTACTAAGTGATTTTTTTTTCTAAATTAACAGTTGAAGATCATATGTGAAGGCTCTGCTATACTTTTCAGAGACCATATCATGGAAAGTTAAATACTTTTGTTTTATTTCCATTGATTGATTACCCTTCATGCATGCAGATTAAACATGATTTTCTTTTTCAATGACCTCGGTGTTTTTCCCCTTTTGAATGGAAACAAAACAAAATAAACAACAAGAAGAAGCAATGATCTGAGCCGCCAACATTCTCTTTTGATAATAGACTATAAGCTTTCAATGACATTTTCGTTAGTGGTCATAGAATTATAACATTTTCAGGCTTTTTAGTAAAAGCTCAGAGACATAAGAAGGCAATGGTAGAGACACAGACTGACTTCAAGCTTACTCAGTACAAATGGAGAAACTCCAGAAAATGACAAGCAGATTTTTTTTCCTCACTCAAATTGATTAGCTATCATATTCTAACTTATCAAGCATGAGCATTTTCAAATTACAACTTTCCCCCAAAAAAACTGTAAAAACAGTTAACTTTTCATATATTAGTTTTTTCCTTGAAAGCTGTAATGATGACTTCTTTTGAGCCTTTAAAATACATTTTTAAAATAGAATTCATTATTTGCTGTAGCTCAGACATCAACAAGGACAATTACTTAACAATCTGTTACTAGCCTGAAATGCAATAGGATGAAGTACATAAGAATAGGACCTGAAAAACTGGATCTTGACACATTATTCAGCTGAGGGCCCCACAGGCACTGAATAGTTAATTATTCAGTTTAACACCATGCACTAATCATGGCATATATCACGATAAGAATGTGAAGCATGTCATTACTATATACTTTAAAATTTCTCTTCTCCTCCGACTCCCTTCCATTTCGTGTACTCTTTGAATTGCTTTTCTTAATGCATCTCTATCCATGTGGATGAGAGGGACACCGTTCTATATTACACTGAACACAGACTTGAGAGTTCTTGTGTAGTTGTCTTTGACATGATGTCTCCAACTTAGAAGCAATCATGTCGCCTTGGCTAAATACTGTAAATATGATGTCTAAAACAATAATACCTACATAGTAGCACTGACATAGATGTTTAATAAGTACATCTATCCTGAAATATCTTATTGAAGATTCTCAGAAACAAATAATCCACAGAGTGAAGCGTGCTGTTGTCAGGTTGATTCTCTTTTTGTTTTGTTATTTTGAAGTTTTTAAAGATTTTTATTTTGTTTTTATGAATTACAGTTTACTCACTTTGTATCCCAGCTGTAGCCCCCTCTCCATCCCTCCCCTCCCAATCCCACCCTCCCTCCTTAAAACTAAGATCACGTAGGTTTGTTTTTATTAAGTTCTTATATCAGCAACTTTCAAGGCCCTAATTAATATAAAAGTTTTCAGGATCCAAAATTAATTCTTATAAAGAAAGAAAATGATATGATGCTAACATCTCCACCAAGAAAAGAACATATAATCTATTCAGCATGAGCAAAGAAGTTCCAGGTTGTACAAAACCACTCCTCTCCACAGTGGAGAAAACCATTTATGTGAATGAGATTTTAAAGTGATAACCCAACAATTGCGCACTGACTCTTACATTTGCTTTATTTAAAAACACAATTCCAAGTAACAATATATGGAATAAACATCATACTTATTACTACATGTTTATAAATACACATATATGCATGTAATAACAATAAGTGAAAATAGAGGCAATGAATTTGAAAGAGAGGGGGGAGGGTTATAAAAGAGTCTTTGGGTGGAGGAAAGGGAGGGGGAAATGTTGCAATTATAATCTCAAAAATAAAAAAGGAAAATAGTAAAAGTTTATTATATGTATTACATTTTTAGTTTATCATTAGTTTTCTTGTAATTTAGTCCAGTTTTTACATTTTAAACTATTTTTACATTTTTTTGCTATATATTTTAGTTTTGACTATGAAACTTTCTTATAGGAGATGTCCAAACTAAATTTGAATCACTGGTGATAACATTATAGAATTTACATCACAATAGGAAATCAGTTAGCAATTTAAGGTAAAATGATATTACTGCCATATTATAGTTATGCTAAACACCTTAATAAGTTACAACTAAACAGAATGCATTCATGACATATGACTCATTACTAGATAAAGGCACTGATAAAGCAAAATTAAATCAACTTTTCTTTAAAAAGATACTAACTAGGTGGCTTTCTCATATGGCAAAGAACATTAATTCTTTAACTAGTCCTTACACATATTAACTGATGCAATTTAGTTTCTTTTGCTGAGCGTATTTTTCCACTTTCAAAGTGATGCTGTTTCCTCGGATTATTTCTGGATTCACAGCCATATTTAAGGTCAATAAACCCCTTGTTTTTCCTATGTTCATTATAGCACAAACTCTTTTTAATCTTAATTTCCTTCAGGTCATTTGGATAATACTTGGTTCACCTAATTTCAAAGATATATAACTAGCAGTTAGGCAATACAAACATGGCTTGGCACATATAATTTGGTAATGCAGTTAAATATTATGGATTTCATCTTACCCCCATTTTATTTCAAGAACTCTATTACTTGATGTCAGATTTTGCTTTATTACTTGATTATATGCTTTCTATCATGAAGCTAGACTAATTATTTTTGAAATACTACTATTGGAAGGATAAAAACATAATCATAACCTATTCTTTTTTTCTCATAAGTGGTGCATTGCTCATGATTCAGACTAGATGAAGTTCAATATTGTTTTTCTATTAGTTAATTCCCTTATATCCATTTGCTTCTATGTCTTATATTTGTAACAGTAGCAATGAAGAATCACTGAAGTTGAAAGTTAACTAAAGGGTAAGAGTCTATATTGCATTACATTTTGAATTAACTTTATATAATAGGACATTGTGACATTTGTATAAAAGTTCAAAGAGAAATGTAGGCTATGACTTCATTGAGAATTTATTCTTAAGTCTCTATGATAGTTCAGCAGAGAATTCAGACCTGGAATTCAAAGGGCAGAACAAGACCTATTAAGTAATTCAGTCCATTTTATAAAGCCAAAGGAAAAGGGTATGGAGATGTAATCACTCATTCTCTGAAAGCTGAGATGTAAGAATCAACTTAAGGATGGCTAGGATATTAGTAGCAAATAGAAAGATTCAGTGGCTGTCATAGGTTGAGAGCAATTGTCTGGCTGCTGTGATGAACCTGGGTTACTAAACAAAGTTATGCTTGCTTGCAGAATTCATAACCAAGGCCATTGAAACTGAAACATACAATGCAATTTATTTTTTGCATTAAGGTAATATAACACAAAGAACTCCGTGATACATTATTTTTCTGTCATTAACTTTGGCCCATAAGTTGATTCAGGCTGACGATGAACTCCATTATATCATCATTATTTTTTAACAGTAAAAAAGTGACAGGACAAAGAGAAGAGGAAATTTCCTTAAGGTAATGGATATCCGAGGCTTGGTTTTATTTGTGCATATGAAAGCTTGCAATCTTGCAAATGTGGCTTCATTTTAAAAGTAGTAAATCACCCAGAAATACAATTTCACATAAAAGTGAAGAAAAATGTGCAGCAATGCAGACCACAAGCTTTACAAATTACTGCACAGCTTTAAGAATATTTCAAATGGAGAAAAATTTTAAGTAATTCGTTTCTTTCATGTTCATATTGTAACTGTATTTCACTAACTGCTATCTTGACTTCTATGTAAATATACCAGCTGTTCCACAATTATTAATAAGTTATGTTCACATAGTAAGATTATAGAAGATCCTTATATAAGGTTTCTAGAAGTAGCACATTCATTAATATTCACTTAGTAGCCATGCAAATGACATCTATAATGTCATCTCAATGTATACTTAAAAAAATAAAAGAAAGGAAAATACATGCATAGCCTTAAGGATTGGGACATACCAAAATATATTTAGAAGGAAAATAAGCAAGTTCATTAGCAGTTTAATAATCTATACTTACTTCAGAATCATTAAAACAGCATTAATTTGATTGGGCTATATTTTCCTTACTATTTTTAGACCAAAATTAATGTTAGTGTGAATTAATCATATAAATATATATTAAATATTTTTTGCATTTTATATGATTAAAATTTTAAAACATATAAAGTATCAATATATCATCTGTTGTGACAAGTTGAATATAGAATTTCTACATGGATTTCTTTCTTTATTTGATTCTACTGTAAATATTTTTATTTACAACTTTAACAATTCCAAACTAATAAATAATTATTATGGTTTTTTACTAAAAATTTAATTTGTTATATCATAGTCAATCATTAACAATTAACCACAGACTTCACTGTTATCCAATTCAGAAATTCAAAATAAAATAAGTTGATTACCAGAACATTCCATTACATGTAATCTTGGGTCAGTTTAGGCTTGGAAGAATTTAACTCAACTGTCTTAGAGACAAAATTATCCCTTGTATTTTAAAATGTAGTTTGAATTCAATTACTTTGTACCATTAAATATAAATTGTTAATACTATATTTTATATCTGGAAAATTTTGGGGAAATTTTAGAGATTAATTTTACATTCTTAGCTTGTTGAAAGGGTCTTCATATCATACTGATATTGGGAAAAGATATTTATCTATTGTCAACTAAATTTTTATGTGACTAAAACACTGAAATCATCTCATTTATCACCCAAAAATGTAGCCACACAAACTGACAAACACAAATTGATAATATTTCAATTATACAATTATTTGTATAATAATTTGTATAATAATAATATCTGAAAAGTAATTAGACTAGTTTTCTATAAATAATGGTAAGTCTACATAATGAATAATAATAACACATTTATATGGAAAGATAGATATGATAAGTAAACAAACTAGGTAGATAATTATAGGTAGTAGTATTCTAGTTTATATTCATGTTCAAACATCCTTTAATAGAAATTAGGAGAATATCTGGAAAATGTAAATAATTTGTTGAAAACAGCTTTACTATATTTTCTTGACATGAATTGTAAAAGAAAGAGTTCTTTCCCTCGAATTTTAGAAGCGAGTTGGCTATGAAAACCCAGAGACGTAGGTTAAAACCAAAAACAAATGGCCAAAAACCCAAAAAAACAATAGTTAATGAAAAGTTTCTAATGATACTCTCCTATACTGACAGATCCATTCCTAGCTCAATCATCATCAGAGAGTCTTCACCACAGAACGAATGGAAGCAGAGGCCCACAGCCCCACAAGAGGCATAGCTGAGTATCCTACACTGGAGAAACCTGAGGGATGGGGGTGGAGACTGTTGAGAGAAACCTTAGGGACAATCATAAGGAGTGGAGAGTGAGGCCTCTGCTCCTCCGACATCCCCAAAGATCCTGATCAATACACAGTGTTGATCTACTAGGGACTCCTAGCACAAGAGTAAAATGTCAAAATGTATTTGAAGCTAGGGTGGTGATTGCTTACCTCTTCATTAGGGAAGTCTCCTGAGGTGACCTTACCCCCTCCCCAAAATTTCCTTATAGTTACAGTAACCTGAGTGATTGTTATTGGTGCATGAGGCTAGCATGGGAATCATGAAAAGGCTTATACACTGCACAATAAAATTAGATCTGAACCATGAGTCTGATTTCAGGATTCTGACACCCTGGGATTCTTCGTGGGCTGCCTTGCAACTCACCCCTTCTGCCCCAGCTGCTGATTCCCACAGTCAAGAACACCACAGAAACAAGGTCCACAGGGCTCTAAGGGCTCAGAGACTGAAGCAACAATCATGGTGTCTGATTGGGTCTGTACTAGATCCTCCGCATATATGTTGTGGTTATTTAGGTTGGGGATTTGGTTGGATGAGGAGGGGTGGATCTGGGGGAGAGAGGACATGGTGGAGAGAGGCAGGCTGCAGTTAGGATGTATTGTATGAGACAAGAATAAAGAAAATCTATGTTTAAGATTTAGTTATTCAAATTATATAAGGAACGATCATAATTTAACATTGAAATTATTTGCAGTGTTTTCATCTACCAGTTTAATGGCTACATGTCTTGGTCATCAGATTTAAAATGTCCTTATAATTACATTTAAATAAAATTAAATTTGACAGAAAAATATCTCCCTAGTAAATATGAAGACTCATGGAGATAAAACAACTCATTACCAAATAATAGAGGGGTCAAAGAATTAAAAAAAAAGAAAGAACATACTTGCTCCTGCCCACTACTGTCTTCTGTCTCGGCTACGACTCCTTTTTTTTCTCTTTCTTTGTTTTCTTTTTATTTTATATTCTTTTATTTAGTTATTCACTTCACATCTCAATCTTAGTCCCCTCCCTCCTCTCCTCCAAATCCTTTCCCTACACCCCTTCCTCATCCCCTTCCCACCTCCCCTGCTCCTCAGAAAAAGGAAGCCCACTCCACAAACCCACCCCAGCTCATCCAGTGGAATCAGGACAGCAGTACTTCCTCATTCTGTGTCTTGGCAAGGTATCTCCAACAGCCGGAAGTGATTGCAAAGCATGCTACAGAGATTATGTCAGAGATAGCCCCTATCCCCTTTCTAAGGAACCCACATAGAGACTAAGCTGTCTGTTAGGTATATATGTGCAGAGGTTCTAGTATAGTCCAAACAAAGAACGGTCTTTGGTTGGTGCTTCAGACTCTGCAAGCCCCTCTGGGCCCAGGTTATTTGGGACTGTTGGTCTTCATTCCCTTCCTGGTCCTTCTATTCTTCCCTGACTAATCTTGAAGGGTCCCTACCCTCTGCCCATGGTTTGGCTGTGAGTCTCAGTTTCTGTTGCTCGGCAGAGCCTCTCGGAGGACAGCCATGCTAGCTCCTCTCCGCAAACACAGTAAAGCGTCATCGGTAGTATCAGCTGTTGGCTCAGCTATCACCTTACATGCTCTACCTACTCCTATTGTGTTCAGGACAAGCACAGTTGCAATGTCCCTCTTGCTCGAGTGCAGTGGAGACTCTGAAAATGGGAGGCGGAGAAATTCTGCCTCCTTCAGTCTCCTCTGTCAGGTGTGTTGTCACAGCGTCAAGAAGTCAGCAGTGTTCCTGTCCTGATTGAAAACAGAGCACTGAACACATGCTGGTGCAGGAATGCTCATAAAAACATGGTATGCACACACACACACACACACACACAGACACACACACACACACACACACACACACACACACATATATATATATATATATATATATATATATATATAGTGCATATATAGTGTATTCTAACATACATATATAGTTAGAAGCTGCAATAAACCACAAATGTACATCAAAAGACTAAATGACAGGAGCCTACCACAGAGGGCCTCTGAAAGACTACCTAGCAATGGATTGGAGCAGATGCTGAGACTCAGTACCAAACCTTGGGCAGAGTGCAGGGAATCATATAAAAGAAGGGGAAGATAGTAAGACCTGGAGAGGAGAGGAGCTCCATAAGGACCAAATATATCTGGGCACAGGGGGCTTTTCTGAGACTTATTCTCCAACCAAGGACCATTCATGGATATAACCTAGAACCCCTGCTCAGATATAGCCCGTGGCAGCTCAGCATCCAAGTGAATTTCCCTAGTGAGGGGAACAGAGACTATCTCTGACATGAACTCAGTGGCAAGATCTTTGACCTCCTTCTGTCACCCAGGGAGGAGCAGCCTTGCTAGGCCACAGGGAGGACATTGCAGCCAGTCCTGATGAGACCTGATAAACTAGGTCAGATGGAAAGGGTGGAGGACCTCCCCTAAAGGTGGACTTGGAGAGGGACAGGGAGGAAATGAGGGAGGGAGGGTGGGATTGGGAGGGAATGAGGAAGGGGGCTACAGCTGGGATACAAAGTAAATACCTATAATTAATATAAAATTAAAATTATAAAAAGAATAAATGATTCTGGAAGTAAAACTAAAAGAATGAAATATAAATACAAAAATTCAAGTATTATAATAATTCCTCTTTTGTCAGGTTTCCAAAACTGTCTAATTTATAGAGATAGCACATAAAACAGTATAGTTTAAATGACAGTTGTTCATTTTGAGTAATGAAGATGTCCTGGAGACAAAAGTAATACAATACTACATATTTATCTATTTGATTTAGAATGTAAACCTTGAAAGGTAGAATTTATTAATTACATATTGCAATTATTTCAATAAAATAAAATATGTATTTGCTATTTTGGTTTTGTTTCTTACAACATTCTTTATTTAATTCCCTGGAATTTAATATTTAAAAGATTTTATGCAGTTATTGAGATTATTTTATCTCAGACTTAGCTGTAGAATCACTGGGAATTAACAATAAAAATTTTGTTTTCTTGCACATGGTTGCTGGTTTCATTGTTTCTTGGATGAATGATTCTTGCAGAGTTTCACCTCAGGCAGTTGTATGGACTATGCACTTTTAACATTTGTTTACCCTATAATAAATGTTGTGCAAATCAATCTTCTTGATATGGTATTATGAACAGTAAAGCTTTTATTTTTAATGAATTTCCTTAGCAATTTGGCCAGAATCCAAATGAAAATTAGTTCTAAGTTAGCAATTTGTGAAAAAAATCAAATAATAAAAATAAAATACAGGCTTAATTCATATTTAAATATTTTAATTCACATTGTAACTGGATCTTCATAATGACAGGCTTGGTAATCTATAGTGAGATAACTATAACCAAATAACCCCTCTTTTTAGATTTTTATTTTAAATATCCTATTGAATTCAATTTGAGTCACTTCATTCTTTGATTAAAAAGCACACTTTAATGAAGTCAAAGCAATCTGGGAATCAAATTGTGTGATATATTATTGTCTATTTTGTCCCTTTAAAGTTAGGCTTTTTGCAATACACATTGTATTAAATATTTTCTATACTGTTATAAATATAATTTAAAGCTCCTATTCAGATGACAAATTTGTAAGGTATATTTAACAAACTACCTTTAACTATATGACTACTGTTTACAGCAATAATTTGATAAAGTGTTGCATATTACCAACATAAAGGGCAAGAGAATGTCTACTTAATTAGTGTACTTAAATGGCTTTTTTACTAAGGTACTACAGCTAATCCTACAGTTAATTTCTGAAAATATAGTTAGTAGTCTCTTACGTTTGCTTTTTTGTAACCTAGTCTGCTATGGCATAGCCTGCCATCCACAGGATTGTATCCATGGCTAATCTCATATGGATGGCAGACTAAATTATAGCTCTAGGAATCATGCAGTTAAGTAGGTATACAGAAAAAACAAAGAAGGTTTTAGGTGGAAATTGCTTTGCACGCGAGAGTCAGCACTACCAAATATGAGACCAGGCTGTTCCCTTAATGAATACCACACTCGCTTCTCCTTTGTTCTATTAGCCAAAGATCCAGATCTGGTAAAGTTTCCTCTCAATGTAAACATCTTTCAAAGATTCCACCTCAGATTATCAACTATGATGGAAAAACAAGCACAAACATTTGGAATATAGAAGAATCATTTACCAAGTATTCAGAGTTTGAAGACAACATTTATAAAGAGTTGAAATGAAATTAGGAGTTTGACCATATGTCAGCATAAGCATGGTATAAACAGAAGTTAAAATGAAAAAAATAGGAATTGATTGACACCTTAAACATGGGAAGAAAACAATTATATATACATATAGGCATATATATACATCCATGCATTTATACATATACATACATGCATATATACATATATATCTTGGTCCATAACTTCATAAACAAAAATTTGATCTTGCTCACACATTGGTCACATACTTATGATTTCCAGAACTATGAGGGAAACATTTCTGTCATTAGAACAACTTAGTCTGATATATTTGTTACCATCATTGTAGCAAACAAATACATACAATTAACAAAGAATCAATAATTTCAAATGGAGTTTTCTGAAAAAAAAATCCTTTGGCTAGATGCTATAAATATCATGGTAATATATAAATTTTCTGAAATTTAGATTTTTCCTTTTTATTGTTTGTCATTTCTAAAAAAATATGGTTGCCACACTTGATATAATAGCCTTAATAGATTGATTCATGAGAAAACAGCTACCAAATTATCACATTTTAATAACCACAGTCTCTTCAATATTATTTTTCAAATAAAATTGATATTTCATGATTTGGAGAATGGAAAAGGTCACCCAGGTTCTCCTCTCAAGAGCACAGTAGGACACTGCAGTGTTGACAAAAGTTCTTTCTGAAAACCTACATTTATTTTGCTTACACATAGAATATACAAAAACATGTATACAAAGGGGTCAAGATTTTATAACTTTACTGCTTTGGTAAGAGTAACACCATCCTTTGTGTACCATTTGTGGTGTGTATAGCAACAGAGAACAGTGGCTGCCTCTGGGTTTGTGCCACTCCGTTGGATTTTGGTAGATTACCATAAGTGATGCCCACTCCCGTCTCTGCTGTAGGCTTAGATTTTTCACCAAACCTACTTTATTATTTTTTTACTTTATTTTTATTTCTTTTTTAATGTAATTTATTTATTTTTATATCAATCACAGGTTAGGTACTTTGCATCCCAGGCATAGCCCCCTCCCTCAATCCCTCCCACTCTCCCCATCCCTCCCTCATCTCCTCCCCATCCCCTCCAAGTCCACCGACTTTATTTAGGGTTTTTAAACACCATACCCTCTCTTCCACATCTCTCCCACACCTTAGATAAGAGATTAGTAGGGAAAAGGCCTATAGACTTCTTTTATCTACTTCCTGCTGATTAGGGTCAATGTTAACAAACTCAGTCATCAGGATATAAGCAGTCCAGCCCAAAGGCCAACACCAAGTAACAAGAGTCAGCATGACAAGTCTGTGAAATCAGCAAGACTCAGTTGGATTGCCCTGAGTTGTCTGTAACATTTCTTTTTGTGATGTCAAGTATCGAAGCAAGAAGATCAGTGCAGCCATGTCAATCCAAAAAGGAAGGCTCGCTGTTCGTGGGCCTCTCTCTCTCTATATATCTTCTCTCCTCAAAGTTTACCCGAAGATGTTCTCAGCTAGCCAAAGTCACAGCCCTCACAAGAAAGAGCTCACAGCAAAACATCACAAGTCCAGCTTGCAGCAAAACAATGAATAACAAAGCTAAGTCTTCCAAAAACAAACAAACAAACAAACAAACAAACAAACAAACAAACGCCAGAAATTTTCACTTCCACTTCACTCTGCATTATCTACCCATTCTAAATGAACCCAATGATGACAACAAAAAATCAGTCCGATCTTAACCTTTTGAAAATAATTTTGACATTATCAATCTTCTCAAGAAGCTTGGTTGTACATAAGTGCAAAATCCCATACATTGAGAACTTTTACTTTGGGGACACTGTAGTAGCCACTGTCCTTCTGAAGTCACATCAATTTTAGGCAAAGCAAGTTCTTCTTACTGCTCATCTCCAACTGCTTCTCCCTGGAATATGAGTGCAATAGAAGCATCCATCAGATTTGGTCTGTGTTGAGAATAAGAAAGCTTTGTCTTTATGAATATATTGTGTATCCTTAGATAGAGATTGCTCAGGCCAAGGTTATGACATTGTGAGAACTTATAACCAGCCTATGGTCCAAAAGAGAATGTTAATAGTGATATTTCAGTTAACCTGGATTCAAGAGAGTTCATCATGAACATGTGTCTCAGAGTCATGCTGCCAGAGGGCAGGGTATTAACATCAGTTCTTCCTTGAGGAATTTTTCTGACATACACAGGAAAAAATCACTATAGTGGCTCTTATCTGGCTCCGAAGTATTGTGTGTGGGAAGGCAGAGTTTTTTTTTTAAGTAATTTATTTATTTTTATATTAATCACAGGTTATGTACTTTGTATCCCAGTTGTAGCCCCCTCCATCATTCCCTCCAACTCTCCCCATCCCTCCCTCATCTTCTTCCTGCCCCCCCCCTCTAAGTCCACTTATAGGGGAAGACCTCCTCCCCTTCCATCTGACCCTAGCTTATCATGTCTCTTCAGGGCTGGCTGCAATGTCCTCTTCTAGGATCTAGCTAAGCTGCTCCTCCCGGGGGTGGGGTGGGGGGGTGGGGGGGGAAGAGGACGAAGAGCCAGCCATTGAGTTCATGACTGTAGGTAATAAAAGTAATGCAAATCAAACACTTGGTGACATTATGATGGCAAATTGTTTTTGCTTACTTAAGGTAAGTTGTTTAAAATTTCAAAAAACCGTTTTAGATTTATGAGCAACACACTTCTTTTGGACAAACCAAACAAGATCTCTAATACCTAACCACTTTTCTTAAGGACACAACTAACTTTTAGAGCAATTAAATAAAGCAATCTGTTTTCCCCCTGGCAGGCTAGCTGCAGTGAAGCAGAATGCACATAAGTAGATACTCCAATATAGTCCATTATTCTCAAGCCCCCATCATATTAGCCCATATTAAGTAAAAACTTAGTAATTTAGAAATTCTGATATTTATAATTTTTTTTAGATTTTTGTTTTCTTTTCCAGTTTTTGACTGCTAGTTATTGCCAGTCCCTCTAATAACCTAATTGCCCATTCTATGGCTGAAATACTTTTCATGTATCAATTAAAACTGTTAGCCACTGTTACACTTCAAATCAACAGTGACGGAACTACTTTTTATTCACCCCAATGTCAGGAATTGATTCTTTCCTTCCATCATGTAGGTTCCAAGGATAGAACTTAGGTCTTCACGTTTGGTAGCAATGCTTTTATACTGAGCTATCTCTTTAGTTCTGTTTTCCAATTTTTCAATTGGTCCTTACTTAACAGCTGTTTTCTCTAAGTTATCTGGTGTCACATTGCTCTTTTGTAGAGACATATGATTCAAAACTCCTGACGGAAAATATATATATATATATATATATATATATATATATATATATATATACCAAAAAGGTAGAGTAATAATCTTTTCTGACCTAATATATTCTATAAATCATGTGGCTATTATTTTCTCCACTTATTATTGAGCTTTAAACATGTATGATTTGTAAATTCAAGATGTTCTTGTATTTTGCAATTTAAATTGGATCATATAACTTTATTATTCAGAACAGATAAAAGCAACCAAATAACTAGAATTGGTTAATTCAGGTTGTCATTTAAGATGGTCTATTATATATTAACGATTTTCCCCCAAACTATCACAGATACAATATATTCATTAGATGAGTTCCTTTATTTAACACAAAAGAAAAACATAGACATTTTGGCATTGTAAAGTTTTTATAACATTTGTACAATAAAACTCAGTTCAAATAAGTACTGTAAACATGGTCTCTTATGAAGTCTGTAGAGCATTTTCTTAATTAATGATTAATGAGAGAGGGCACTCCACATTGTGTATGGGGCCAATGTTGGTATGACAATTCTGAGTTCATTTAGAAAATAGACTGACATAGCCATGAAGAGCAAGCCAGTAAGCAGCATGCCTCCAGGGCCTCTACATTAGCTTCTGTCTCCGGGCTCAAGATTTTTTTTGAGTTTCTGCCCTGCTGTTCTTCAATGATGGACTTGTATGTGGAAGTGTAAGCCATATAAACTGTTTCCTCAGCAACTTGCTTTTAGACATAGTGGTTAATCACAGCAATAGTCAACTGAACAAAGACTCTCTATCTTCTCCCAGATTTTCCCTGTTCTACACCCAAGTCTTCACCTCTTCTTCTTCTCCTTCTTTTTTCTTTTCCTCCTCCTCCTTATCAACCTCCTCCTAACCCTTCTTCATCCTTCCATCTTCTTTCTCTCTTTCTCGGTTTCTGTATTTCTTCAAAGAAAAACAGGAAAACATACATACAAACAAACAAACCAGAATCAAAAATATTGAACAAATACAAATGTA
Organism: Pachyuromys duprasi; assembly: GCA_028658305.1. Classification (NCBI taxonomy): domain Eukaryota; kingdom Metazoa; phylum Chordata; class Mammalia; order Rodentia; family Muridae; genus Pachyuromys; species Pachyuromys duprasi. Next base: position 41,337,477 of record CM053745.1, on the reverse strand, counting down.
AAAGTCTTTTATTCACCAGATGTACTTGTTCTCTGGGAGGCTTACTGAGAATAAGCTCCCCCTTTCTCTTTCTGAACTCTGTCTGGTTCAACTCAGCTGTTCTCTCTTAAACTTCAAGCTGTTTCAGTCTGGCTTCTCTTAACTTCACAGTGCATTGCTCTGCTTGGGCTGAAACTAACTCTGGCAATTCTGCTAATCTTCTGGCTCCTTATGTAAAAGTCTCTTTTATTCGCCTGTTTTAAATGTTATCTCAGAGGCTTACTGCTTCTGTCTACTAATGTAGGCCTAATCCTGGAAGCTTCTAGCCTCTGTACAATCTAATCTAGGTTTAGAATGGTTCTGTTTCTGAGACTTACTGCTGAATAAGCTCATCCTTTCGTTCTTAAAATTTAATTTTATTTACATGTTTATTTATTATAATTTATTCACTTTGTATCTCTGCTGCAGCCCCCTCCCTCATCTCCTCCCAGTCACTCCGAACCTCTCTGTTCTCTGCCTATGCCCATCCCTTAGTCCCTGATAGGAGAGGACCCCCTGCCTTTCTATCTGACCCTAGCCTATCAGGTCTCATCAGGGCTGGCTGCACCATCTTTCTCTGTGGCCTGGCAAGTCTGCACCCCACAGGGGTAGATGATTGAAGAGCAGGCCACTGTGTTCATGTGAAAGACATCCCCTGTACTCCTTACTGGGGAACCCACTTGGAACCTGAGCAGCCAGTAGGCTTCCTTTAAACAAGGGGTCTAGGTCCTTTCCATGCATGGTCCCTGTTTGGAGTGTTGGTCTCTGCAGCCTCCCTAGGTTCAGGTATTTTTTCTGAACTCTGACTGGCTAGTTCAATTCAGCTGTTATGGCTCAAATTCTTTTCCAAGCTAAATGATTCAAAATGCTTTCTCTCTGCTTCTGACTGACTTGTTCTGCTTGGCCTCATACTAACTTTGGCAATGAGTTCTAATCTTCTGGCTCTTTGTCATTTTCTAGCTCATTTTGTCTTCACCTGTGTCTAGCTTGTTCTTTCTACAACCTGTCTCTGTAAAACTGTCTTCTCTTTCTCTCTCTCTCTCTCTCTCTCTTTCACTCACACACATTCTCTGCACTTCTCCCTTTTAAGTGACTTCTCTTTCCTTCCGTTCTTATGAGAGTTGGGCACACGCTATTCTGTCTAATCTTTCTCTGATTCATCACATTGTGTGCCTCTCAGTTAGACATCACTTTCAAGCATGGGTCTTTCCTTCTACCAACTAACATTACCTTCATTGTTTAGAATTGAAAGTATGTATGAGGACATGTTTGTATTCCAACCAGAGTAGCTATGTTGCTGGATGGAAATCTCTCTTTTTCCTTCCTTCCTTCCTTCCTTCCTTCTTTCCTTCCTTCCTTCCTTCCTTCCTTCCTTCCTTTCTTTCTTTCTCTGATATTGTTTTAATTTATTTAATCATGTTACAGCCTTATCCCAGCCCCTTTACCCTCCACATTCTTATTCTCTGTCTTCAACTGCCTCTGCTGACTTGCAATGAACTACAGGATCTCAAGAATTCAACTGCCAGGAAATGCCCAGCAAACTCAACTATACTGCAATGACTCTGCACTGATGTGTAACTGACTCACTGAAGTCAATTCAACTCTGAACTCCTTCACCGCTCTCTTAAGTAGCCTCTCTTTCCTGTCAGTTCTCCTAAGAGTTGGGTATATCCTATTCTAACTCATTCTTTCAAATCTTACTCTTTTTTAATAAATTTATTTATTTTTATATCAATCACAGGTTAGGTTTTTTGCATCCCATGTGTAGCCCCCTCCCTCATTCCCTCCCACCCTCCCCAACACTCCCTCATCTCCTCCCCTGCCCCCTCCAAGTCCACCAACGGGGGAGGATCTCCTCCCCTTCCATCTGATCATCTTGTCTCCTCAGGGCTAGATGCAATGTCCTCCCCTGGGATCTAGCCAGGCTGTTACTCCCTGGCATGTATGGGGGAGGGTCAAAGAGCCAGCTATCAAGTTCAAGACTGAAACAGTCCCTGTTTCCCTTACTAGGGTCTTCAGTTCAACAATGAGTTATCATGGGCCATATCTGAGCAGGAGTTCTAGGCCATATCCATATATGGTCCTTCATTGGAGAAACTGTCTCATATAAGACCCCTGTGCCCTGCTCAGTTTGATCTTTGTGGAGCTCTTGTTCTCCCCAAGTCTTACTAACTTCCCCTATTTTTATTATTACTTCCACACCCTCTGCAAAGGGCTTAAGTGTGAGTCTTAATATCTGCTTTGATACATTGCTGTATTGAATATTTCATAGGACCTCTTTGGTATGCTCCTGTCCTGTTGCTTGTTTTCTCCTCCATTCAATGTCCCTCCAATTACTTCATCTAAATGAGCATTGATCATACCAACCTGGGTCATTCTTCTTGTATATCTTCCCTAGGTGTGTAGATTTCAGCATGACCTGCCTATCCTATAGGTCTATATAAGTGAGTATATACCATATGTTTCTTTTTGCTTTTTGGATACCTCACTTAGGATGATCGTTTCTAGGTCCCACCATTTGCCTGCGAATTTCATGATTTCCTCCTTTTTAATTGCTGAGTAGTATTCCACTGTGTAAAAATACCACAATTTCTGTATCCATTACTCAACTGAGGGACATCTGGGTTGTTTCCAGGTTCTGGCTATTACAAATAAAGCAGCCAGGAACATAGTTGAGCAAAAGTCCTTGTTGTGTACTTGAGCATCTTTTGGATATATGCCTAAGAGTGGTATAGCTGGGTCATGAGGTATCACTATTCCTAATTGTCTAAGTAAGCGCCAAAATGGATTTCCAGAGTGGTTGTACAGGTTTGCATTCCCACCAGCAATGGAGGAGGGTTCCTCTTTCTCCACAACCTCTCCAGCATGAATTGTCACTTGAGTTTTTGATCTTAGCCATTCTGGTGGGTGTAAGGTGAAATCTCAGGGTCATTTTGATTTGCATCTCCCTGATGGCTAAGGACATTGAGCATGTCTTTAAGTGTTTTTCTGCCATTCTATAATCTTCTACAGTCAGTTCTCTTTTTTAATTGGTTTCTTGCTTTTTAACTTCTTGAGTTCTTTATATATACTGGATATTAGCCCTCTGTCAGTAGTAGGATTGGTAATGATCCTTTCCCAGTCTGTAGGCTGTCTTTTCGTTCGGTTGACAGTGTCCTGAGCTTCACAGAAGCTTTTCAGCTTCCTGAGGTACCACTTATTGATTGTTGATCTTAGAGCCTGTGCTGTTGGTGTTCTATTCAGGAAGTACTCTCCTATGCCAATGACTTCTAGGCTCTTCCCCATTTTTCCTTCTAACCGGTTTAGTGTGTCTAGTTTTATGTTGAGATCTTTGATCCACTTGGACTCTAGCTTTGTGCCAGGTGATAAATATGGATCTATTTTCATTTTTCTGCATACAGATATCCAGTTGGAACAGCACCATTTGTTGAAGATGCTTTCTTTTTTCCATTGAATGGTTTTGGCTTCTTTGTCAAAAATCAAGTTTCCATAGGTGTGTGGGTTCATTTCTGGGTCTTCTATTCGGTTCTATTGATCCACTCTTCTGTTTCTATGCCAACACCATACAGTTTTTATTACTATTGCTCTATAGTAGAGCTTGAGGTCGGGGATGGAGATACCTCCAGATGATCTGTTGTTGTAGAGCATTGTTTTCGAGATTCTGGGTTTTTTTGTTTCTCTATATGAAGATGAGTATTTTTCTTTCAAGGTCTGTGAAGAATTGTGAAGGTATTTTGATGGGGTTGCATTGAATCTGTAGATTGCTTTTGGCAATATGGTCATTTTCATTATGTTAATCCTACCAATCCATGAGCATGGGAGGTCTATCCACCTTATCTTCTTCAATTTCTTTATTCAGAGATTTGAAATTTTTTTCATATAGGTCTTTCACTTGCTTGGTTAGAGTCACCCCAAGGTACTTCATGTTATAAGTGGCTATTGTGAAAGGGGTTGTTTCCCTAATTTCCTTTTCGGCCCTTTTGTCTTTGGTGTACAGGAGAGCTTCTGATTTTTTTGAGTTGATTTTGC
>CM053745.1:41318680-41332930 GCA_028658305.1 Pachyuromys duprasi | reverse complement strand
TGGTCTAGTCTATTTGGTGTTCTGTAGGCTTCTTGTATGTTGATGGACATTTCTTTTTTTAAGTTGGGAAAATTTTCTTCTATGATTTTCTTAAAAATATTTTCCGGTCCTTGGAGCCTGGAGTCTTCTTTTTCATCTATTCCAATTATTCTTAGGTTTTGTCTTTTGATGGCATCCTTAATTTCTTGGATGTTTTGTGCTTGGGACTTTCCTGATTTTCTTTTTTCCTTGAGTGAAGAGTCGATTACAGCCAATGTATCCTCAGCTCCTGAGATTCTCTCTTCCTTCTCTTGTATTCTATTGTTTATACTTACCTTCGTGGTTCATGATCTTTTCTCTAAGTTCTCCAGTTCCAGGTTCTTTTCCCTTTGTGTCTTCTTTATAGTTTCTAATTCCGTTTTCATGCTTTGTACCGTTTCCTTCAACTGATTGACTGTGTCTCCTATATGGGTTGTTTCCTCTATGTTTATCTTTAATTGTTCCTCTATGTGGGCACTTAAATTCTTCTCCATTCCTTTGAGGGCCTTGTTCATTTCCTCTTTTTGTCTCTCTTTTTGTTCCTCCAATATCTGCATAATCATAGCTTTAAGATAATTTTCCTGTTTCTCCACTGAATTAAAATCTCCACTGCTTATGGGTGTTTCAGGTGGGGCCATGGTGTCCTGATTTTTGTTGGGTGAGTTCTTTCGCTGATTTCTGGGCATTTGTTTATATATAATCAAGGAGCTGTTTGTGCCTTAAGGCTGAACTTCAGACTGGAACTGTCAATCTCTTGTGTCAGGAGTATTCTTCAAGAAGATCAGGGAGTTCCGGTGGTTTGTTAGTGTGTGTGTTGTTTTCTCAGTTGAACTCTGTTGTGGGCTCTGTGTGCCTGGCTTCGTGTTCTGTGCTCTGCCCTGGGCTTGCTGCTAAGGACTTTCCCCTGGACTGGAGACTTGGGGCCCTTTCAGGGCCAGGGGCTGTGCACCAGGGTCTGAGATGATATTTGGGGCACACACAGTGGGTCTGGATTGGTTGCAGGCGTTGCTGAGCAGTGTGCATCTGCTGTATGCAGGCCTGTCTGAAATGGCGTCCAAGGCCTTTGCAGACCAGCCCATGGACACACACATGGACTGAGGTGGTAGCTGGCGGACCAGCGCGCGCAGGCTGGTTAAAACTGTCTCCTAGGCTCTCTCAGTCTGAGGTGTTTCCGGTGGACGAGATTGGTGTGCACCTGCTGAATGCCCACTGGTAGAAACAGAACCCGGTTTCTTCCCAGACTGGCCTGTGGACACACACACACACACACACACACACACACACACACGGACTGAGGTGGTCACTGTCAGGCCTGAGCAGTGTGCGCCCTGCAGTGTGCAGGCCAGTCAAAACGGTCTCCTAGGCCCTCTCAGTCTGGTTAGTGTACACACACACACAGACACACACACACACACACACACATACAGGGTCTGAGGTGGTTTCCGGTGTACGAGATTGGTGTGTGCCTGTTGTATGCCCGCCAGGTTTTTCTCTGACTAGCCCTTGGACTCACACACAGATTGAGGTGGTTATTGGTGGACCCGCAGTGTGCAGGTCAGTCAAAACAGTATCCGGTTCCTCCTCCGTCTGGCCCAAAGGCTGTGAGACCCAGTCTGGTATTGTGTCTGCGGGCACCCAGCGCGGCTGCTTGTTCAGATCAGAGCTGTGTGCTGCCGGTCACCTAGAGATTTTTCTGGGGAATAACTGGGTGTCCCTAGGATTTTCCCACTTGATTTCCTTGCCGTAGGAGTTCCACTCACCTGGCAATCACAAATGCTGTTGTTTTAGGTCCCAGAGTTCAGTCTCCTGGTTGCTGAGTTGTTTCTGCTGTACTACTCCTTAGACACGGTGTCCTCTCTGGCAGCCATCTTGGATCTCCTCCTCAAATCTTACTCTTATTCCTTACTTTGTCTGTCCCTAAATTAGACTTCATTGTTTGTGATTAAAGGTGTGTACTAAGGGTGTGTTCATATTCCAGCCAAAAAGATTAAACGTGTGTGTTGGGCTGCATTCCAACTGCATCACACAGACTTAGAAGGTCTTTGGATGTGATCGTTTGCCAAAGCAGCCATATTGCTGGATTAGAATTTTTCTACATACAAGGAACATACAGACACACCATAAAAATACAGAATTGGAAACCATAATATACAAGAATAAGAAAAGTAATACAAAAAATTCTCAAACAAATCAGTATGAGACAAAAAGTCTATAGAAATACCTTTGAGTTCTTTTTCTTTTCTTTTCTTTTTTTTCCCCAAAGTACTGCTAAGATGAGGCTTGAATGTAAGTGTGGTTTATATATGCATTAAGATTCTAGTGGAACAGGGACTATTTTGGACATGAACTCAAAGGCTGGCTCTTCGACCCCTACCTCCTTCCCCTGAGGGAGGAACAGCTTTGATAGGCCACAGAAGAGGACATTGCAGCCAGTCCTGAAGAGACCTGATGAGCTAGAGTTAGATGGAAGGGGAGGAGGTCCTCCCCTATCAGTGGACTTGGAAAGGTGCAGGAAGGAGATGAGGGAGGGATAGGGGGATAGGGAGGGAATGAGAGAGGGGGCTACGGCTGGGATACAAAGTACATAACCTGTGGTTAATATAAAATAAAATTTAAACAATTTATTTAAAAAAATATTCCAGTGGAGAATTTTTTTCCATTGCTAGAAAATGTCAATTGAGAAAGACCCACATGGTATATACTCACTTATATAGACCTATAAGATAGGATAAACATACTGAAATCTATACACCTAATGAAGGAAAACAAGAAAGAAAACCTGGGGTAAGGGGATTAATCCTCACCTAGAAAGTCAAACGGGACAGACATTGGATGTAGGAGAAAACAAGTAGCAGGACAAGAGCCTACCACAGAGGGCCTCAGAAAGACTCTTCCTAGCAGGGTATCAAAACAAAGATTAAGAAACATAACCAACCCTTTGGCAGAGTGCAGGGAATCATACGAAAGAAGGGGGAGTGAGTATGACCTGGAGAGGACAGGAGCTCTGCAAGATCCAAATATATCAGGGCACAGGAGTCTTTTATGAGACTGTCTCTCCAACCAAGGACCATGTATGGTTATAACCTAGAACCCTGCTTTTATGTAGCAAAAGGTATCTCAATACCCAAGTGGGTGTACTAGTAAGGGGAACAAGGACTATTTTACACATGAACTCAATGGCTGGCTCTTCGACCTCCCCCCCACCCCCCGAGTGAGGAGTAGCCTTGCTAGGCCACAGAAGAGGACATTGCAGCCAGTCCTGAAGAGACCTGATAAGCTAGAGTTAGGTGGAAGGGGAGGAGGTTCTCCCCTAGCAGTGGACTTGGAAAGGTGCAGGGAGGACATGAGGGAGGGAAGGGAGGTATAGGGAGGGATGCGGGAGGGAGCTAAGGCTGGGATACAAAGTACATAACCTGTGATTAAAATAAAAGTGAAAAAAATAAAATGTAAAATAATTTTTGTAAACTTTAGTCACCAATATATTTTTTGGAAATATTTATTATCCAGTGACTCAAAATATCTGTTAAAACCGGCATTCTAAATGTTAGCTATTTTTGGTTGATGTGATTTACATTTCTAAATAAATGTGAATTTATAAAAAAAAGAAAATACCTTCTGTTTGATAATGTGCTTATTTTTTAACATGTTCTGAATAGATTTGTATATCTTTGTGATTGAGTAAAAGCTGTCCTTTATTTACTCTTGTAAATAACAACAACAACAAAAAAATAGTAGCCAAAAAGGAAAGTAGAACAGGAACTAGTAACAGCAGAGATAATAAACTTACCATGTGACTTTAAAGCCTTGAGACTTTTTTGGGAGGAATTTAATGGATTTGAAACTTTGGAACAAAAAGGATGTTAAGTGCTGTCAGAAAGGACTCGTGGACCATTCTTATGAGAACTTGGAAAAGAATAAAACAGGTGTAGACATGGATTTTGGACTGTGGAGGCTTGGCTCAAGAAGATTCAGAAAGAAAAATAATTCTTTTATCTAGAAATAGGATTAGGGTCTATTATGAGTCATTTTGACCAAGAATATGGTTACATTCTGCCTGTGTCCTGAAAACTTGAGTGAAGTTGAGATTGAAGAAAATGAACTATTTCTCTGCCAGAGTAAATGTCAAGACAAGCTATATTCAGGCTGGAGATGAAAAAAACCACTTATAACTGATAAAAGATCAGCAGCAGTGTGTGACTTCTATAATTATATAATGTCTTCATCAAGTAGGACTTACCTTATTTTAACTAATGCTGGGAGAACATGGTGTAAAAAGGGAAAGAAAGAATTTAAGATCCAGAGGATCAGAGATTTTGCTGTGATATTTTGTCTCCTAGTTAGGTGAAAAGCTATAGACATAAAGTCTCAATGACAGGATTATCTAAATATGCTAAACATGAGATGAATAAAGCAGTAAACATCCCAAAGCAGACTGGGCAAAAACTGTAAGAGCTCAACCCTATACAAAGAAGGAATGTTGAGAGCAGGAGAAATAGTCTACTGCAAGGAAGAGCACACAAATTTTTCAATATCAAATACTCATATGAGTAACATTATTCAGACTGCATAGGTTATATTTAGAAATGATATATATGCATATACTATAAGCCTGTACCAGAAATGAAATAAAAGGGGCCAATAAATATAAAATGGAAAGCATGAAGGGTAGAGTGGAGGAATAATGGGTTGGAAAGGGAGAAAGAATATAATTTAACTAACTTCTCAAAAGTAAAATACTCAGCAAATGTACCTGATCATGCAAGTGCAAAACGTAGCTAAGAATATTATATTCATAAAAGCAATACAAATGTTCTGACAAGCCTACATAGCGGTACATGTAATAGGAAAGAAGCAACTGGTGAATCTCAGTGAGCTCAGTCCAGATTGTCCAACATAGCAAGTTTCATGTCATCTACCTTACCCTAAACTGCCTCCCAATTCTAGTTGTTTCTCCAGTACTTTCTTCCTCCACAAAACCTGAAACAGATTCTCCCTGTTAGGGGGCTGTTTCTGGAGTGCACATTTAATCAGTACTCAGAAGGAAGAGATAAGGCAGGTCACTCTGAGTTTCAAGACAGCCTGGTCTACAGAGCAGGTTCCTGGAAAACTAGGGCTACAAAAAGAAACCCTGACTCAAACAAACAAACAAACAAACAAAAAAAACAAAAACAAAAAAAACAAAAACTAAACAAAACTAAACTAAAATTAACAACAACAACAATAAAAATCCTAAGTTCTTTGAAATTTTTATAAAATTTTTCGGAAAATTTCTTTTGACATAATCATAGGTATTTTATTGAATGTATAGAATTTGAGAAATGTATCTTCCTAACACAAGGCTTTCCAGTTCATAACTGAGACATGGTTCTCTATGTTTACATGTTCATTACCATTTCTCAATTATATTTTATTTTGTTCAAGACACGTCATAAATTTCTTTGTGAAACTTGTTTCCAAGTCTTTATCTTTTAATGCAGTTGTAAATGGAATTCTGCATTGATTTTATATCATTATTCATTCAAAAAGTATAAGCATTTAGTATGTAGATATATAAGTAGTTAATAAAAGCATGAAAAGTACCCCAAATTGTGAGTTGTTTGGGAAAAACAAGTGTGAAATAACATCACACACATAACAAAATGATAACAATCAGACCTACCGTACCATCCAGGGCTAAGTACAATGTGGAGGTGCAGGTGGGATGTAAATAAATACAGCTGCCTAGAAAAAGTAGTAAGGGTTTTTCTTCTTTCAATTATTTATTTATATATTTATTTTTACCATTTTTTAAATTAATTTATTTTTATCTCAATCACAGGTTAGGTACTTTGAATCCCAGGCGTAGCCCCCTCCCTCATTCCCTCCTACCCTCCCACTCCCTCCCTCATCTCCCTCCTCCCCGCCCCCTCCAAGTCCACCAACAGGGAGGACCTCCTCCCCTTCCATCCAACCCCAGCTTATCCTGTCTCCTCAGGGCTGGCTGCAAAGTCCTCCCCTGGGATCTAGCCAGTCTGTCACTCCCTGGCTTGTATGGGGGAGGGTCAAAGAGTCAGCCATCAATATCATGACTGAAACAGTCCCTGTTTCCCTGAATAGGGTCTTCAGTCCGACAATGAGCTATGATGGGCCATATCTGTGCGGGAGTTCCAGGCCACATCCCCACATGGTCTTTGATTGTAGAAACCGTCTCATACAAGACCCCTGTGCCCTGCTCAGTATTATTTATTACCGTTCAAACACTTTGTATCTCAGCTGTAGTCCCCTCCCTCAGCCCCTTCTGATCCCTCTCTCCCTCCGTCTTAATCCCCCTATGTCCCTCCCCAAGTCCACTGATAGGGAAGGTCCTCCTCCACTTCTATCTGACCCTAGCCTATCAGGTCTCATCAGGGCTGGCTGCATTGTCTTCCTCTATGGCCTGGCAAGGCCGCACTGCCTAGGGGAAGTAGGTCAGAGAGCCTTCCACTGAGCTCATCTGGAGACAGCCCCTACTCCATTTTTCTCAAAAGTCAGACAGTGTATAGTGACAAGCAATCTGAGGTCTCCTCTCCCTTGCACTTATTAACAAGAAAGAAAAGTATTTGCCCCCACAGATTCTTGTACATGAACGCATATTACATCATTGTTCATAACAAGTAAAATGTGGGAAACATCATTAATGTCAGTAGGGGCTGGGGATTTAGCTCAGTGGTAGAGCACTTGCCTAGCAAGCACAAGGCCCTAGGTTCAATCCTCAGCTCTGGAAAAAAAAAAAGACAAACTAACAAAAAGATCAAAACAAACAAACAAACAAAAAAACAAGGTAACTGGCACATGCAATTAATGTCAATAAATTGATAAAATAACTCATCAGAGTGGGCTATATTATTACAAAATGCTAAAATATGGGCTCATATCAAATATTGTTTTGAAAATGCCTGAACATATTGTGAATAAATTAACTTCATTAAAAAATTCTAGAGTTATACATTTATAGAAAATGAGATAATATTATTTACATTGGAGTGGAAGTTAGAAGTATAAATTGCTTGCACAGAGGGATCAGATTTTCTGTATGTTGAAGAACAAATCTAAAATTGGATTTCAGTATTATTAGTCACTTTGCATAAATTTACAGAAATATTGTATTGTTGATTAATATTTACTATTGATCTATCTTTTAGTAACGCTGCTTTTAATCCTAAACCAGCTGTATACCCAAATCACCAGAGACTGGGATTTATTTCATTAACGTATAACACAACGCTGGGCAATAGTTACTCCATCCTAAACCTCCAAGCCCTCACAGTTTCCTAACATTTAGATTTCCAGCATTATACTTACTTTTTGTGAAATTTTAGGTCTGGTTCATTTGTCCACATTTTTCTAAGACCTCGCCTCCTGCCTCTGCTCACTCTCCTCCTCTACCTCACACTCCTTCCTATTCTCTGGCTCCTCCTCTCTCCCTCCTACTCCTTCCTCTCCATTGCTCAACATTGTGGCTAGTTGTTTTATTTTGGCATGTTTACACAAAGTCTAGACAGGTGATGCTTAGAATAAGTATCACAATGCAATGTCCAGATTGAAACAAGAGAGATGGGGAGAGAAATCAGCCTTTGAATGAAAAAGGGTAAGGTGTATACATTCCAAAAGAACATTATACCAACAGAATACAATTAAACTCACAGTTTTACAGTAGAAAAATTTGAATGTTATAAGAACATCTTTTTATTAACAAGTGGAGCATAAAGATCGCAAAGATCCTTTTTGCCTTCGTTCTGTTGGGTTTTCCTTATTGTTGTTAGACTAATTTTGCCAGGAAGTTCAAGATCAAAGACCTGATTTTGAGGAACTTCTTGCTACTTCCTCTTGAAGTGGACTTCAGGAATACACAGATACATCTTCTTATGGCAGAAGAATAGAAGAGAGATGTTTTCTTTTTTCTTTCTCTTTCTTCTTTCTTTCTTCTTTGATGTTTGTTTGTTTGTTTTTCAAGACATGGTTTCTCTGTGTAGCCTTGGCTGTCCCAGACTCACTTGTAGACTAGACTGGCCTCGAACTCATAGTGATCCAGCTGCCTCTGCTTCACTGAATGCTAGGATTAATGTTGTGGGCCACAGAGCCTAGCTGAGATACCACATTCTTAACATCCTTTCCCAGATTTCAGTCTTCTGTATGTTAGTACAATGCCCTGAATACCCAATGAGTTTTAATTTATCTACCTTTTATGCCACTGTATGGAAAATTAAGTTTCTACCATGTGAATTTTCAGGGACAAATCCAAAGGATTTGTATGTGATTTAGGATCCTTGGTAAGATTCATCCTTTGTGATGTAAGCTGCCCAGTGAGGATCACAGGCTTTTGAGCAGGAAATCTACAGATCCAGCTGTGACTAAAATCTCAGGCTGCTTTCTCTCACTGTCAATCCTCTTGCTTTTTGACTGCTATTTTCTGGGCTCTGAAACAAGAATAGTACAAGAACACTTTGGAATGTGGTAAATTTGTGCTTATATATTATTTCATCTTGAATCCCTTTCTATATGGGGCTTTGTGTACAGGACTTTCTCCATATGTTTCCAGAAGCTCTATGCTTTTCAATTTCTTTCCTCTTCCTCTCAGATCTAAAAGCTAAGGTTGTGATATTTGTACACTTATCTCTGATAGGCCAGATCAAAATGAGAAATGTCTTTAGAAAAACAACCAAAAAGGCAAATCACAAGTCATAGATACTTTGCTTTTATTTGTTCAAGTAGAAATATTGTTATCTGATCACTTAACAGAATTTTGCCTATCCCTAAAGGATAACCATTTTCTTCCTCATTGCTATAATTTGTTCAAGATAAGCTACTTAAATTCAATTAATTGTCTCCATTTCATAGAATTCAAGCTCTAAGCACCTTGATCTAGGCTAGAATGTAGAAGTATAACTTTTTGGAAATTTATTGAGAATTTAAAGAAAGATGACATTTATCATCAAATAATATTTTGAAAACAAAAAATATCTTAAGATCTTCTCTGATTGGTATTAAGGGTCTCTAGAATATTTTAATATCTACATCTATCTATATATTTCATACTCTTCACTAGTATAATATGAGCCTTCCATGTAAAAACTAGGCTTTTAATGACAAATATTGGTGATTCAAATAACATAAACAAGTAAAATTTATTGAAAAGTAATTAAGAACATGGACTATAAATACAAGTTGGCTAACACAATCCTAAATGACTGGGATTCCTGGGGATCTTGGAAAGAGGAGAGAGTGAGGAACAGTTTATCCAGTAAATATTCAGCCATGAATGAACTTGGACCCTTTTCCTTTACCTTCCATTGGCTGTACTGTGGTGTACCTATCTGATCAAGCTCAGATCTATGTCCATTCCACTTTTATTAGCAATTTATAAATAAGACTCTGCATGGATTAACTTCAATGCTCACAGACTACTTACATTCAATTTTCTCTAAATCAGAAGAAGCTTCACAAAGAAACTCTTAATTCTATAAAGTAATGATGTGACTGTAGATATATGATTGAAAAGCTGTGAGCTTTCTCTGTTCATTTTTGTAATAGTTATAAAAATGCTTTCTTGCACCACTACCAAGCCCTAATGTGCAGATTATAGTTTAACAGAGAGTAAGGATCTAACAATTGTTGACCAATCATTCCATTAAAAAGAAATCTTTAAAAATGAATGGAAACATTTATATTCATAAATTTTAAATCTGATGGAATACTTTATGAGAGTCTTGCTTATATTTATCTTAATGTGATTAAACAATCTAAATAATAAATACATTCTGCTTCTATGGAGTTCTCTCATTTAATTTTTCATGTAAGTTTTAGCAATTAAGAAGAAAAATAACACTATAAATTGACTAGAAAAACAAGAAATGAACTCAGGCATGTCTGTAACAGATGGCAAAAACAAACTCATCATTGTTACCACTTTATTATTTCTCATCAAATTCATTATTGATTCTAACGTGTGTATCTCCATCATGTTTCCCAAGATGGAGGGGAAAATGCTTTGTATATTACTCAAGTGAAGAGGGAAATGCCTTTGATGAACTTTGAGCATAAAGAATGGAATTTGATTATACATAGCTACAAACACTTGGTATTCATAGTATATATCTGGAGACAAACAGGGAATGCAAATCTTGTAGCAGGCAGAAGGTAAGACTTAGGGGAAGTACTGTAAAAGACAGGAGGTATAATTAGAGAAATTTGTCTCCCTCCCTAAATAGGGAGCAACTGTCAAGATAAAGTTTGCAAAGTGCCAATGCTACATTGCTGGATTCAGAGCAACAACAAAGAATTTGCAACTCCTTTTTTTTTTCTGAAGTCTTTTCTCATTAATATAAAATAAAATCACTAGATCTTGTCAAAATGATATAATTTTAAATATAATAATTACACAAGAAAATTGTAACTCAGTAGAGAGCCTTTGCCTAGCAGGCAAAAGGGTCTAGATTCAATGGCAAATAAAATGCGTCTAAAGCGATGAAAATGTTAATTAGCATGATGTATACACATTTTAAAATATCATGCTATATTTAATTTTATGTAATTTTATCAGGAATAAAAATTTTGAGCACATTGCTATTTGCATGGATATAAAACTAAAACTCTCCCATACTGATGTCAGAAACAAAATGGTACAACTGCTTCCAAATATGTTTACCAGTTTTTTTTTAACTGAAGTATATATCTATGTGTCATCTAGTTATTTCACTCTTAGATATTTCCTCAACAGAAATTATAATACCGGTGCATACACAGGCTTGTACTTCAATTGCTTACCTCACAAATGAATAGATATACTAATTCAGGCGTGAAAAGGATATTAAATCAGCTGATAGATATAGCTGAAACCTTAGCACTTCACTTAATCAAATGAAGAAACACACATGCACAAACTGCATGTCTGCTCTCAATGTGGATCTTAGTCTGAAATGTATTCGTACATGTCTATAAATGGGCCTAAATATGGGTAAAGTCTAAAAACCTAGAAAGTAGATGAAGATGGCTAAAAAGGGTACACAGGAAGTGGAAGTACACAGGAAGTAAAGAATGATGCATGTGATATGAAAGCAGAAGACACTAGTTATAAAGGTACAAGAAAGGACAAAGGAGGATAGGTAGCAAAAAGGGAGAAGGAAAAAGCTACTAAAACACACGTTATTTGAGAATACCATATACGAATTTCTGCATATTGTATTATAATTAAAAATTAAGCCAGCAGCCACAGCTGTTGTTACATCATGACTGCTTTCCCTGTTCCATGCCAATAACAGCATTTCACAGCCCAAACTAAAATTTTCATGTCTTCCCTTTTTAGTGTATTTCCTCTTGGATGTTCCCTGAGCCTGAGAGGGAGTGGAATAAATGTCCTGTTGGGGGATGAGCACTCAACTGCCACAATTTTCAGAATAGCTTCTGTCTGAATACATAGGGCTGGCCCTATCAACAGTCGGTCACAGAAAAGGGAGTCCCTGCATCTCCCTATTGGCTATTTAATGCATTCTATAAAGAAAAGAGCTCATGAAAAGTCCAGTGGAGACTTTCAACACCTAGTCACACACATGATTCTAGTTAATCTAAATGGATCTAAGAAAATTCAAAAATAAAAATAAACATTCAAATGGGTTTGAAGTGAAGGCCTTGCAAGTAGTGAAAAGAAGCCTAACAAAAGTAGGTAATAAGATAATTCAGAAAGCACTTTATTCATTCATGAAATTGTCCAAGAACAAATTCAGTGAAAGATAAAAATAAATTAGAAAGACACACACAGTATATACTCATTTATAAGTGGGTACTAGACCTATAAGGTAGGATAAACATACTGAAATCCATATACCTAAAGAAGATAACCAAGAAAGAGGACCCGGGGTAAGATGATAAATCCTCATTTAGAAAGACAAATAGGATGAACATTGGAAGAAGGAGAAAACAAGTAACAGGACAAGAAGCTACCGCAGAGGGCCTCTGAAAGACTCTACCTAGCAGTGTATCAAAGCAAACCTGAGACTCATAACCAAGCATTTGGCAGAGTGTAGGGAATCATATGAAAGAAGGGGGAGTTAGTATGACCTGGAGAGGACAGGAGCTCTACAAGGACCAAATATATCAGGGTACAGGCTCTTTTATGAGACTGATTCTCCAACTGAGGACCAGGTATGAATATAAACTAGAACCCCTGCTTGGATGTAGCCCATGGTAGCTCAGTATCTAAGTGGGTACCCTAGTAAGGGAAACAGGGACTGTCTCTGACACGAACTCAATGGCTGGCTCTTTGACGTCCCCCACCCCCCAGGGAAGAGCAGCCTTGCTAGGCCACAGAGGAGGATGTTGCATCCAGTCCTGAATATGCCTGATAAGCTAGAGTCAAATGGAAATGGAGGAGGTCCTCCCCTATCAGTGGACTTGGAAAAGGGCACGGAGGAGATGAGGGAGGGAAGGTGGCATTGAAAGGGAATGAGAGAGGGGGCTATGCCTGGGATACAAAACAAATAACATGTGATTAATATAAAAAATAAAAATTATTAATAAAATTGAAAAAAATAAATAAAATGAAATCTGAAAGCATAAACAGTCAATATACAGTTTATTCCTAAATGTCCAACAGAAATTAGATCAAAGCATGCTGTTGATTCCACATATATAGTGTATAAAAAACACAAAACAAATCTAGAAGTAGAATAAATAAGAGTCCACTACAGATAGGGTTAAGTATGATGAGAGGGCTTAAATATGGAGGCACAGAAGGAAACTTTTTTTTCAGTAATCCACATTTCCATAACTTTATTTTAGTGATGGTTTTCCTATATATAATATATATTACATTTATAGCAAAGCCTATATAATGTATACTTTAAGCATGTGCTGATAGTTGTATGTTAATTATACTTTAAACATTGTTATATGGTAAAAGAGTCACATAGAAAATGTTCTGATTTTTGAATCTTCATTAAATGCACAACTCAGTGGACATCATAATGTTCTTTAAGACAAAATAGTTTTGGTGCAGGGCTAGCTTTCCCAAGTGCTATAGTTCCTTAGAGAAGGGGTCTGCTTTCCAGCACCACCAGGCAAAGGAAGGAGTTAGTTCTCCAGCGCCCATGCCAACAGGATTGGCTCTCCCAGGCAGGGCTGGGGATAGTTTTACCAAAGTGACCAGGAAGGAGTGGGCTGACTCTCCTCAGTGCAACAGCTGGTGAGAGGTAGGACAAACTCTGCAGCCTTCAAACATCAAGATGGTACCAGGAGGCATCCCAGGCCAGGATTGCCCATGTAGCCTTTGATAGTAACATGGGCTGCTTCAGCTCTGTGGACCCAGATGAGCCAGGCCCTCACTACAGCCTGAGGTGGAAAAGGCAGTGTTCCTCAATACCCTTGAGTTTCTAGTTCCCACTCTTGAGAGTGGGCGTGCTGGCCCTGCCCTTGTTTGAGGCACTGCTGGAGACCTGGCCCAGGTATGTGGGCACAGAAGTGCTGTGGGGCTGAACAGCACAGCCAGCCATGGTTTTGGGTTGGTCCACCCCAACACCTACCCTACCTTTGAAGTGTTAGAGCAAGTGAAGGGGCCAGTTGTGCAAATCCAGATCTCCATGACAGGGCAACAGCAGGATACCTGAGAGGCGTGTCCATGGAGCTCCAGTGTGGACACTGTGGCAGAGGCCTCAAAAAGCACCAGTGACTCCTGTGATGGATATTTGCAATAAAGCTACTGTGGAACACAGGGTGAAAAACCGCAGCTTCCTCAGTGAGATGGGTTTTTGCTCATGTTCTTTTGCTCTGTATTTATTTATTTTTTGGTTTTGTTTTGTTTTGTTCTCTTTCGTGGGGAAGACTGGAAGAACAGAGGGTGGCTATGGTAGAACAGACAGATGAGTGGGATAGTGTGCTGGATAGTGTGAAATTCAAAACTGAACCAGTATAAAGGTAAAAGAAATGAATAGTTCTGCAGAAGCTTCAAAAGACAGAGCATCGGTGTAGGACTGAAGACCCTACTCAGGGAAACAGGGACTGTTTCAGTCATGATCTTGATGGCTGACTCTTTGACCCTCCCCCATACAAGCTGGGGAATGACAGACTGGCTAGATCCCAGGGGAGGACATTGCAGCCAGCCCTGAGGAGACAGGATAAGCTGGGGTTGGATGGAAGGGAAGGAGGTCCTCCCCTGTTGGTGGACTTGGAGGGGGCGGGGAGGAGGGAGATGAGGGAGGGAGTGGGAGGGTAGGAGGGAATGAG
>CM053745.1:41283282-41308972 GCA_028658305.1 Pachyuromys duprasi | reverse complement strand
CCAAACTGATCAGGGCACAGGGGTCTTGTATGATACGGGTTCTACAACCAAGGACCATGTGTGGATGTGGCCTGGAACCCCTGCTCAGATGGGGCCCATGATAGCTCGGTGTCGGACTGAAGACGCTAGTGAGGGAAACAGGGACTATTTCAGTCATGAACTTGATGGCTGACTCTTTGACCCTCCCCCATACAAGCCGGGGAGTGACAGACTGGCTAGAGCCCAGGGGAGGACATTGTAGCCAGCCCTGAGGAGACAAGATGAGCTGGGGTTGGATGGAAGGGGAGGAGGTCCCCCCCCCCCGTTGGTGGACTTGAAGGGGGCAGGGAGGAGATGAGGGAGGGAGGAGGAGGGTGGGAGAGAATGAGGGAGGGGGCTACGCCTGGGATGCAAAGTACCTAACCTGTGATTGATATTTATTAAAATAAATAAATTAAAAAAATAAATGGTGCTAATCTCACTGGACATAAAAGAATGCAATTAAATCCATATTTATCACCCTGCACAAAACTCAGTTCCAAGTGGATTGAAGACTTCAACATAAAGCAGGATACACTAAATCTAATAGAAGAGAACAATGGGTAAAAGCCTTGACCTCATTGGTATAGGAGAGAACTTCCTGAACAGAACACTAGCAGCTCAGGATGCTGAAACTTGTAGCTAAACTTTGGGCAGAGTTCAGGGAATCTTATGAAAGAAAGGGGAGATAGTAAGACCTGTGGAGGACAGGAGCTCTACAAGGACAGCAATAGAATAAAAAAAACCTGGGCAGAAGGGTCTTTCCTGAGACTGATACTCCAACCAAGGACCATTCATGGAGATAACCTAGAACCCTGAACACTATGTAGCCCATGGCAGTTCAGTGTCCAAGTCGGTTTCATAGTAACGGGAACAGGGACTGTCTCTGACATGAACTGATTGGCCTGCTCTTTGATCACCTCCCCCTGAGGTGGGGAAGAAGCCTTACCAGGCCACAGAGGAAGGCAATGCAGCCACTCCTGATGAGACCTGATAGACTAGGATCAGAAGGAAGGAGAAGAGAATCTCCCCTATCAGTGGACTTGGGGAGGGACATGGATGGAGAAGGGGGAGCAAGGGTGGAATTGGGCAGGGAGGAGGGAGGTATGGGGGATACAAAGTGAATAAACTAAAAAAAAAACAAAAATGAAAAAATATCAACAATTAACAAATGGGACCTCATGAAACTGAAAAAAACTTTTTTTGTAAGGCAAAGGACACCGTCAATAAAATGAAATGGCAGTCTGGGAAAAGGCCTTCACCAACCCTACATCTCACAGAGGTCTAATATCCAAAATATATAAAGAACTCAAGAAATTAAACAACAACAAAACAAATAACCCAATTTAAAAATGGGATACAAAATTAAACAGATCCCTCTCAACAGAGGAATCACTAAAGACCAAGAAGGAGATAAAGAAATGTACCATGTCCTTAGTTATCTGGGAAATGCTAATAAAAATGACTCTGATATTCCTTCTTACACCTGTCAGAATGGCTAAGAATAAACCCAGAAGTGAGAGCTTATGCTGGCAAGGATGTGGAGTAAGGAAAGTCTTCTTCATTTCTGTGGGAGTGAACATTTATACAGTTTCTGGGGAAATCAAAAGAGCAATTTCTCACAAAGTTAGGAATCTATCTACTGCAAGACCCAACTATAACACTCTTGGGCATATATCCAAAGGATATTCCATCTTATTGGAAGGACACTTGCTCAACGATGTTAATTGAAGCTTTATTCATAGTAGCCCCAAACTGGAAACAACCTAGATGTTCCTCAACAGAAGAATAAGTGGATAAAGAAATTGAGGTGCATTTTGAGGATTACTCAGCTGTTAAGAAAAAAGACAAGCTCAACGCAGTGGCACACATTATTTTAATCCCAGCACTTGGGAGGCAGAGGCAGGTAAATATCTGTGAGTTTGAGGCCAGTCATAGCTACAAAGAGAGTTCCAGGACAGACAGGATGTCAGGGCTCAGTTACACAGAGAAGCCTTCTCTTAAAAAAAAAAGATAAAAAGAAAAAATATTATGGTGCTTTCAGGCAAATGGATACAAAAAGACATCATCATATTTTCAGGCAAATGGATTGAAATAGAAAAAATGTCATCTTGGGTGAGTTATTTTAGAGCCAACCAAGACAAATATGGTATGTAACCATTAAATAAATGATAACCAAGCTACAATCTGCAGATTCAGAGAGGTTAGGAAAAGAAGAGGGGTCTAAAGGAGACTTATGCATCTACCCAGGAAAGGGAAATATAAAAGATTTTTAAATTAATTTTTTAGAATTTTTATATTAATTACAGTTATTCACTTTGTGTCCCAGCTGTGGCCCCCTCCCTCATTCTCTCCCAATCCCACCTTTTCTCCTTCATCGGCTCCCATGCTCCTCTCTAAGTCCACTGATAGGGGAGAACCTCCCACCCTTCCCTCTGACCCTAGCTTATCAGGTCTCATCAGGAGTAGCTGCATTGTCTTCCTCTGTGGCCTGGTAAGGCTGCTCTGCCCTCGGGGGTGGGGGTGGGGGTGGGGGGAGGTCAAAGAGCTATCCACTGAGTTCATGTCAGAGACAGTCCCTGTTCCCCTTACTAGGGTATGCACTTGGATACTAAACTGTCATGGGCTACAACTGTGCAGGGGTTCTAGGTTATATCCACGGATGGACCTACATTGGTGTTCCAGTCTCAGAAAAGACCCTTGTGCCCAGATATTTTGGTTCTGTTGCTCTCCTTGTGGAGCTCCTTTCCCCTCATGGTCTTATGATTTCCTCCTTTTGATTCCCTGTACTCTTCCCAAAGTTTGGTTATAAGTCTCAGCATCTGCTTTGATGCATTGCTGGGCAGAGTCTTTCAGAGCCCTCTGTGGTAGATTTTAAGGCAACTGGGAGTGGAATAAGAAGGGGAAGTCTATTCTTTTCTAGTAAGAGACTGAAAGGGAGCTGATGCAGAGGCGAGGTGGGGAGGAACTGAGAGGAATAGTGAGAGAAGTAAGTATAATCAGGATATATTATATAAGAAAATGTTATTTTCAATTAAAACATAGAAATAAAAAGAAAAAAAAGAAGTCTAAAATAAACATGAGATATTTGTTCTTAGTGGAACTCTCTATTCTCTCCACTGAGACTCTGTAGTCAATGATCCAATCATGCCTGTCCACATGGGCTGAAGTCATGAGGTTACCTGAGCTTCTTTGGTTCAGATCATGAACTTAGAGACTGAATGTAATCCCTTCTATAGTTCTGGGTAACTTTTCCACACAGTTAAAATTTCAGATTAAGTGGTTGGGAGATACAGGGGTTCTGCACTAGCTGCTTTTGCAAAGTAACAGTGTTCAGTTCCCATCATTTATATAATGGCTTTTAACTATTCCTACCTCCAGAGGATCTGGAGCCTTCTCCTGGCTTCAGTAGGAACCAGGAATAAATACGGTTTACTTATGTGCAAACAGTACACTTATACAAAATCAAAATCAATAAATATTTTCTAAGTTAGATCAAAATGTAATCTCTTTAATTCTAGGCTTCTGTCATTTATGCTTTTGTAGAGGAGAGTTAAGTCTTATGATGCCCTTAATAATTCTGTTTACAGTATTGAGATATGTTTATATTTCATATCTGACAGATGACCAGTGAATGGTTTACTTGGTACTAGCTTGTAGATGGCACTTAACGAATGTTTTTTATATTTGATAAAATTAATGTTATGCATCAGATTCCCCATTATTTATAGACAAAAGTTTTAGTGCCAAGTTAAATCATTTTTTGATGAAGATAAAAAGGGGATGGAATTAACACAACCTCTGTTCCAAGATGGTTACAACTGGTTATCTGTATTTCTGGCACAGCACCTTAAATGATAGGAAGGAACTTAGCAGCTGTGCATACCTGAGTTAAAAATCTTGAGATGGAATGATGAACCTCAATTATCAAAGCAATCTCAGTACACTCACAACGGTGCTTATACAAGAAAGACAAGATCAAAGAGCCACCCACCATGAAATATAAACAGAAGTAGGAATGATGTCCTTTGAGGAGGCATGAAAAATCTCTGAAAATATTGCAAGGTAGAAAGAGTCCTCAGTGCTCTCTTGTGCTCTCTGTATTTGTAAAACTCTGGACTGCACAGACTTAATATCAGAGGTTGTATTTTTTAACACCCATTGCAGAAAATAGCTCCAAACACGCTGCACATTTAAAAAAAAAAAACTAGAAAACTGATCAACTAGTTCAAAGACACCAAACCAAAACAACAACAACAACAAAACAAAACAAAAACAGAACAAGCTGCTTGTATAGACACAGCCAGTGGAAGTAATTACTTGCAGTAGTTTTGCTAACAGAAAAGAATCACAACTTAATAAATGCATGCATTGGCAGTCCACACTATTTAAATGTTCTGGCTTTATTTATTATACTTGGGCTGTGTGTGAATCACTGGGATATCCATGCTCATTTTTGTTTTTTTACATAGTTATTTAAGTTGCTCTCTGATAACTTTTCCTAATTGGGGAAGTTATATTAAGAGTTGTTTGTAAAATAAACTCAACTATTCATGTATAAGAAGCCAGTGAAACTAATTGACAATGTTTCTGTCACAGTTGATTTCAAACATCTCTGTAATGAATCCATTGGATAATTAAATGCATAAATCCTCAGTAAAATAAAAGCAACTGCATCTGTAAGACTGAGTCTGCTTAATTCTGTATAGATTTACTCAGAAAGAAAGAAGCAATGAATAAACCATTAAAATTAATAAAAAATAGAAAAATAATTTAAACCAAAAATATTCAAATATAAATGTTAGCATTTTCTTTTGTTTTTGTTTAGGTGTTAAAATTTAAAATATGCCTTAACAGCAATTGAAGGAATATTTAAAAGGGAGGGAAATAGTTGTTGAGAGTTCCCATCAATATGTACATAATTTTTCTTTGTTTGTACATAGAAGACAGAACAATGTTTTTCTTCCCCTATTTTAATACCAATTAATAATAATAGTTAGAAATTTATACTTTAAAATATGCATCGAAAGGAAACCAGTGAAAATAACTGAATACCATGAATTTATTAAGACACTAATAATTTTTAGAACACTAATTTACTAACAAATAATTGGTACTGCATGGCAAATTGGAACTCATTGGCATTTTTTTCTACTTAAAACACAACTAAGCAAAAATTATTAAAGTGATTTGTTTTTACAAAGGATAAATTATAATTTAAAGAAAGGGAGGAGATCCTCCCCTGTAGGTGGACTTGGAGTGGGCGGGGAGGAGATGAGGGAGGGATGGGGAGAGTGGGAGGGAAAGAGGGAGGGGTCTACGCCAGGGATGCAAAGTACCTAACCTCTGATTGATATCAAAATAAAAAATAAAAAAATTCATTTTTAAGGAAATTTTTGATCTCTGTCATTATGTATGGACATGGCTAAAGTTTCTCACTTGAGAGAGCTTTAAGGTACTACCTGTAATGATATATAACTCCTTATGCTGGTATTCTATGCCAGGTAGAAGACAGTTTCTCATCTTACTAAATAAGACATGTTTCTGTTCAAGTAAATTTCTGCTTTTTCAGCTTAGTTCTTCATAAATAAATAATATATGTGTATATTAAAAATACATCTGTTATTTTGGTAAAAAGGAAGTAAGTAACTTCTTTCCTCTTTTCTTATACAAACTTGATTTCCACTTCGGCTCTTTTTCAGCAACACTTGCAGACAGCTCCCTGGTTCTTCCACCACCCTCTGTGGAGGCACACAGTAATTCCTTCATATTTAAGTTCTTTTTCTATTGATGAAAACACACGTCATGATCAAGGCAACATATGGAAAAGAGTAAGTCCATGGCCATTGTGGATGGGAGTGTGGCAGGCAGGGAGGCAGCCAGGCAAGGTTCTGGGGCAGTAATTGAGAGCTGACCTCTTGAGACAATATCCAGGAAACAGAAATACAGAACTAACGAGGAATGCCATGGTCTTTTGGAACTTTAAATACTAATCTAGTGCTCCCCTTACAAGGCCACGACTCCCCAAAAAGGCCTTCCACAAGACCCTGCCTCCTAATCTTTCTGCAAATAATTCCACACCTGAGGACCAAGAATTTAAGTACTGAATGTATGAGTGTCTCTCATCCAAACTACCACACCTGCTTATTCTTAATCTTAAAATTAATAAATCTTAAATTTCACACATACAACCTGCTCAGTCTATACTGGGTATGTTTTCAAGGCTGACCTTTTGGCATTACATAACCAAGTGGTGTGTTCTTTCCTGGGCAGACTATTTCTTCCACCACCAGCATTCCTTGGTTGCTTTGCTTGTACTGTTAAGCTTGCTGGGTGTTCCTCCACCCATATTAACATCTCTATTGTTTTCCCTACTCAGCTGTGGTAGATGTAGTCAGGTTGGTAGACTTTATGGGACTAACTGCTGATGTTCATAGGAAAAGGCATCTCAAAGCAAAGTCATTGTTAGGCTCTTATAATCTCTCTGCCTCCACCCCAAGCCCATCTTCTGTAAGGATCCCTAAGTTTAGATACAGCAATTGTATTGTAGATGCGCCCACTTGATTAGGGCTCAACAAGGCTGCATTCTGATTGCTTGTGGCTTTCCATCATGGTTTCTGTCTGTGGCAAAGAGAAGTTTCCTTGATGAGGTAATAGGACTACACTCTTCTGTGTGTATAATTTGAACAGAGAGTTTTCAAAAGAAAAAAGAATGGCTAGGAAATATACCAATTTTTTTTCACCTTCCTTATCAGTTAGGGAAATGTAAATCAAGACAGTTCTTCAGATTATATTTGCTCCAGTCAGAGTGACAAAGGTCAGTTAAACAATAGACAGAGTGAGGTATCCCAGAAGGAGAAAGACACACGCGGTATATACTCACTTAAAAGTGGGTACTAGACCTATAAGATAGGATAAACACACTGAAATCTGTACAACTAAAGAAGATAAACAAGAAAGAGGAACCAGAGTAACATGATTAACCCTCACTTAGAGAGACAAATGGGACGGACATTGGATGTAGGAGAAAACAAGTAACAGGACAGGAGCTTACCATTAAGGGCCTCTGAAAGTCTCTACCTAGCAGTGTATCAAAACATATATTGAGACTCATAACCAAACCTTTGGCAGAGTACAAGGAATAATATGAAAGAAGGGGGAGTTAGTATGACCTATCTGGGCATAGGGGTCTTTTGTGAGACAGTATCTCCAACCAAGGACCATGAATGGATATAACCTAGAACCTCTGCTCAGATGCAGCCCAATGTAGCTCAGTATCCTAAAGGGCACCCTAGTAAGGGGAACAGGGACTATTTCTGGCATGAACTCAATAGCTGGCTCTTTGACCACCCTACACACACACACACACACACACACACACCCGAGGGAGGAGCAGCCCTGCTAGGTCACAGAGGAAGACTTTGCAGCCAGGACTAAGCTAGTGTCAGATGAAAGGGGAGGAGGTCCTCCCTTACTAGTAGACTTGGGAAGGGGTAGGGAGAAGATGAGGGAGAGTGGGAATGGGAGGGAGTGAGGGAGCAGGATACAGCTGGGATACAAAGTTAATAAACTGTAACTAATATCAAAAAAATAAAAAATAAATTAATTTTAAAAAATGCTAAAAAGGCTGTGTTGATGAAGAAATCCTCACTCACTGTTGGTGGGATTTCAAACTAGTGCAGTCACTATGGAAACAGGTATAGACACTTCTCAAAAAGTACCAGACAACCTTCTGCACAGATAATTGCTCAGCTGTGCCATTGCTGGAAATAACCTGTCTTCCAACTGACTAACAGATAATGAAAATCTGATACATGTGTACAGTATGGAATACTAGCCAGCTGTAAAGAAAAGCAAAATCCTGATTTTTACAAGTAAACAGATGGAACTAGAAACGATCATATTGAGTGAGGAAACTCAGACCCAGATATACAAATTTTGCATATTGTAATATTTTTCAAAACATTTTTATTTGTCTTACAGAAAAAGGATAAAAGACTTGCAAATTTTAATTCTTCTAAATTATATGAGTTCATTATGTGTATGTGTGTGAGAGGTGCTTATGTGAACTATGTGAATGCAGGTTGCCTCAAAAGCCTGAAGAGGGACTTAGGATCCCCAGAAAATTGAGTTGTAAGCTTTGTAAGCAAGAAATGTCCATGCTGGGACTGTAGCTCGGTCCTATTCAGGTGTGCTTAGCTATTAAGCCATCTTTCCAGTCTCTTCTGCAATTTTTTTTATTTTTATATTTTTTTATTAATTACACTTTATTCACTTTGTATCCCTCCATAAGCCCCTCCCTCCTCCCCTCCCAATCCCATCTTCCCTCTCCCTTCTCCACACATGCCCCTCCCCAAGTCCACTGATAGGGGAGGTCTTCCTTTCCTTCCTTCTGATCCTAGTCTATCAGGTCTCAGCAGGAGTGGTTGCATTGTCTTCCTCTTTGGCCTAGTAAGGCTGCTCCCCCATCAGGGGGAGGTGATCAAAGAGCAGGCCAATCAGTTCATGTCAGAGGCAGTCCCTGTTCCCATTATTATGGAACCCACTTGGATACTGAACTGCCATGGGCTACATCTCTACAGGGGCTCTAGGTTTTCTCCATGCATCGTACTTGGTTGGAGTATCAGTCTCAGGAAAGCAAAATTTTAAAGAACTGGATAGGAGTCTGTATTTTGTACATTCCATCCAAATTAGGGGCACTCAGAACACTACAGTCAGAGGAATTTTGTGCCAATTGGTAACGTAATAAGGTTAGGTCTCTTATTTAGAGTATGCTTTGCACATATAAATGTTTGTTACATTGATAAAACAGTAGATCTGAAACAGTAAATATGCAGGAACTGTGTAAACTCTAACACTTTCAATTTGTATGCCTTGGGCTTGTTACTTGAATTTTTTGAACATCACTTTATCATAAATTCAGACTGTTACAGTGTGAGGTTTTACATACAGAATACATGTTATAAAATTTTAACACTTTGCAAGATGGAGTTATGCCAGATTGTCAGGGATGCCCTTGAGATACAGGCTCACACGTTCCTCTTACACCAGCCTTCTCAGTAACTGGAAATTTAGGAGGATGCCACCAGATGCCACTGATGAAAAAAAGTTTTCAACTCTTCTGTGTAATACCTGGTAAATACCATATGATTGGAAGTCTGCATATTTTAAGAAAAGTGAATATTATGTCATGGATGCGATGTGTGTAATTGATCTATACCTTTATTTTAGAGCTTTTAGATTTACACCTGTGTTGAGTTACTGTACGCAGAGGCAGAATTAAGCTAAAGCTGTATGGCTTTGATACTTTTATTAGGACCTTGAAGTCAATTGACTACTATGAAACTCAGATAGCTACAAAGTGTCCTCAGGAATTGTTTAGTTGAAAGAACATCAGACAAAGACTCATGAAACTGAAGTTTCTCATTTTTGTCTGGCAGCATCATTGTTTCATTTGTCTCTTACTCCATCACTCAGGATCTTGACTTTAAGAATTAAAAAAGGTTGTAAGTGTTGACATGGGTCCCAACCTGTGATTGAGATAAAAATAAATAAATTAAAAAAAAAAAGTATTGACATGGGTATGGCAACTAGAAGGATTGTCAAAATGATAAAAAGAAATAATTCATGTCTTACAAACTGTAAAATCATGATGTAAAATAGTATATATAGGGAGCTATGCTGAGTGGTTATGTGAAAAATTGCAAGAGCCAACAGAGCAAATGCCTGAACACCTTCTTCCATAGACAGCTTGGTTAGATGCACATCTGGTAACCAGATGAGGCATATGTAGTACTAAAAGCATTATGCATAAGTATTAAAATGTACTTTGTTATAAAGATCAGAAACAGTATAGCTGGTAAAGCCTGCTGGTAAAATTATGCTATAAGAAAAACGTAGTAAATTGTAGGAGGTAAAAATAATGCCACTAAAATGAAAAGCCAGGGTCCCACCAGACATGACAAGTAAAAGGTCATACAGCTTAGATAAAATAGGCATTCTGAGTAAAAACGACAAATTACTTTTCTTCTGGGAATTAAATATTATATCCTAGGCAGATAGTGATATTAATGAAGAGAGAGAAATAGAGAGGTAGAAATGGGAAGCTGTGTACATATATTTCTGTTTCTTTATACAATATGTATATACATATCCTATGAAATTGATACATTGAATTTAAATTTTTGGTAACACATCAATTTAACACAGCCTTTGACAATGTTGATGAAAGATATATTGCATTCTGCTGTAATATAATTTTGTGCTCTCTAATCCCACTCATTTCAGAAGATAACTTTAAAAAATTTCCAGTTAGTAAACCAATGACAGCCTATAGCCATATAAATATATTTAGTCTTGATTAAATAAAGATCATGACAGTGTTTACTTTACTGTCTCCTTTTGTTACTTAATTTAGAAAATTGAAAAGTGAAATGAATGCTAAATAAATGATAAATTACAAATTTCATAAGAAATGTTCTTTATTTTATTTAATAAGCTGAACTTTAATAAAATAAACACTTTGAAATAAAACTACAATCATATGCAATTTACAATAAATAATAAATTGACATTGTTCACTTATATTAAACTGAGTTTTCTTCAAAGCAATGACTGTGCTATAAAGATCTACAGAGGAGCATCATCATTACGTTAGTCTGTACATTATGATGAACTACAACTCTCACATTTCAGAGACCTGCCTCAACAATCTGTCACAGTGAAAGGAAAGAAAACAGAAAATCCTGTGGATTAAGGGAATCCTCTAGCTCTGTGGACTCAGATGCATCAATAACACTTTATGTAGGCACCACTTCACAAAGGTTACTTATGGATTAGAAAAAAGTGATCTGTAACAAAAAATTACAATCTTAAACAATTATGCAAATCTACTATAACTATTAAAATGTATATTCTCAATCATTAAAGCAGAGATAATTTAGAAAATATTGAGCAAAAGTTTAGGAAAAATAAATACAACCCTATTTCCAGATTACCATTATTATCTTGAGGAAGAAGGCATTCTCACCTACTGATGAAATGAGAGTAGATCAACACTTTAAAACTCAATATATATTTAAAACAAACTCAAATATTGTTGGGAGGTAATAGATGATAATATCTTTTATGATTAAATAACATATTTTCTAAGTGATATGAGGACATTTGGGCTGAAATCCCATTCATATATTATTTTCAAAGGTCTTATTAAGCTAGCAATGCTCTTATATTTTTCTGTTTTCAATCTGTATGCTGTGTAGTTTTGAAGTACGAAAGATTGATTAAGTCCCTGCATGTTATTGGGCAACTTGATTATTTATGATCGAATCAGGCTTAAATTAATTCATCCAATTGGTTTTGCAAATGTGTTATACACTTGTGCATATATATTCAAATAGCCCAATGATTTCGACAAACACTATTGGTCATTTTATACTATTTACTTGTTTTCATTTGTGAAACACCTGCCATTTCTTACACTTTAAAAATATTTTCCATTTTGATTTGTATAAGCCTTAATTGAATACATAATTGTTCCTTCTCCAAGTTTATTCTATATAAAGTTATAGGAGGCAACACCTGTTTGTATTTTTATGAAGACGTTCCCTAATATATTTGCATTTTTGTTCCTATTATTCATTTATCAGAATACTGCATTGGAATATTATAAAATTCTAAAAACATTTAGCAAATATTTTGCCATCTCATTTTGTTTTTGTTTTAATTTTTGTTATTCGATTTGTTTGGTTTTGTTTTTGGTGTCTTGCTTTAGCTTGTAAAATAATTTATAATATTCAGTACATTTGAATTTAATGATTTTGTATATTTACAAAATATATACTGAAGACTTTGATGCCATACAACCATCCTTTTCTATCTCCCTCTCCTATTTGTTTATCTCCTTCCCCCTATTCCCCATAAATCTTTTTCTTACATTCATCTCTAAAGTTTGGGTTTGTGACCCACTGAATTTAACCAGGGTTGCCTATGGTACCAAGAATTTAGAGCTATTTTTTGAGCCTCATAGGCTTAGCAGTGGGAAGACAACTGAAAACGGAAACTGCACCCGTTTAAGAATCTACAAATATGCATTTGTTCAGCAGTAAAGGGTAGGACCATAATTCTCCTCCTCATCTGATTGATCACATGGCCAGTCTTGTGACAGCCCTGTGCTAGTAACCAGAGTTGTGAATATCTAATTGCAATTGTTATAAACTAGTCTAGAGGGTGGGATTTCACACCTATTTTGTGACTGTATTCTCAGGGATATGTGAACAAATATTGACTCATTTTCAAGAGAAAGATAAGAAACTGATGGCACACCAAAGTAAGAATACTACCAAAGTCCAACTTGTGAAACAATGCCTTTTACTGGGATTAGTTATAGAAGGAGAGATGACTCAAAGACAGATGTATTGGGAAAAGCCCACCTCAACAGTGCAGACAGGTAATAAAAGCTGGAAACTGAGATTCACTACATAAACTACAGGCAGCTCAACCATTTGGGAAATAACTTATTCCAGAAGTAATCCTGTTTCATGCTTCTTCTAGACAGCTCAGACTGTCTGAGAAACTGCTAGGCATTTCAGATTATCTTAGAATTTTTCTCAGCAGGCCAGAGAAATATTTAATTTGTTGTATGATTTGGTATAACAAACATAGCAACTCTCTTTCATTGAAAAGAAGGTAGCTATACAATATCGAATTGTTTTGAAGTCAATTTGCTTTCTTTTATATAATCATTATGAATGTTGTCATCAACTCCATCATCTTAAATCTTGAAACTAAGAAGCTTAACATAGCAGCATAACATTCAAAGTTATACTATGAAGTGTGGGTGCACTTTAGGAACAGGGAAAGCAATTTTAATTTTGCTGACCTCTAAGGAGGGTAAGATATATGAGAACAATGTCTACACACCACTCCTGTTCTTAACGTTATTTTTGTTTTTTTAAATTATTTTTAAAACAATTTACAATTGTAAAATTGTTTTGTTATTTTGTTTATATAGGCCTTTGCCTCAGGTATATCTCAGTACTGAATGTGTGCCTGCTGCCTGCTGAAGTCAGAGAAGGAAGCTGCATTCCTTGGAACTGGAATGACAGTTGGCTGTGTACAGTTATGTGAGTACCGGGAATCAAATCTAAGTTTTTTTCTTTTTTATCAGATTCTGTTCCTTTATTTATTTTTAATTTTCTTTGTATTATAATTATTATTTCTTACAATTTATTCACTTTGTATCCCCACTGTGGACCCCTCCCCCATCTCCTCGAAGTCCCAACCTCCCACACTCCCCAGCCACCATGCCCCTCCCCTTGTCCACTGATAGGGGAGGTCTTTGTCCCCTACTATCTGACCCAGCCTATCAGGTCTCATCAGGATTGTCTTTATCCTCTTTCTCTGTGGCCTAGTAAGGCCACCTCACCAGAGGAAGTTGATCAAGTATTCTTAAACACTGCCCTATCAGCCCTAAAAATACATTAATGATTTATTACAATTTATTTACTTTGTATCCTGTCTGTAGGCCCCTCCTTCATTTTTCCAGTCCCCTTCCCTCCCTCTTCTCTCCCTATGTCTCTCCCCTAGTCCACTGATAGGGGAGGGCCTCCTCCCCTTTTATCTGACCTTAGTCTGTTTTGTAAAATCAATGGATATGTCAAAGGTGGATTTTTGAGACCTCATAAGGATTGATAACGATGTTTTCACCCAAGATGATTAAAGTAACTATTGTAAGGTATATTCAATTGTTGAAAAATCCTTGTATTCCTGAGATAGTTTGCTGTACTCACAGCTTTTCCTTTAGTAAGTATTTTACTAGGAATTTCTATATAAATATTCATAATAAAAACATGAATTTGTAGCTTTTTCATCAAGATTTCTAAGATTATATTGCTAGTTAATTTTGCTAAAGACTGAGTGATTATATTTGTCATCTTATAGGATTTTGAAACAAGGCAAACATTGAATTTTCCTGATGTTTAACATTTGGCAGTAAAACAAACAAAAAATAATGACTAGTGAGTAAATTGAGGGACTACCCAAGTCTTTCCTGGGTGGCTTGATTTACTAACTCTCCTGGAGCTCCAAACAGAATCCTCTCTGCCACAGAGAAGTCAAGCACTGTCGGTTTGGCTGGCTCATATAAATCTAATTGGGACAACAGCCTGAACCTGTTGAAAAGCCTTCTCCTATTGCAGGCACCACTCAAAATCATCTTTGGAGTCACTGAGTATGTGAGCAAATGGGAACACCAAAATGAGAAATGAATGGGCTCCTGAATTCAAAT
Source organism: Pachyuromys duprasi (assembly GCA_028658305.1). NCBI lineage: Eukaryota > Metazoa > Chordata > Mammalia > Rodentia > Muridae > Pachyuromys > Pachyuromys duprasi. Next base: position 41,294,667 of record CM053745.1, on the reverse strand, counting down.
GCACTTTCTAAGCAATGTGCTTCTTTTCCAGTTGTTGGATCTACTGGGAGATATCATACAAACAACTAATCTTTACCAGAGAAGAAATAAATCTACACGACCCAAACCATTAGACTCCTAGAAGTTTCACTGAGGTTTGGAGGCCTTTGATTTTCATTTAGACATGTTTGTCACCCTCTGGTATTTTTTCAAAGCCCAAAGTGGTTGTTGTTATCAGTCCAATCAGCATCAAATTTTCAATTTAATGAACCAATGTGACGGTTTATGGAAGAGACAGATCATGATGATTCCTTATGAACAAATTATTCCTTCAGACTCTCTGTATAATTAGATACCCTTAAGGTATACCAGAAACATTTTACTTTTGTCTTATCCAGCCCAAGGCAAATTGCTTCTAGTGGTCTATATGGGCAGGTGTGAAGAAACACATATTTGCAAGACCAATAGTTTCATACCAGAAACAAAGATATGTGTTAATCTGTTCAAGTAAGGAAACTGCATCTGACACAGCAGCTGGAACCACTACTTAATAAATGACTAGTTTTTAATAAATGATTGTCATTCTCCATGGTCAACCTTTATTCTGCAGTGATCAAATAAGACATGTATAGGGAGATTTGTTGGGAATCACCTCCCCTGCGTTATTTAAAAATCAATTTATCTTTTGGTGGTTGTGGATGTTTTTCCTGCAATTATGCCACGAACTGCATGCATTCCTGGTGCTGGCAGATGCCAGAAGAAGGCATTGGATCCCATAGAACTAGTTACAGATAATACTGAATCACCAGACCAAGAACTTGACTTCTGAAAGAGAAAGCCGTGCTCGTAAATGCTGAAGTCATCTTTCTAGCTTACTCCTGCATCTTTCAAGTCCTTGATAGTGGTCCAATTTCTCTTAACAAACCAATGATTTGATATTAATCTTGGCTTATTATATTCCCTCCTCTAGTGGTTTATATGTGATCTTTTCGATTATAATAATCCCCATTACTCAGATTAGAAAACCATGTTGGAATTCTCCCAATTTCTAAGTATATCTAGTCTATATCTAAGTATATCTAGACTGAACACCTATTCAATCTAGGACCAGGAAAAATAATAATGAGGTATCGGCTCCAGAGGACTTTGTATGTGCTGACCATCTTGGTAAAACCCTTCTAAAATTGTTTACAATATTTACATCTTTTCAGACTCAGTATCAATTTTGAGTCTATGAGGCTCCAAAGGTCTCATCATATATTTTTCCCAAGTGTATAGTTTTCCTAAAGGTTGTAGGTACCTTTGGTATGGGTGAAAAAGTTTAATAGTAAAATTTTCAATATAGTAGTGAGGTATTTACTTAAGGGACCTTGGTCTCCTGTTCAGTCAAGGATTTCTGTAATCTGGAAAAGACCTAGAAATTGATTGAAATACCACGATTCTCATTTATTATGAGCCAAATAGCTGATTTTTCAATTTATTTTTATTTTTTGGAATATATAGATGGATCAGAAACATAGTAAGCTTCCCATACCTTTTACACCTAGAACCATTCCTGGGAAACAAATCTGTGTTGTCTAAGCTTCTCTAGAAGTGGGGAACAAATAGAGTGAGTAAGTATGTAATACAAAGGAGTATATGTTAGGCTGGTTCCATGCTATAGGCTGCAGAACCCACAGTTCAAGCTGGAAAAACTACAAGCCGATAGCTGCTGAATCAATAAGATGAGATGCTTCAGTGGCTCTGATTAGATATAGCAGAACTAGAGGCTGAAGATCCTGGCTTCTGACATCAGCGAAGATGGCGCCAGCAGGAACAACAACCACACAATGGAGGCACTCACCGATAAGGACAAAAGGTATGGAATATCACTCCATGATTTCTAAGTCGACTTTTAAGTAGTTTGTTTTATTTTCCTTCCTTTTTCTTTTTGTCACATTTGTTATTTTTTAATATGTCATGTATAAAATTAAATAAATTTGCTTCTATTACCCTGGACAACATATCGCATACCCTCCCAATGTAACTAGTTGCAACTTCATGTCTTGCCTGTATTTTTAAAGTTTATTTTCATTGTAATACCACTATATCCAGTTAGTATCGCCTGTTTGTGCATGGATGTGAATGATCCACTGGAGCATGAGAAGCCTACAGTTGTCAAATTCACCCAAAAGACTGACTAATTTTGCACTATGATCTTTCATTATTTAGATACTTGCATTATATTTTTCTTCAAAATTTTGTTTTATACTAGTAATTAGTTTACTTTTTGTCATATACTTTTCATTGTTACATGTTATTGTTCTTTCCCTGAGAATTCGTTGTAACTAATACTTTGATTCATCTTAGTTTATTTCTTATTCTCCCATATAATACCCTTATATAGACACCATATAGGCTTCTTTTCTATATAAAACATTGATAACAGCCTCTTTTTCTGGTGGTTAGATGAGGCAAAGATAATTGCATTATCTTTGTTTTGGCTTGCTTGCAATGGAAAAGTAGAAAAGTGCTTTTCTCCCAATTAGCAAACACTTTTTGTATCTTTAATGTATCTCTGACACCTTCTGTTTCTCATCAGAACAAAACAGCAGCCTATAGACTGAAAAAAAGATCTTCACCAAGCCTACATCTCACAGAGGGCTAATATCCAGAATTTATAAAGAACCAACGAAGTTAAAAAGCAACAAATCAAGTAATCCAATTTAAAAATGGGGAACACAGCTAAACAGAGAATTCTCAATAGAGGAATATTGAATGACAGAGAAACACTTACAGAAACGCTCAACATCCTTCCTGAATCATCAGGGAAATGCAAATCAAAATGACCCTGAGATTTCACCTAAAAACTCAAGTGACAATACATGCTGGAGAGGAGATGAGAAAGGGGAACCTTCTTCCATTGCTGGTGGGAATGTGAACTTGTACAGCCACTTTGGAAATCAATCTGGCACTTTCTCAGATAATTAGTAATAGTACTTCTTCAAGATACACCCATTCCACTCCTAGGCATATATCCAAAGTATGCTCAAGTATACAAGGACATTTGTTCTACCATGTTCATAGCAGCTTTATTTATAATAGCCAGAAAGTGGAAACAACTCAGATGCCCCTCAGTTGAGGAATGGATATAGAAATTGTGGTACATTTACACAATGGAATACTATTCAGCATTTATAAACAAGGAAATCATGAAATTTGCAGGCTAATGGTGGGAACTAGAAAAGATCATCCTGAGTGAGGTATTCCAGAAGGAGAAAGACACACATGGGATATATTCACTTATAAGTGGATATTAGACATATAATATAAGATAAACATACTAAAATCTGTATACCTAAAGAAGCTAAGCAAGAAGAAGGACCCAGGGTAAGATGATCAATGCTCAGAAAGGACGGACATTGGAAGAGGGAGAAAACAGGGACAGGATAGGAGAGTACCACAGAGGGCCTCTGAAAGACTCTACCCAGCAGTGTATCAAAGCAGATTCTGAGGCTCATAGCCAAACCTTGGGCAGAGTGCAGGGAACCTTGTGAAAGAAGGGGGGGGGGGGGATAGAAAGACCTGGAGATGCCAGGAGCTCCCCAAGGAGAGCAACAGAACCAAGATATCTGTGCACAAGGGGTCTTTTCTGAGACTAATACTCCAATCAAGGACCATGGAGATAACCTAGAACCCCTGCTAAGATGTATCCCATGGAAGCTCAGTGTCCAAGTGGGTACTCTAGGAAAGAGAACAAGGACTGTCTCTGACATGAACTCAGTGGCTGGCTCTTTGATCAAAAATCTTAATTAGGGTCACTGTTCTAGATTCCCAAGAGTTTCCATTGTTCTAGGTTTATTTTGATGGCTCCTTTGAAAATTGTCTTTCACTTTTTGTGTTCTTATATACTACTTTCCTCTTGAATCTTACCTGGCACTGCTTTAACCAGTTAGGGAAGGAACTGTGCAAATATTTTAGTCTTATATGTTGACATATTCTTGTAGATTTTACCTTTGGGTTCTTGAACCAAGCTCATATTCTTCTTATTTTAAATGCATATTTTATTCTTTTTTATGTGGAAGCTACAAAAGATATTTACAAGCCCAGCATAATCAGGTTTCTGAGAGCATACATTTCCAGCCTTGTAACTAGGCCATTTTGTATCTCCTGTCTCCCTTAGCCACTCAGCTAATTCTCCTTGAACAAAGCAGACCAATTCACCATGAAGACATTAAAAAGAATAAAATAATATTGATTTGACTCACTAACTATTAGGATAACTTGTTCCATTGGAATAGAGAAATTAAATAATGAATTGAAAGAAAGCCATTATTGTTATTTCTTCCATTCCTGTCATTAAACGCTAAAGCTTCTTTGGAGGGTTTTATTAAAGATTTGAATTTGAGACATATTTTGTTTGATAGCAACAAACAATGCGTCTCTAAATTTTAAAGAACTGCAGTTATGTTTTCATTATGACTTTAAATTATTTTAAAAATAAAGATAGCATGTTGCCTAGATGATGCCATGGTGAAGTTGGAAATGAGTGACAGCAGCCTCCTTGAATTTCAGGGCACTAGTTTTGCTGTTTTGCTTGTGTGATCTTTTTCTTAATAACAGCAGAAACTTAGCCCAAATGCATTTTCTCAGACTTAGATACAATTTTGCAAAATTGGAGACCTGTATCACAGTTAGTCTCTGAGACGCTGTGGGTAGCTGAGTTCATTTTAATTTCCTGTTGATGTAACTTTTCCCCATACTATTTTCAAAACTATGCTTGATTGTGTCTTGTTATCAAATGACTGGATGGACATTTGTCTCAATTTTATTTATTTATGAAAACAAATCATTTAAGTTTTTTCTTTAAAAATGTCATTTCATAAGGGTTTCATTTTTCTAATACATATTTGTAATATATGTATATATATTACATATATATGTAATATATATATTACAAATATATATTTATATATAATATAAATATGAAGCTAAATATATAATATATATATGAAGCTAAAAAAGTCACGAGCAAATACTTCAGATAATTGCTCTTCCCAATTTCTAATTTATGTATAAAGAGAACAAGGAGATGGTAACAGAAGAAACACAGGTCAAGATTGGTATAGTGAGGTTTCAATAATAAACGGTGAGATCACAGGAATTCGTCGCTGTCACTTCATTTTTACAAAGGATTCAACATAAGTCTTTGTTAACTTTGCATCCATTTCATCAGGTAAATGAATTAATCTAAAAGCATGGACTTAGAAAATTGCCTTAGGACATTTGTGTGTTTTCCAAAATTTGGGTAATAATTACAGGTAAAAATCATGATCCAACCCTGGGTATTTTATTAAAGATTAAATATTTGATTGTACTAATTCTAATAGTTTGAATGATCATAGAAGAAATTTTATTTCTGTCAAAAAGGGAATTCAAGCCTTAATTTGTTTAAGACTCATTCACATTCATTCTTTATTTTATTAGATATGGGTTTTAAGAATAATGTAGATTCTTTTATCAATATAAAATCATAACTATATTGACTTTCCACTAATGCGATAAGTTGTTATGAAAACAATAAGAAAATATCCATGAAATAAACAGTCATAGTTAATACATTTGAGTGTGGAATATTTTAGGACAAACAAAAATTTAATTTTATTAGTATAAATAAGACAGATTTCTTCATTTCCCTTGTGCCATTTATGCATGATAATTAAAAAATCTTTTAAGCAAATCCCAATTCCCTTTACCTCACCCCAGCTGTTAGGTGACTAGGGCTCAGAAAGTACACACACTTAGTTGTGCACACTACTGTAGTTGTGGCTAGCTTTATTCGTATAAATTCCTGTATTAGTATAGTCTTAATGTATTTTACTTGACAAATTTTTATGTAGATATTACAACACATTTTTGACCACATGTTGGAACATTTGTGAGCAAAAAATTCTCATCTTTATGTTTGAAATTTATGGGAACACAATTAAAATGAGAGGGGTCCAAAGGTATCAAGATAATTACATTTTTCTAATCTTACTAAACAAGATAAATTACCTGCAGGCCCTCTTATAAAAGATGAAATCTTCATAATAAGTGAATTAATCAAGCAGCAGCTTGCTACTGCACTTGCATTTATAACAGAAATGATTCAAAGACTTATTTTATGGGGAAATTAATGGAAACAGGCTTTTCATTCTTCTGCACCAATTGAAAACCTCAGCAACCAGCTGCCCACTTGTCAAGAAAACAGAAAGAAGCTGGAAACAAAGATAAATAAAAACACCTTTTTCCTGGCACTTTTGAAGAGAAAAAGGAGCTCTCATTTACAGCAGCCATCTGTTTGTTATTTAATATGGGTGAATTACATGCTGTAATGAGTTTGTTTCTGCATCACTCAGTGCAATGGAACACAAGTTCACTCTCATAACGTGCAGCAGTTTTTAAAAGCTAATCATTTAATTGGACACAATCGTCAATGACAAATGGAGATGTAAAAACTCAGCCAGCTGTAGAGTGAATATGTAATCATTGTGAAATCATATTATTTTACACGCTTGAAGACTCCTTAATAGTATCTGATGTTGGTCATAACCACAGACTCTGAAGAATTGAAGGTACATGGTGAAAAACAGCATTTCAAAATGGCCTCATATAATTGGCCTGTTTCAATGCCGGTGTTAGAATCACCATTTCACTTGGGTATGTAAAACCTTTCTAAAGCATTTATTATAGTCTCATTTTAGTTTGGATTTTTGTATATTTTTCTTGCATCCCTTATAGTCAAGAATTACTAACTACTTAGAAGCAGCTTGGGTATTATGTTTTAATGCTTTGGTGATTTGTAGTGATTTGTTGCTTTTGCATATAATATCACAAACAGATAAAGAGAGAGACTTGGAAGACTGGAAGTTAGCACACTTTTTTTTTTCCTTTTTAATGACTTATATCCAAATTCTCATGCTGCAGGAGATCAAGTTTGCATGCCATACCTACGGCTGCACCCAGTATTGTCAGATGACAATGCTGCTGCTATGCTCTTATAAAAACAGAAATATTTCTCCACTGCAAAGATTGTACCTTCTAATTCTCTGAAAAGGAACTAGCCTTATAAACGAATTTCCACAATAATAATTATGTTCTATTTGTAGGCATCTTCAAAGAATTATAAAAACATAAAATCATGGCAAATTTGCTTGTTCACTGAATTTTGTAACATACATATATATATATATATATATATACTGAGATTTTTATAAAAATGAATACTTATTTCTTTACTGTATTTCTAATAATGTTATTTCTTAGAGTGTTCTGATCATTAAAGGCAAAATACATATCAGTCTACAATCCATTTTGAACAATATTATACTGAGCTAACTCTACTCTCAATTTATAGCATATTCTAGGAAAGATGAGAAATAGCTCTTGTTAAAAAAATTCTTGCTCTTTTCTCTGTACAAAAATGTGTCAACTTTTGTTATTAGAGTTAATAAAATGCAAAGAAGTTTGTGTCTTACATAAACAACAATGTTTTCCAATACTTATTTTTATTTGCTATGTAATGTTCTTATTGCATTGACACTTTTATAATTATTGGTGCTCTTTTTATATTTAAAATCAAAGTTGTGTTCTCTAAACAAACCTTAAACATAGTCAACATATTATGCATGTTTATATTCATTTGCAGTTCGTTAGTTTTTTATCATGTTTATTACTGCATTAACACTGATTTAAAAACTTGTAGTTTGTTAGAATAAGGGGAAACAATCTTTGAATTGTCAAAAAGAATACAGACATGAAAATAAAGCATGTTTCAACATTTTCATTATATTACATCTTATACACAGAAATTCTTTATGTCAAGAACAAAGCCAATACTAAAAAAGTAATCCAGGATCAAAATATAAATCACATTAACAAAATAATAGAAGAAAATCACCTTCAAAATAATGAGAATATTCACCCAGGAAGTAATGTACAAACAGATGTATTACAGATTAAGAAAGCAGTCCAAATATTCTGTGAGCACGATCTTAAAGAAATCAACTGTCTCATTCTTTCTAGAAAATTATTAGCAGAGAGAAAAGTTAAATAAATAAAGATGGAAAATAGAGTTGATGATGAAGCTAAAAGTTAATTCTGGTTGTAAATTAACCAAATATAATTAGGTACATGATTATTTGTGATGAACCTCATCTAATCAATACAAGTTCCATTCATATGCTCAAAACTATTCAGATACAAAGGCATCACTGCATTCAAAGAGAATCTGAAGCAGAGACCTATGGACTCACACACCTATTGATATGATGATGTATTGAAATGACAATTATTCACCAGAGTCTACACAAATTTTGTGAAAGTGTTTTCCTTTCATTTACTCTCAGAGTTATTTCTGGCTGTGGGAATCAAGGAAGTAACCCGGGTTGGGGGGGTGCATTTTTAAAGAGAAAAGGAAGATGAATCCCCATAGCTCCTGTAAGAAAATCGAGTGGTCATTGTGCAGTTCTGCACTGGAAGGGTTTGTAGCTGACAACTCTTAATTTTATTCAATGTGTAATGCCTCTTCACTATTGTACAACTTGCATACATCTCCAAGTGTATGTTGACTATTCTTTACTGATTTGAGTTACTTATTTGAGATTTGAGATACTGATTTGATTTACTTATTTGAGTTAAAGTAAACTATGAAGACATTATAAACTCTTCTAAATTATTATACAAGGTCACCTTTTAAAGAATAGTGACTTGTAATTCTGCAAGACCAGTTCATTTATCAACTTTTATACTGAGTTATTCTTCATGGTCCAACTTCATAGTAAACTGGCCCCACCCTTAAATTGCAGAGCATTTTCACTTTCTTATACCACTTACATGTGATTATGAAAATGTTCATATTTCTGCCCACATTTTGCAAACAGCAAGTGTTAACTAGATTGATTTGCTGGGTTTTGCAAGTTTTATTCAAATATAGGATTGGACACTATGTGCATAAATATGCCCATATACTAGTAAATACACATGCAATGAGCCTACATTAAAATGCCCTATATTCTAAAACATTACAGAAACCTTCATAGTATGTCACTCTTCCTAGTGTTTGCCTATAGAACTCAAAATACACAGTGTGTCCCCTACTTTAATATTTTTTATCAGTTCATGTTCATGAATTATTTTACTCATTTTGAGTGCTAATATCTTTCTCAGCACTTAATTGATAACAGTGGTTAAATAATTGTATATCATACAGGATTTCTTTAAGGCAGTGATTGATTATTACTTTTTTATTTACATAATGTTGTACAAAATCAAGTTTATACCAGATGCTCAATAATTGTCAATAAAATGTTGAGTAAATTTTTGGAATGATGATAAATGACATCTGGATGTTAATGCATAAAAATCAAACATTTTATGGCCTTATATTTTATAAACAAATGAATTTTAAATATTGGTAACTAAATAAATGATTTTCAAATATATTTTTACATTGGAGGAAATTGAGAGCAGACTTCTAAGACCACCCATGGGTGAGTGTGGCTTCCAGGCAGTGTGAACCCTATATCACATTGTCTCAAGACCTTGATTTTATAAGTCTCAACAAATAATTAGATTTTATCTGAATTGAGAAACAAGAACAAGAAATGGGGAATTCCTATAGTCCCTGTCTAATACATAATGAATCAATATAGACATTTCTTTTTTATATTCCATGCACTTCTCTACAAAAAGAGCAAAACAGTAATTAGACAGGTTCATGTTTTTATTAACATGTGTGGACAAGTTATTCTAAAATCTATGAAGACAAACCCTGCTCAGTATCACTAGAAGGTGCTGTTTCTTTCAGATTCCTTAATGAAATCAATACAAATATAAATTCACATTTCATACTACATTATGTATAAATAAAAGAGTAAGACAGATTTATTTTTCAAATGATCACCAAAAGTAAATTTATCTCCTTAATTGTCCAAATAGTCAGGAGTCAATTTAACATCTTATTAATGGGTGGTTAAAGTAAAACAATAATTATCACCAATTAATAATTGTTAACATAGAAAGAAATGTAAGGGAAAACTGTGTTATATAACATAAAATTAAGTTACTATCAAAGGGGTAGCTGAATATTATACTAGAAAAACAATGATCATGTCAGCAGAATGGGGAAAATGGTGTTTTAAAAATATGTCCGGGGGAAGCAGCCTTACCAGACCACAGAGGAAGACAATGCAGCCAGCCCTGATAAGACCTGATAGGCTAGGGTCTGAAGGAAGGGGAGGAGGACCTCCCCTACTAGTAGACTTTGGAAGAGGCATGGGAGGAGATGAGGGAGGGAGAGTCGGATTAGGAAGGGATGAGGGAAGGGGCTATAGCTGGGATACAAAATGAATAAACTGTAATCAATAAAAATAAATTAATTAAAAAATATGTCCATATGTCCCTCAATGGAAGAATGGATACAGAAATTGTGGTACATTTACACAATGGAATGCCTTCTCAGCAGTTAAAAACAAGGAAATCATGAAATTTGTGGGCAAATGGTGGGATCTAGAAAAGATCATCCTGAGTGAGCTATCTCAGAAGCAGAAAGACACACACAGTATATACTCACTTATAAGTGGATATTCAGCATACGATATAGGATAAACATACTAAAATCTGCACACTTAAAGAAGCTAAGCAAGAAGGAGGGCCCTGGGTAAGATGATCAATCTTTGCTCAGAAAGACAAACGGGGTGGACATTAGAAGAAGGAGAAAACAGGAAACAGGACAGGATCCTACCACAGAGGGACTCTGAAAGACTTTAACCAGCCGTGTATCAAAGAAGATGCTGAGACTCATTATGAAACTTTCAGCAGAGTACAGGGAATCTTAAGAAAGGGGGAGATCATAAGACCGGAGAGAATAGGATCTCCACAAGGAGAGCAACAAAACCAAAAAATCTGGCCCCAGCGGTCTTTTCTGAGACTGATACTCCAACCAAGGACCACTCATGGATATAACCTAGAACCCCTGCTCAGATGTAGCCCAAGTTTCTAAGCGGGTACCCTAGTAAAGGGAACAGAGAATGTCTCTGACATGAACTCAGTGGCTAGCTCTTTGACACCTCCTGCGAGGGGGGAGTAGCCTTGCCAGGCCACAGAGGAGAACAATGCAGCCAGTTCTGATGAGACCAGATAAGCTAGGGTCAGATGGTAGGGGAGGACTTGCCCTATCAGTGGACTTGGAGGGGGGCAGGGAGGAGATGAGGGGGAGGATGGGGTTTGGAGGGAATGAGTGAGGGGTCTATAGCTGAGATACAAAACGAATAAACTTTAATTGATATAAAAATAAAATTTTAATTTAAAATATATGTATGATTAAAGAACCTGTAATTTCTGTTTTTTACAGTGTTCTCATTATGATGGCATACTTGACTTTCT
>CM053745.1:41252017-41282782 GCA_028658305.1 Pachyuromys duprasi | reverse complement strand
AAAAAAAGAAAAAAAATTCATTTTAGCAAATTATAATGTGTTAATTTTCCGTTTTATCTCTGCACACTCTCTCTAAAAGAGGGACTTTTACTGTTTTATTCTAATACTCATGTTTGATACCAAAAATTTCATTCTATTTTCCAAGATTCAGTGGAGAATAAAAAAAGAGAGAGAAATTGATAACTTACCACATTTTATTTTTCTAGTAGTTGTTTTTTTTTAAATTGTTTCTTATAAATTTTGTTTCAGCATGGTTTTTCCTATAGTTGCTGGTTTGGGGCAGGAGAATTGTTTCAAGCTTGAAAGCATCCCGATAAACAAAATGAGATGCTTCCACAAAAGAGAAAAAGAAATAAATTCTTTAATTTTATATAAGGTAGGAGGGATATATGGATGACGATAATGCCTTTCCTAAAAGAAGACGGTGCTTTGTGATGTGAGAGGAAAACGTGATGACACAGGAACTGTATACAGGGTAACTGTATAAACTGTGAAACAGGCACTACAGAAGATACTGGAAAATAGTTCAGAGTGGTTGGTTAAGAGGCCTGGTTTGTATTCTACTCGGAGGAACTAACCTGTGATGTGAAATAAAAAGAAATGAATTAAAACAGATATCTAGATAAAGAAACTCCATGGAAAAGATTCCAAGTGGGAGAACTGTCATGTTCATAGGAAATGGTACATGAGAGAATAAAATTTTGTTTTTTTCTAGTTTTTCTCATTTATTACTACTGTTTGTCAACATAACAAGATCCAAAAATATAAAATATTCTGTAAGCCATATCGCTGCCACAATTTAGTTTATATACACGGCGGGGGGTGGGAGGGGGAAGGCAGCACTAATGAAATAATTTTTAAAAAAGGAATGATATTTTCTGAGACAATAATTGTAACATAAAATTGAGAGCAAAATCTGTACTGAATGCTGGTAATTAATAAATAAACCTGGAGAATGTCTAACCTCGTGCAGATCGGACATGGAATTTCTGCTTATTATTATGAAAAGCTGAGCCCACATGCCCCTTATCCTTGCCACTGATCTGTTATGGAAATCAAACAATCGATAAAAACAGGAGGCTCTGTTTCAAATACTGTAGAGTATATGAAGATGATCATACAATTTTTGTGACAAAAATTCTCCTTCCTTTTGTGCATGATTTATTGTGTGCCGATACCTTGTATTGCTGTAATATATTAATGTTGCATTGCAGGCAAAATTAGAATAGGATGTCCCATGGCTTGTGAAGAGGCAGAATAGATGTTGTTATGAGATCTTATGTTATTTAGCTGCTGTTTTTATTAAATACCAGGATTTCAATTAGATCAGCTTCTCCATTATCTGTAGCAGGCACATAAACATTCCTACGAACAGTGGCTGGGTGAGTACAAATGATAAGATTAGTCTGCATCTTCGCCTCAGAACTGCAATGAAGTCTGGCTATTTGATTAAGAGTAGTAATGATCTCTCTTATTTTTATGCTGCCATTTCTAAACGCATGTGACACTATCTTCATTCTGGTCAAACTAATGAAACATGCCACAAATAACACTCAATGCGGGATTACCTGACCAAGAGTGATTAAATATTAATTGATGGCCAAAATTTATAACTTGAGCTGAAAGTCATGAATTGAGGGTAAGTAGAGATCTTGAATGTCGCCTGTGTCATGGCTTGCTGATTTACATACCAGTGTGATCATATACTTTATTAATCCACCCAGGCTATGGATGATAGCGAAAATGGCCACCACTAATGCTAAGGCCAAGGGAGCAGGCTGAAGTTGAGACAGACTTCCACTATGCCTACTCCTGTATTTCCTCATCCATCCCACTGCAGAGCATTCATTATTTTTCTATCCTTTAAACAGACAAAGATTACTGAAAATAAAAGCAACCACCATGAAGACAATGTGACTGGTATTGTAAATAATTCCTGAGATACAAAAAGTACTTAAGCGCCATCCTAGATAAACATTACTGAATGGTCAACGTTTGGCAATATACACCTTGGTGATTTTGCCCTCAGTGTTTTTTCTTTTATTTAGTACCTAAAATATTAGGCTATAAAATGAGATTTTTTTTCTTCCATGTTTCCTCTTTTTCCTTTCATCCTTTAATTTTTATTTTTTATATTAATCACAGTTTGTTTACTTTGTATCCCAGCTGTAGCCGAATGAGCTATTTTGATGCTATCATAATTTGGGCAAAAAAATGAATAAATAAATGTGCTTTAACATACCTATTCCCTCAATTATGTGTCATTTCTTAGTGATGGAAGCATTCAGAGTATTTTCTTCTAGATATTTTGCAATATTAACTAGATAACTGTCATCCATAGTCATACATGGAGCTACAGCGCCATGGAATTCCCCACTGTCAGCTAACTCTAACCTAGTCACTGCATGCCAGCCTGTTCTCAGCACTGTAGTAACACCTTTACAGTGCTACTTGGAAATGGCTGTGTCCTTAGAAGATATAAACTCATATATTCTCAATAACCATGATTAGATCAACAACCTCTACAAGGTGGGCTTCAAAAGTTCTTTGTGCCGCAGTTACTGAGCTAAAACTGTAGTGGAAAAATGTGAATAATCTTTCTCACTTGCTGACCTTCTATTTTCAACAGAATTAAGCATCTACCCTGTTCTTTGCAGACACCCAGCAGGTCACTTTCATAGTGTTTTCTATTAGTCTGCTTCTTAACTTCTGCAGGATTCAAAGAAACTCAGCCTTAATGTTGTTATTAAAATACACCGCATTTCCTCATAGTTCTATTCATTTATCACTGTACATGATGATACTGAATTTGTTGCCAATGTTCAGCCTTGGAAATAAGGCAATACATTTTGTTTACTATAAAAAAAAAAAGGCCTTAGACTTGACTGACTGAAATAATTACTCTTGAGAGGAAAGTGAAGCAGAAACCTAGTTTATTTTGATGTTTGCCAGCATACCTAAAATGCCAAAATGGAAGGAACTCGGAAGAAAAATGCTGGGATCTTTCAGATGTTAAAGGAGAGTGGGATAACAAAAAGCACAAAAAAGACAGCAAAATCAATAGATGTGCTGATCTATTCACTTTTATTACTGAACTTTGGGGTTTTGAGCTGAATTTCAGCTATTCCACATGTCCCTAGATATAATGAAGGAATGATATAGGCTTCTGTAAGTTATGGGGTTTATCTCATACATGAGAGTGCCTCGTAACTTATTAGTGCCCGGAGCTATAATGAGTTATGTTACAGTTCTCATACAGAGTCTCCGAAACATGTAACTCACCCAAACCCTAGGCCATTTCATTTATTTAATGCCTTTTTAGTACCGGAGTTTCTAATCCAGAGTTTGTTAATTTTTTTTTTTCATAGTTACTTGGTAGTGTCCCCTGTGGTATGTTAAATTCCAAAGGTCAGAAGTCTCTATATATTTTGCTGAAGTGAACATTTTCTGCCATGACATCTAAGGAATAATATTTGGGGGTGGCACACCAATACATCATGTCATGCTGACATTTATATCATGAAGTTTACTGTTTTCTGGTGATACTGTTCATAATGTGAGCCTTTGACTTGTTTGCAATCACGAGTCTGTAGGATATAGAGGTCTGTTAAGCATCTCTGGTGGAGGTTTGCAATGAACGTGTGACTGCTCTACAAATTTTCAGAGATGCTCTGCCCTTTCATTTCGGTAGGAGTATAGATCAGATGATAAAAGGCTCTATTCATCTAATGCTATTTCTGTGGGAGTATCTTCAAATTTTCCTGGATTCCCCTTTCAGGTGGCCATGTGTGTATATATGTGGGTCATCATTCTGAACAATAGCCCTGAAGAAAATTGCATTTGTTGGAACTGACTCCAAAAAACAAAGTTGTATTAAAAGTGGTCTTTTGAACATAATAAAATAAGATTGCTTTGGGTTGCATTTGCTCTTCTGCTCTGTATTGACTCTTCGTTGGCCTTGTTACAGAGTGCCACAGGCAAGAAATCACAGAGACACTTGTTAAGTTTAAAAATGTATCTTTCTTAAAATGTGGAGTAGAATCATTTTATGATAATCTGAATATAATTGTATAATAAATATAAAAATGGTCTTGAAAGCATTCAACATTTTATTACTTATGGTATTATGATTGCTTAAGAAACATATTAAAACCCGAATAGAAAGACCTTCATGACTAACTATGGCTATGATGCTTCTTTGTTAACAGTTACGTTTGAAAAAGCTTGTCAGTAGAGTTATAATATATACGGCATGTCCTTTTTCTATACACAGAATGGGCTCCTCTTCTTCCTTTGGCAAACACTCAATAAGGGGTAACTCGTTTTATTTGAAACTAAAAGAAAAAGCATATAGAAGAGCTTACTGACTGGAAACAAATATTGTCTATTCCAAAGTTAAATATAATTGTCTTTGGGTCCTCCTCTTTCCTGGAATTGCACTTCTAGAGAAGTGCAACTTCTCTTCTTGTTCCTGTGAGTAATTGAGAGATGATAGAATTTGTATATTACATTAAATGATTCACATTTGCTAACTCTAAAAGTAAAAGTCCATTAAAAAAAAAGACCTAATTAAAACAAAGTAGTTGAAATCCCCAGAGGAACCTAGATTTTCCCCTAAGAGCTCAGCAGCAATCAAGAAGAGAAGAAAAACAACCAGATTGTAGGACTTGACAGACCTAAAATTAAGTGTCTTTAAAAATCAAGCAACATTTAGAGTGGATTATTATGTTATAAATAGTCAGAAAACACTTTAGTACACTGTTTTTCTTATTTTAGAGACTGCCTTTGTAATCTTCTATTTCATTGCCTTTCAGCTTAATATTTGTTTCCGACTTATGCTTACTTGACATTAAGGAGTAATTCACTGTATTACGGATACAGTGTAAACTAAATAATGTAATGAGATGCTGACAACTCCAAAAGAGATACAGGAAAACATTATAAAAGCAAATGAACAGGACATCCTGTTCATCCTCCAGTAAAGGCTGAGGTCTGAACTATAAACAAGTGGAGAGTGCTATTCACTACAAACTGGAAAGTTTTTTATTTTTATTTTTCTACATCTATTATTACACAAAACAAACTATACAGATCTTCTAAAAACAGATTAGGTGAAATATTTTCCTTTGGTTTTTGGTACTAAATCCACAGTCCACCATTTGTATTTCTTTGCCTTCCTTCCTTTCTTTTGTCCTTTCCTTCCTTCCTTCCTTCCTTCCTTCCTTCCTTCCTTCCTTCCTTCCTTCTTTTCTTTCTTTTTTTTTGTAGTTGTTTTTGTTTTATGACCCAATGGTATAAGCAGGGCATGGGTGGAATCTTCTCACTGAGGCATGAGTACCTGACTAGTGGCTGCATCAGGGCAAATAACGACTTCCTTTTTCCTAGCAGCCCTCCATTACATTTGGTCCTTCTGAGCTTGGCATCCTATGACTCCATTCGTTCCTGTGGTTGTATGTTAAGAACTAGATTGTATGCTTGCAACCACACCTGTTACAAGTTCATAAGTGTTAAGGACATCCTATGACTGTAAGGAAGCAGTCTTACCCATGTTTTCTGACTTTTATATGTTTTCCTCCGTACTTTTCTGTAATGTTCCCTGCGTCTTGAAAGGGCCAACACAGCTTTCCTGCTTAAGGTTGGGTCACAAAGTCAAAATACTGAAAAATACATTCCAGTTACCTCTGTTGTTTTAGTGTATTTGTCTTTTTGGAACTGTTGCATCTTGTGTTAGTTTTAGTTAACCTAAAAATCTAAGAATCTCCACCCTTTTCTGGGTGGGTCCTTTCACAAATTTACTTACTGGAAAACAGATTTGTAAATATTGTATATAATAAACTATATGAACCATAATACAGGCATTGCAACTTTAATATAGATTAAGTGAAAATACTTAGACAATTTTTGGTGCCATAATCTCATTCTGTACTCACCTACATTCTTTATTCTTATGAGAATACAAAATAAAATGAGAGAATATATGTGGAATATCGTTCAAATGATAGAGTTTATTTATTACAGAATAAAGTGAAGCACCATGAAGGCAGGTGAGTAGGCAGTGGCCCAAGAGACCCCTGTACTAACCTGCATTAGTAAATAATGTTTATACGGCTTTTAAATTCTCTGGAGCAGACAAGCCCCTAAGAGGTCTCTTCTGTTCAACAAGCACATTTAGGTTGAAAAGCCAGAAATCCACAAAAAGTGCATTATTATACACATGGTCTATTATAAATAATATTTACAAATCCATCTGTTTTCCAGTAAACAAACTTGTTTGTGGAAAAAAACATATTTAGGGTGGAGATTTTTACATTAACTAAAAGCTAAAATAAAGTGTTCCTCTGTTGGTCACCAGAAAACTCCAACAAGATTTAGAAAAAAATTAAAAATGTGTCTTTATAAATGTAGAAATATTCAGTGGATTATTCCATTATAAATAGTCGGAAAACACTTTAGTGTACCGTTTTCCATTTTTAGAAGGTGTTCTTGTAGTCATCATTTTCATTTCTTTTCACCTTCATATTTGTTTCTGTCTTTTGCATAAGAACTGAAAATTTCTTATGGACTTTAGGATGTCATGTCTCTAAGATCAGCTTAGGATTCAGTTCTCTTCATTTTGATCAGTGGTGAAATAATTGACACTAAGTCCCTAGTATTACAAACTTTTAGTTAAGGTGAGTTGCTCATAATCATGGGACTTCAATGCTGCAAACAGTAGCTGCCTATTGAGCCCCAGTGTCTTGGCACAGTAAGTGTGGCCAATGAAACTGATTCCAGATTCTTGGCATGAAGGAGGAACTCTTGAGTGCTGGGCAGGTGTGCCTTTTTATAAAGCTGTAAGCAGTGAGAGGTTTTGTAAAGGTGTTACTGAGCACTAAGTCAGGGCCTCAGGCTGCCTGTGGATGCATCTACACATGAGTAAATGGTCATCAAGACTGTGGTTCTATCATCACTTTTGTCTTTTTGCACATTTCTTTTTAGATATTATTATTAATCATAGGAAACAATATGCACAGTGTAGCATGGATGCTTATAACAAATTCACTCACATATAACACAAACAATATCTTTATCTAACTTGACTTTAGAACAATTTTAGATTCTTTTTAATATTAACAATTATCCTTTGGGGTTTTACTTTTAATCCTTAATCATAAGATTAAAAAAATACACAAACCCCATCAATGAATGCATAGAACATATCAATTGTACATAGGACAATGCATTTTGCTCTTCTCATTTGTACACAACTGTGGCATCTTTGACCCTCTTTTGCCTTGAAAAAGGACAATGCATGCATTGCTATTTTGCTTCATGCATGAGCAGCTATGTGTTTTGATCAGGATTGTGTTCTGCATTTAAACATTTAAACGCAGCTACCACTTTGGTAGGCACATATATATGCAAAATACTTTAAAGCCATATGTAATCCTAAGGGATGAGCAGGACACTGCTTGGAGGTCTTCTTGTTCATGGTGTAGGGTTGTTTCCTCTTGTGACTGGCATGGAGCAGGTCTTTGTTTTTTTGAAGGTCAGGTGACAATTACATTAACTATAAACATTCATTCTATTCTACTGATAAGTGATTTCTACTTTAAATTGCTTCTAAATCTTTTCTCACCCACCTTAAATCCAATATTTATTTTAACCTTGAGCTGCCTAAGACCTTTAATAGGAAGCTTCAAAGCATTTTAAAAATCGTATCCTTTTTAAATCTTTCTCATTTGAATGCAAGTGCTTTGAAAGCTCAAGCAGTGTTGGCTTTTCTTATTGAAGTTTATAATGCTTTAGATATTCAAATCAGCTCTGTGTCTTCCATTTGTTATGCAAATCTTTAAACTTTATATACTGCATGGTTTATCTACATTAATACAGCTTTCACTAACAGGTCTTACCAGAGCAGACATATACTCTAAAGGTGCACATTTTTAGTGTCTTGAATTACCATAAAATCATAAAAATAGTGTGTATTGCTTTACTCTAATCAGACTCAGTTTTATGTGGTTGTTGAAAGCCCTTTTTACATTCCATTCTGTGTCTGGAGGTCTGTATATAAAACTGATTCAGAAAAAGCAAAGTGAAGACACCTGCTGGCTTATAGCACAAATACTAAAATGTCTTAGAGCCTGCTGAAAGGAGAATTGGAACAATATGTCATTACTGAAGGCTCACTTGCAAGTTCTAATGTATTATAATGAAAACAGTATGACAGACCTAATGAGACAGTGAAGATTTGGGTAATTGTTTCTACAATGTATGGTAACTTTTCCAGCCGTTATTGGCAAACATAAAACC
Source organism: Pachyuromys duprasi (assembly GCA_028658305.1). Classification (NCBI taxonomy): domain Eukaryota; kingdom Metazoa; phylum Chordata; class Mammalia; order Rodentia; family Muridae; genus Pachyuromys; species Pachyuromys duprasi. The sequence goes on along the minus strand of CM053745.1, from coordinate 41,274,490 downwards.
TAATGAGATTTTATTAATTTAAATGCAGTACGTCTGCAAAACATTTCCTTCCTTGCAGTCTCCTCAGTCTTCTTTCCACATGGACTTGATCCTTTTAAGTTAATTGTTCTGTGTAACTCTCCCAACCAAACACTTGACATAAACGTGAATAAAGCTTTTTATCCTCATTCATATTTGTACACATTGTCCTGAAGCACAATGTTACATACAAGCTTAGGAACTCTATCAGTTCAATTTTAATAGTAACATAGTATTTGCATTTATGCTAAAACTATATTTCACCAGAATCTTTTTGGTATTTTTTCTGAGCTGCATATATTCCATTTCTCCTTAATTTTTAAAGGGAAGATATTAATTTCCTGTTATTTTCTGCCACATGCTTTAAATTGTCAGAAAATGAGAGATGAATCAGAGGCTGCACTCTGAACCTTGACTGCCTCTTTTTCACCCATATAATATTAGCCGATGTTTAAAGTATCAAACACGATTGAGGGCTGAATCTATTTCTATGAATTTTAACTTCCAGTTTTCCTCGTGTGTTTTCACAGAGATAGTTCCCTTAAAAAATGTTCATCTTAGATGCTTCCTTACCATGGCGCTCATTTAAACAGAGAAAGAAACCTGAAGACAATGCTAATTTACTGATATCATTCTATAATTCATCTCCATTTTCACCCCAATTCATTGCGTCGTGTCTCTTCAAGCTGCAGAACCACATATGTATGCTAGGTATCTTGAACATATCTTGATGAACGTCCTGGTAACATATCTGCAGCTCCTGGTAGAGAAAGCAATAGAGCTGTCAGGAAATTTACAAAGTATATTGTCTCTGCTGAAATAACTGAAAAAGAGGTCACATTCACATTCCCCCTGAGCTTTACAGGTCACTTTAGATTTTCAGAACAACATATCATTACATTGGAAAACTTTATAGAAAACTAGGGTAATCTACTGTTATCCAACGTTTTCCATTCAAGAAGATGAGACAGAATCAGAGTATGTTTATCTATTTCTATAACATTAAGAGCTGCTTGTGAAAATGAGTAATTTCCATGGAGAGATCTATACCCTATTTCGTACTTAACACTTTAGATAATGCATTTCTTATATCATAATTTTTAAAATAGTTCAGTATTTAGCTGGTCAAAAAATTTGCAATAATTTAAAAAATTTTTGAAAGAAAAGTGGATTTCCAATACACAGTAAGTATTTCAATGATGGGTTTTTAGCCTCGTATTATTATATTATCCACATATTCTATGGGTAGTGAATCTTTTCTCTCCCTAAAATACATAGTACAAGAAGATTGCAAAACAATTCCCCTCACCAAAATCGATGTATATATGTTTTCTCAACATCCTTGATTGTGAAAGGTTAGTTATATAACTAATTGCTACATTATTGTAAAACGTAATTTTATCAGTATAGTGTGGAACATTTTGATATAACGTTGATTCCTTTCAATTTATTTTAATGTTATTTATCTGAGAGGTGAGTTTTTATTGGTAGAAATAACATAATATTGGATGAAAATATCAATTTCTACATCTAAACATATTTTTAGTGCTGAGAAGTAATTCTGATACATCACTGAGGGGTGAAGTCAGGGCTCTGAAGTTGGGTTTGCACTGTTATCCACTATTTTTTTTTACTTGTCAGTCATTAATAAACCACCCTCTGTTTTGCCAGGCACAAAATTCTTTCAAATGCTCACTTAAAGCACAGAACAGTTGGAGATTTGAGAATGAAATGTGGATGCTTTGCTATATGTTTTATATTTTCGTGCTTTCTTGTATGCCGCACATGTAAGCACAGAGTGTGAAAGATGTAATAAAACATCCTGGTGCCTATCATTTTATTACATATGACAAAAAGCAGACACTCTTCCTATTATCATTAGAACTTCAAAACATCACGTAGTACCCACCACACGCACACACGGATGGAGTACATTTCATTTAGAGAAATCACTTGGATTTTCAATTATCATAGCCGAATGAAGTGAACTGGAAATCTGGAAATCATTGCCAACTAACCATTTTCTTTGTTTCTTAACCAGGCATCATAATTTTTCCACTGCTGACAAAAATATAAAGAATACGTTAAAAAAATCTGTTGTTAAAGGATTGACATAGTTTTCTCATGAGAGTTATTTCAGGAACTCAACCTCAACTACCTCCCCCTGTCCCCAGCTCACTGGTACATGGTCTTTTTGTTTTCTTTCTGTTTGAATCACAGGTAAAACCTGGCTTTTAACTCCCAATCTTCTTGCTTGGCCTCTCTAAGTGCTAGGATTACTGATGTCTTCATCACATCCATATATGTGCTCATTTCTCATATTTATAGTTTTGGTAAAAAAGCATGAAACAAACTTCAGTCAGATGAAAACTCCTGCAAATTCTATACACCACATTCTATAGGAATTTTTACAACTAATGAAAGTGTTCTGATTTCATTTTCATTTATACACATAAAATGGAGAAGAGCATTGATACTGCACAGATTGCCGCAAATGTTACCTAAAGTATTGCACATCACACCTCCTTCCAAACCAGGATGCATAATAGTGTCTCAATAAACACCCTCTCTATCGAAGATATTGGTGGCTTATTTCATCATACTTCATATTGTGGGGAACTAAATTCATGTCAGTCCTCGCTTTTACATGCAGAGGGAAATAGACCTAATGTTTGCAACTTAACACTTCAGCCGCAATAGTCCATCCTCTCTAGATACAGAATAAAATGTACTGGCAATATCTGACTCTCTAATGAGAAGCAAATGTACAGATCCAGTTACAGTGTTTATTTTCTTAATGTAGTTTCTTCTTTTTCTCTTGTTTTTTTACACTACAACTTCCCACCTCCGTACAGATCTTCCTTTTGTCCTTGTGGTTTCTTCTCAGCGCTGTATACCACTTACACTTTCATTTTCATTAAATTTATCTATGAGAAAAAGCAGAACTTTTTAAAATTTACTTTCATTGTGTTTGGGAGAGTTTTTTTTTAAGTATGTCCACTCATATACTATTTTAAAATACATTTTTTTAGTTTTACATGTTAGCCTAATTGTTCATGATCCATACTAAATGGTAAAAACATCTTAGATAGAAATTATCTTTTAAAATCAGTTTGTATTAAAAGGTGAAAATGAAATGCATTAAAGGAAATTCCTTTCGTGTTGATATCTCTGTGCTTGATGCTGCTACAATTCTAAGGAGAAGCAGTTTCTTAGTAAATATTTTTACTTAAGAATTCTTTGACATATCAAAGATGAGGAATAGCAGGAGCATGTAACAGGACAGTAAAGGCCAGAAAAACCTTAGAGGTAATAATATTGATCAAGCAACAGTCACTTTTCATCAAAACTGTCTTTAGTAATTATTAACAGTAGCAGTATCTTTGCCTCTGTAAAAACCAACCTATCACGTTCTTCTGTAAAAGATGGCTCTCTCTTAGGAATCTAATGAGATCCTTTATTTTATATGTCTTTTCAAAACAACGTGAGCAGTCATTAAGCGGTGGAATGGCATTTGGAATGCAAGTTAGGTAACTTGACCCACAAACATTTCTTATACCAAATAATTTATTTTTACGTTGAAAAACAAAACTCAATATTTTTCTAATGAGTCATATGCATCATATATACAATACAGTTAGCTTAATTTGCCAGATGTATGTATTTTAGATTCGAGTTTTGATAAAAGGTTTGTCCATGATTCTATAGTAAGTGGTAGAATTTTATTCCAGGGACCCTCCACAAAATGCCTTAAAGGAATGGACTTTTTTTTATCCATGTACTACTGGACACCATTTCAAATTCATGTGCCATTTTCTACCAGTTGAAAAATATGTAATAAATTCATAGATTAAATACCACTCCAAACTAAGAATAATCAATCAAAAATGACAGCTGATTGATTTCTTTTGTAAATGAGAATACACTTATTGTTTAATTGATTTTAGTATGTTCTAAAGGTGATGTGAAAGTCATATATTCAAAATAATATTGCAGCTGGCTTAGTGAGAATCTTTACTGTTCAAAAATGTGATTCACTGAACAATTTGAGATTGTTTTCCTGTCAAGAGAAGGAAATTTATGACCTATTCACTTATTTTGAACTTAACATGAATGTAGATAATAAGCAAAAAATGAGATCATATGGAGTTTTCAATTTGTTTCTCAACTATTCCTCCCTGATTGCTTTGAATGAGAAATGTTTTGGGTGTAATATACAATGCCTACCATAGTAAGTCAAATATTATGTGAACTGTCTCCTCATGAGTCCTGTGCCTACAGAAATAAGGAGACAACGAAGGTAAAATCAAATGGCTCCACAGCCACGGATGTTTTAAAATCAACATTAATATAAGTTGAGGTAAAGTATTCATTAAGAATGCCACCTTAATCATGGAAACTGTTGTTGACGTTGTTACCTAAGACTGTTTCATAGATTCTAGAAAGGCATTTAAAAAAAAAACTAATGAATGCAGTATATGATGAATGTATGGCACTTACATTCATGGTACTTGAAATAAAGACTTCTTCTCCCATGATAAAATGAATAGCACCTTAGTTTCATGAAAAAGGATCGATAAACATTTTAATTGCTTTCATGGTACTTGGGAATGTTTATTGTTCTTCTTATAAAATATATTCTTGCTTATATGATAGCCTAAAATAAAAGGGTCCATACTGAGAACATTTTTTTTCCTTTCTGGCTTCATAATAAGAGTTAATTGACTAATAAAATACAGGCTATTTTGAATCTGAGCTAATCATTACATATTATACATAACTATATTATCATAGTTATACATATACATTATACATATACATAACTATATTATCAAAAGTGCCAAAAGCTAAGTACATGTAAATAACAAATAAAAACCCGTTAAATTTAAGGAGTAAGAAATATTTTCACATAATCTTGTCTATACAACTGGTTTTATCTCATATTAATCTGTTTTTAGGTACAATAACAAATTATATAATTATATATAGATAAAATGCATATATGTATGTATTTAGCAAGCTTTCAATGTCTTTAAAAGTATAATTCCTGATAGTAACACACTGTGTGGTTTTAACTATGACCAAAAGTATATGTCTTAGATCCTTGATTTAGGCAGGGTATCAAAGCAGATGCTGAGACTTAAAGCCAAACTTTGGGCAGTGTACAGGGAATCTTATGTTGTTACTCTTATTTACACACTTGGCTTTTATTAGAATTGTTTTTCACAAAGGTCTGCCATAAGCATTTTAATAGAATAGAAGCAGAGAAAAACTTTGACTTCTCCTTAAGCATGGTCTTCCATGCTTAGAACTTGTCATATTAAAACTTGATAGAAGACAATTTGAAAATGCAACTTTGATGTTTGTCATTTCATATTTTTGGACATTCCCTTCATTACCAGCAATTAATATGAAATGATGAATAATTATAGATTTTATATCCAAGATTATAAAAGTGAAGAGTCATGCTATATGCCAAATTGCTGCATGGATCTTCCAAGTTACTTTAATGCCTTGGCCTTTTTCTTTATAAATCAATCTTTTTTATTTCAAGTTTTCCAAAAAGCTTAAACTTACAATCTTGAAGCTCACCATTTATCTCTTGGCCTTAATACTCACCCTATCTCTGGTCCTCCCATCTTTACAAGACTGCCTTGGGCTTTCGCTGCTACAGAGCAGTGTTCTGACCAACAGCTGTGAATTGAACCTGGCTCCTGTGCTTTGATGATTGTTTACATAACTTAGTTTATACCTTAAATGTTTCTCAGAACTTTACATCATTCCACGTAGTGTCCCATGTGAGGGGTCCTAGTAGCTGTGTTCATGTCATTGAGGGCATTCTGTCAAAGGGACAATGTGCTGACGCCCTCTTCCTTTTATCTCTTTTTACTTTTCAGCCAAAGGTGGGAAATTCTGTGTTGCCAGGCATCCACAGTCCTGGTGTACAGCTTTGTCTCCAGAACACAGGCCCCCCTACCCCCAAATAAGACAGATGGAGAAATAAAACTTCCTAACTTCTTCTACTTGACTTGATTTCAAATGTCTGCTGTAATGACAAAAAGCTGACTAGCATATGACCACAACTCTTTGGACTCATAATAATTTAAAAAATTTAGGCTAAAGAAAAGATTTTAGACATGACACACTGTATCTTTTGCTTTTGAAAAGAAAAGGAACTGAAATTATGTGCCTAAATTCACTCACACATAAAAAGGTAGAGTTGTATCTTCACTCTAAACCAGAATTCTTGTCAGCAATTGATTGCCAATCACAAAAAAAAATGGTTGTCTAGGTGAAATATCTTCCCAACTATAATTTTGAGAAAATAACTGAAAGTTGTAACTAAGACATAATTTAGACAGTAGATAATCTTCAGTATGCTACAGTATTCTTGAATTCTACTGATGATTCTCTTTTGAATGATCTCTATCTCTTTACAGGAATTGCTTTTGCTTCTTCACTGTAATACAAACACAGGTTTCTTATGAAAATAAACACATGTCCACTAAATTTAAAATGTTTAACAATGAAAAAATTTTCATCATAGCAAATTTTTCATCAATTCTTTGTTTTCACATGGATTGAAGGGTCTACCACATTTATTTTCTGTATCATTTTATGAATGCTTCACAGTACATTAACATTTAAATGCTGAAAGACTATATATACATTATATATTTATAAACAAGAGCAGCAAACTTAAACATTTCAAGACATATCTAAAATTATCTATACCTATGCAGTGAATTATTGATTTATAAATTATACATCAATATTTTATAATAATTCAAAACATTACATATAATGTCAAATTATTTTTAAAACATCTTACCAATTTTAATTTTTTGTCTAGTAAACATGGTAGTGTAATGGTATCAGTTGCTCTATAACTGACTATAATTCAAGACAATGCAAGTAGGCAGTACTTAATAATAGTTTTCCTATTTTCAATGAAAAACAGATTGAACATTCTAAAAAATAAAATGGGCAGTCAGAACCTTGGACTTAACAATTACTTCTAGAAAAAGTGGGGAAGAGCCTAGAACTCATTGACACAGGAGCCAACTTCCTGAACAGAACACCAACAGCACAGGCTCTAAGATCAACAGTCAATAAATGGGACCTCATGAAACTGAAAAGCTTCTATAAAGCAAAGGACACTGTCATCAGAACAAAACGACAGCCTACAGACTAGGAAAGAATCTTCACCAACCCTATATCTGACAGAGGGCTAATATCCAGTATATATAAAGAACTGAAGAAGTTAGACCCTGGGTGGACATAACATAGAACCTCTGTTTGCCTGTAGCCCATGGTAGCTCAGTATTCAAATGGGTACCCTAGTAAGGGAAATAGGGACTATTCCTGACATGAAATCAATGGCAGACTCTTTCATCTCCCCACCCAGCAAGGGAGGAGCAGCCCTCCTAGGCCACAGAGTACTTTGCAGCCAGTCATGAAGATACCTGATAAACCGGGGCCAGATGAAAGGGGAGGAGGTCCTCCACTATCAGTGGACATGGAAAAGGGCAGGGAGTAGACTAGGTAGGGAGGGTGGCATTGGGAGAGAATGAGAGAGTGGGATTCACCTGGGATACAGAGTTAATAAAATGTAATCAATAATAAAAAAAAACAGAAAAAAGCAACAAATCGAGTAATCCGATTAAAAATGGGGTACAGAGATAAATACAGAATTCTCTGTAGAGGAATATAGAATGGTAGAGAAACACTTGATGAAATGCTCAACATCCTTAGCCATCAGGGAGATGCAAATCAAAATGACCCTGAGATTTCACCTTGTACCCATCAGAATGACTAAGATCAAAAACTCAAGTGACAACAAATGCTGGAGAGGATGTGGAGAAAGGGGAACCTTCCTTCATTGCTGGTGGGAATGTAAACTTGTAGAACCAATTTGGAAATCAATCTTTCTTGGACAGTTAAGAATAGTGTTTCCTCAAGATTCAGCTATACCACTCCTAGGCATATATCCAAAAGATGCTCAACTACAGAAGGACATTTGTTCAACCATGTTTGTAGTAGCTTTATTCATTAGAGCCAGAACCTGGAAACAACCCAGATGTCCATCAACTGAGGAATGGATACAGAAATTGTGGTACATTTATACAATGGAATACTACTCAACAATTAAAAACAAGGAAATCATGAAATTTGAAGGCAAATAGTGAGATATAGAAAAGATCATCCTGAGTGAGGTATCCCAGAAGCAGAAAGACACACACAGTATACACTAACTTGTAAGTGGGTACTAAATCTATAAGATAGGATAAACACACTAAAATCTGTACACCTAAAGAAACTAAGCAAGAAGGAGGAAAGATGATCAATACTCACTCAGGAAGACAAATGGGATGGACATTGAAAGAAGGAAAAAATAGGAAACAGGACAGCAGCCTACCACACAGGGCCTCTGAAAAACTGTACCCAGCAGTGTATTAAAGCAGATTCAGAGTCTCATAACCAAACTTTGGGCAGAGTTTAGGGACCCTTATGTAAGAAGGGGAAGATATTGCACTTGGAGAGCACAGAATCTCCACAAGGAGATCCAAAAATTCTGGTCCCAGGGGTCTTTTCTGAGACTGATACTCCAACCAAGGACCATTCATGCATATAACCTAGAATCCCTGCTCAGATGTAGCCCATGGCATCACAGTCTGGAAGTGGGTTTCCCTAGTAAGGGAAACAGGGACTGTCTCTGACATGAACTCAGTGGCTGGATCTTTGACCATCCCCCACCCCCAAAGGGTGAGAAGCCTAGCCAGGCCACAGAGGAGGACATTGCATCCAGTCCTGATGAGACCTGATAAGCTATGGTCAGATGGAAGGTGAGGAGGACCTCACCTATCAGTGGACTTGGAGAGATGAATAGGAGGAGGAGATGACGGAGGGAGGGTGGGATTGGGAGGGAATGAGGGAGGTGGCAACAGCTGGGATACAAAGTGAATAAACTGTAATTAATATAAAATTTAAAGTTAAAAAAGAAAGCATTTTTTTAAAAAAGAATTACTTCTATATCCATTTGTCTGTTGAAGGATATCTATGTTGTTTCCATATTCTGGCTAGGAAGAGGATCCAGGCAGTCCTGATGATACCTAACAAGGTATGGTCAGATGGCAATAGTGGAAATGGATGGGGTGAAGAAGGAGGGAGGGTGAGATTGGGGGAATTGAGGGAGGGGTTTCATTGGAATATATAATGAATACACTGTGAAGAAGGAATTAAAAATTAAAAGGAATTACTTCTATTTCATAAAAATAAATCCTTTTTGTATCAAATATCATCATGGTTATAAAAGTTAATATTCTTGCTTCTCAGTCTATAAAATGTTTACTTCATCAGCACAGGTGCTGCACTGGAAAGACAAATCCTATTAGGTGCTCATCCCCGGTACAGGGAAAGTGAGATAATTCACAGAAGAGTTTTCGAGACTTTGTTTAGTTATGGATTACATTAGTCTACTGTTGTTATAATTTAGAGTCTATACTTGATTGTTAATTTTATATTGAGTTTTAAGTTTATAGTATAGGATATTCTAAGTCAATCTAGTCTATACTCTTCAATAAATGAAATTACTCTTAATGTCTTAGTAGGAATTAAACACACACACATACCCACATATACCCCCCTCACACACATACACACCCTATTCTTCAGCTCAGAGTAACGCCTTGATTAAATATCTCGTGTGATTATGGTCAATTTATTTTCGTTCTGGTAGTTTTAGATCTATAAGAATTGGAAATATTGATTCTGACTTTTAAAATAAAAATACACTGAGGATCACTAATTTGGGGCCTTTGTGTTTTTTATTGAGTTATTTATTATCTACTTCTGTGACTTCCTTAAATGTACTTTTGGCACAAGCTATTTTGGTTTGTGGAACTCATATACAGCCTGTTCAATGCCTGGTTATGTTCATTTAAAGCTATAAGTATAGAAAAATGATAGGTTAATTACCTAATATACTTTCCTATAAATTACAATATAACAGACATTTGATTAAAACATTTAATTTTGCAAATTGGAAACACCAAGTATGAGGCTCCAAAAACCTGGAATAAGTGTGAGCACAGTTTATGACTTTTAAATCACTCCTGTCAATTAATATCTGCACAAAGTTGACAAGAAGAAAAAAGTGCACAACTTTAGCACATCTGGGTTCATTGAAGTCCTTGTCTAAATATTAAATCATCTCCTAACATTCACAAACACATACACACACGTACCATTATCAACATCTTTCTAGGGACTCCATTTTACTACACAGATTTTGAAGGAAGTAAATATTCAGTCTATACGACCAAACCAATTATTGATCCAACCATAATGCCTAAAATTCTGTCACATTGGTGATATTATATATGTATGTACACAAACACACACCATGCTGGAGAGACAGCTGTAATAAATCCAGTTTGACTCAATTCATGTAATTTGAAATTCTTGTAGGAAACTAGGTTTTTAATTTTCTGTTTGATTCCAATTAAATTTGCATTTTAAAAGTTACAGTTAAGCTCTGCTAACCCACGAAAGCAATTTATTTGTGACCAAATGTTTGGTTAAGCCTAGCATTACCTTTTATTTTAATATAATTAATCTCATCAGTACTTCTGAGATGTGATTTAAGGACTCTTTTTTTTTTTAGTTTATTTTTATTGAACTAATTAAACTTTTATCAGAGATTTTTCCTAAAATTTGGTTTATTAAAGTATGGCTAACCATGATTCTCTTTTCATAGCATGTATCAATCATGTAACATTTTGTGGGAAAAAAAAGATGGTAGTTTTATATATAGAAACATTTAAGACCTCATTTTCCTTTAGAGTAGGATGGTTTATAAAATCTTATTCTGCTTCAGTAAAATTTAAGTAATACTATCCACCTCAGTTGTGAACAGTATGTAATAACATTTGGAAAAATTAAACAGAAAACTCAACAATTCATTCACTAAAATCAATTATAACTAACTCCAAGTAGGTTAATTTTGGCATTCATTGTTCTTCATCAAAAAGTTCAGGTTTCCTCAGTCTTTCTTTAGTAAAGACTCTTTCACATCAGTTGCTTCTCTACTTCAATGAAATGCACATAATGGATTTAATGTTTTTATAATTTTTATTCTTTTATATTAATCACAGGTTATTTAATTTGTATTACAGCTGTAGCCCCCTCTCTCCTTCCCTCCCAATCTCACCCTCCCTCCCTCATTTCCTTCCTGCCCCTTTCCAAGTCCACTGATAGGGGAGGACCTCCTCCCCTTACATCTGACCCTAGCTTATCAGGTATCTTCAGGACTAGTCCTCCTCTGTGGCCTAGTAAGGCTGCCCCTCCCTTGAGGGAGGGAGGAAGGTCAAAGAACCAGCCATTGAGTTCATGACAGAAATAGTCCCTGTTCCCCTTACTAGGGTACCCACTTGGATACTGAACTAACATGGGCTATATCCGAGCAGGGGTTCTAGGTTATATCCATACATGGTCCTTGGTTGGAGAATCAGTCTCATAGAAGAAACCTGTACCCTGATATATTTGGTCCCTAGGGAGCTCCTGTCCTCCCCAGGTCATACTAACTCCCCCTTCTTTCATATGATTCCCTGCACTCTGCCAAAGATTTGGTTATGAGTCTCAGCATCTGCTTTGATACTCTTCTAGGTAGAGTCTTTCAAAGGCTCTCTGTGGTAGTCTCCTGTCCTGTTACTTGTTTTCTCCTACATCTAATGTCCATCCCATTTGTCTTTCTAAGTGAGGATTGGTTATCTTACGTCAGGTCCTCTTTCTTGTTTATCTTCTTTAGGTATACAGAATTTAGTATGTTTATCCTATCTCACAGATCTAGTACTCACTTATAAGAAAGTATATACCGTGGTGTATGTCTTTCTTTCCTGGGATACCCTACTCAGGATGATCTTTTCTCGATCCCACCATTTGCCTTCAAATTTCATGATTTCCTTGTTTTTAATTGCTGAGTAGTATTCCATTGTGTAAATGTACCACAATTTCTGTATCCATTCCTCAGTTGATGGACATCTGGGTTGTTTCCAGGTTCTGGCTATTATGAATAAAGCTGCTACAAACATAGTTAAGCAAATGTCCTTGTGTAGTTGAGCATGCCTATGAGTGGTATAGCTGGATTTTGAAGAAGCACTATTCGTAATTGTCTGAGAAAGCACCAGATTGATTTCCAAATTGGTTATATAAGTTTACATTCCTACCAGCAATGAAGGAAGGTTCCTCTTTCTCCACAATCTCTCCAGCATGTGTTGTCACTTGAGTTTTTGATCTTAGCCATTCTGATGGGTACAAGGTGAAATCTCAGGGTCATTTTGATTTGCATCTCCCTGATGGCTAAGGATGTTGAGCATTTCATTAAGTGTTTCTCTGCCTTTCTATATTCCTCTACAGAAAATTCTCTGTTTAGCTCTGTACCCCATTTTTAATTGGATTGCTTGACTTATTGCTTTTTAACTTCTTTATCTCTTTATATATTCTGGATATCACCCCTCTGTCAGATATAGGATTGGTGAAGACCTTTTACCAGTCGTTTTGTTCTGAGGACAGTGGAGAGATGGCTCAGAGGTTAAAAGCACTGCTGGTTCGTCCAAGGATTTAATTTTTATTTACAAGTTAACAATATAATGATTTTAAAAGTTATTTAGCTATAATTTTTGTTCTATTTCTTGATTGTGGTAAAGATAGTGAAAAAACTGACCCTTGACTAGCTTAGGTTATGTAGTGAGTGATCTCATCAAAATAAAAGTGAAATAAAGAGAGAGGGGGGATAGAAAAGATAGAGAACTGGAGTGGGGTATGAAGGAAGAGATAGAGGAAACAGAGGGATGGAGGTAAAGAGTTGGTGGAAGGAAAAATCATCACAATTAAAACAGATATAGGTGTCTCTATATATTAATTATACAGTCTAAGAATAAAAAATATTAAATCTTGATAAATATGGAAATGTTTAGTTGAAGATATAATGCATTTGCTGATAATACTTTAAAATTTCACAATATTGAATTTAACTTTCATAAAAAAAGATTGTAGGACCAACCAGATGGCTCAGTGGGTTAAAGTATTTCCTATCCAAATGTGGTAACTTGACTTCTTTTGTAGATCCAGTCTGGAAAGAGAACCCATTTCTAATAGTTGTGCTCTGATCTCTACACATATGTATTGGTGTTTTCCCACCTATACACAGACACAATACACACAAACACACACACATACACAAAGAGAGTGAGAGAGAAATAAAATTATATATAAAAGTAAAGATTATATAATTTTCAGTGTTACATACTGAAATATTTACAGAAAGTGATAAGATGTTTAGAATTTTCTTTAAGAAATTGTGTCTCAGCAGGTGGTTAATTGGCTGAAGTTAAATTGGCAGCATGTGACTGGCATATGAGACCATTTTATGCTATACTGATTTTGTTGTGCTGTTACATTTTCCACCGCAAAAGGTTAATGCTATTTTCTTAAGTTTTTATTGCATTTTTATATATTTATTTTGTGTGCCCACATATAGGTCAGTGAACATCTCGTGGGAGTCGGTTCTCTCTTTCTCCCATTTGAGGCCTGGGAATTAAAGCCAGGTCATCAGTAAGTGCCCTTACCCTCTAAACCACGTCCGTAGCTCAAAATATTAATACGAGTTAAATGAATTATGCTTGTGCAAATAATAAAGGCCTGTTTTGGTATTTATTTCATGAATATGACCATATCATAACGTACCATGGAGGAGGGCTGTGGTATGACTACAAAGCACATACCGTATTTAATTACCACCATTGCCTGCCTGCCTTTTAGGGTGATTCTATGGACCACATTCATTACAGATTTGGCAAAATGTGATTGTAAGTTAAAAAAATATTTTTTAAACAATGAGGACATTTTCATTAGAAAGAATTTTATATCACAGATATAAAGTCACAGTCTTTCCGGTGTGGTGGTGTTAGATATTCCATCTACGTTTTCTATTATTAGAATGAATGTCAACACAGAGGAACGGATGTTCTTGCTGTCACAGGACGCATACTTAGACTAGATCTGAACATTATTTTTTTCAGGAAGAAGTGTTCAATGATTTGATCACTTGTCACAAGGCTCTCAGGGAAAGATCTTGCAGGGAGTTCAGGTTCCTTTCCTGTTTTAATCTCAAAAACAATGAACAAAGGACCCACTTTTTATAATAGCATAGTAAAACCCAAGTTTTTTTTAATCCTCATTAATATCAGGAATTATGCAGAACTTTCTGTACCTTTTATTTTCATCTGCATTTCTCCCCTTGCCAATGTTGTTATCTTTTCACGTCTGTACAACCCTGGATTCAGTTTGATCAGATTCTTAAGAGGCTTGGAAGGAATTGTTACACAATTCCTGGGTAAATAACATTTAAAAAAATGCGCTCAATGAAGTTTTGAAGTAAGCAGTGCTGGTGAGCATATCATAGCGTGCATTGTTAGGGAGATGGCGTCCACAGTGGCGTGCCTACACTTTCCTCTATAATGCCTTCTGCCATCGATTAAGACACACTGAAGATAACAGTGACAACTCAAAAACCAGTATTAAAAAATGATGTCATAGGATGAAAACTGCTTCCACCTCTTTGGAATTTGGGGCATATATATATATATATATACATACATACATACATGTTTATGACTCTGGCAAATTAACGTGTGTGTGTTTCTGTTTGTGTCTGTGTGTTTTTATGGAGAGAGAAAAACAAAGAAACTCATTTACGGTGTTCTCTAGAATCTGTATTTTATACCTCACAAGATTACTATATAGGAAAGAGTATGTCTACATTCTTTGTTCTGAATTCTTTATTTGAATGGATGCCTGTTAATGCATGTTTAATGCATGCATCCACCTGTTAAAGGATAATATATGGCTATTTTCATGGACTAGGAAAATGGCCACTTTGGGGAAGTAATTATTAGAAATTCATACAGTGATTCTTCCATTTTATTTTGACATCAACAAAGTCAAAGTACACATGCTTTTACTGCTACCTAATGTTTAAACTCTTTTATGGTATGGTCATGCTGCTCGTCTAATCACATGTAACTTTGTATCGAGAACTTTGAATAAAAACCATAAAAAATGAACAAGAATTCATGGTTATACTGAAATCATCATTCAATCGCATCATAACTTTAAGTAACAATCTCTTATCTCACAGTAAAAGACTAAATATCTGCTGTTATCACCCCGACCCTGCTCTTGCTTAGATTTTGGTTTGGTTTGGTTTTCAAGAAAAGGTTTCTCTTTGTAGCCTTGGCTCTCCTGGAACTCTCTGTAGACCAGACTGGCCTTCAACTAAGAAGTGCACCTTCTTCTGTCACACAAATGCTGGCATTAAAGATATGTGTCACCATTGCCTGGCTAGACTGTTTTCCTTTTCTTTTCTGATGTTTCTTTTATTAAGAAACTTCTTAATTCAATTAAGATTTGTATCTCTAGTGTCCTCTCGGATAAACAAAATTACTTTAAAGGCGACATTATTGTTTCTCATCCTGATATGTAATGTGTCGATAAAAAGTTCCTATAAATGTACATATTAAAAGGAATTTAAATTCATTGTTCTGAGAAGTGCTAAAAAATGTATCCAGCATAATCAAATCTTAATATCAATAAGTAAAATAAAGTGGAAGAGAGGCAAAATGTAACACTTAATAATAATATCACTGCAGAATCCTAGGTGTAACATTTAGAGTTTATTTTCAGCAATTCTGTGTAAAATGCAATGTCTTGATTTGTTTCCATGAAAAAGAATGGGAAACAGAATAGAGCTATACAAATGTGTAAATCTTGATTTTTCAGAATATCATGCTGAATTTTCCTAGTGTCTTCAAAACTGTAGCATGAAGATATTTTATTAAAATAAAATAAGCACACTTCTTCAAATAATGTTGGACAGCTTAATAACATCTCAAAAATTTAGAAGACAAAATGCTTAAAAATACTGAAAGTTATTTTGAAATTCCAGTTCAATTTGCAGAAATTAAGCAACTAACTAGGCAAAATCAGACATATAAAGGTGAAGATTATTTCTCTTAAAAGTTTTCACAAAAATAAAATTTGAGCACTTAAAAGAACCCTATAGTTTACTGTGTTCTCAGTAATACTCATAAATAAAAATTAATAAATCAACCAATGTACCTGCCTTCTGTGTCTCCAACTATTTTGTCTTGACATTGTATATCCCACATAATACATTTCCATATTATTCACACTTAGCGCCTCTCTCTTTATAGAGGAGTGAACACAAGGAGAAGCTTTCTAACTTACTTTATCTCAATCTTATTTAGAAACAGGAACAAAGTACTTAGGTACTATTTGACAATAAAAGAGTAACATATCACAAATCTAACTCCCTCATCTATCTTTCCCAATGTTTTTATAATTTAATTTCAATAAATAAATCTCTAAAAGAAACATTAACTTCGCCAAGAATGGAAGGTAGTAGGTGAATTCATGCTGAACTAGGATATTTATGAAAAAGAAAAAAGTTCTGTGATCAACATATCCACAAAAGAAAACAAATCAATCAATCAATACAAATAAAGAGAAACAACTATAAAGGCTTTCTATATTGGAGCTATTGGCGATTTAATTTTGTAAAAAAAAAATCAAATTATACAAGCCAAAGCAAATAAGGAAACCATGATGCTGAAGCAAAAGGCCTGCCTAGTTTTGCAGAATAGACGTGAATGCCGGAACAAGGCAACAACTATCTTCATTTTGTTTGTCGAAAGAAACCATTCATTCTATGTATCCTGCCTTGGTCTTTTAAGAAACCTAAGAAACAAATTGTATTTTTTCTTCCTCCTTTTCAGAGAAGACCCTCATTATTTTTAGCATCAGTAATGGCTTAATATTATGTTATAATCCACTGATATTCTGTATCTATTTTAAATTAATGTGTTTTAAAATCCTATCGTGTCAGTAGCTAATATAATTAATATTCTTATTTAGGCCGTTTAGTGATACAATCATTACCATTGCTTCACGCAGATGCCTTCATGATTTTTAAAGTATAAAATCAACATTCAAATAGGATTCTCTTTATTTAAATAGACTTATTAGAAATTTAAAGCAGATGAAGATGGTTTCAATGAAATGAATAAATAATTAAGGCAAATCTCTACACTTGTCAGAAACTCCATATTAAGAATCAGGTGAGGAGAGACAGCCTTCTGACAGAGCTGTCATTTTTTTTTTAGTTAAAGGTAATGTTAATTTTTTTTCTTAATCTTGATGTTCTTTTCAAGTTTACTTGATCAAACCAAAAGCCCTCCTAAAAAAGCTGCCAGATAACTTACATAGGTAATAATCAGAACCTTTAATCACACTTAAAAAGACCTATTCAATTCTATGTATTGCAGGAATCTTTCACAGGTTAGGAAGGGTGATTTTTGTACTTCCATCCATTTTTAGTCATTGATCAGACTGTGAAATAAAATAGCACATTGCATTTTACAAACTGGTCACTAGTGATGCCTCGTCAGCAGACCCTGACAATAATCCCCAAGTGTTGTAGGACCTCAGCCGTTAATAAACTGGCTTGTTAGTTGAAAGCTGGCAAAGTCTCAAGCATTTAAGAGGATTACTGCTATAAACCATATTAATTTTTTCTTAACATTCAAGCCCATGGTGATGGAGAGCTTTTGTAATAGAAATGGTGAAGTAAAACATAACAAAAAGTCACACAATTCTGTTTGGTTAGTGAGAGATTTTACAAGACAAAAATAAAAGTCAGGTTTCATCCTATTAAATTGGAATGTTAATTTTTGATGAAATAATTTTAATTGCAAATCCTGAAAAATAAAATGAGACATTCTAAAGAGAAGTCTGCCACAGGGATTTATTTCTATTAAGAATTGTTCAAACAGATTTTTTTTTTAAATTGGTCTCTTACCTACTAAGGAAAGTATTAGGCAAAAAGCCCAATAAAATCAAAGCTTCCAACTTTTGACCTTAGAGAAATTTATCAACCTCTTTTCTGCCATATGAAACAAAATGTGAAAGTTAAATCTAAAGATCGAGGGAGACTACTTGGGTTAGATTCTTGTTGACACTGGGTACTATCTGCAAAGCCTTGAGACAATTATATAGTCCTCTAGTTCTCAATGTACTTACCTGAAAATCAAGGTTATAATGCCACATAACTCAGAATTATTCTGCATATTATGTGATTTAATATTTGAGTAATTCATGAAACACTTCTCTTTATAATAGATGTCTTATAGAAGTTATTATATCTAAAAATAATTCATGTTAAAGAAAACTACATTAGAGATGTGGAAAAATTAAGATTTATATTATGTTGACATTGGAGATAAAGGACAAATATAAGTTAGAGAACTATTGTTCAATAAAAGTATTGACACTGATCATGTTTACAGGTAGAAATAAAGAAAACATGAATATTTACATATATGTACAATAATCACATATAATCAAACAATCAATAGTCATTACAATTTTAATAAGCAGAATTTTTGAGGATACACGTTCAGTTCTTATGTAGCAACATTCTATTGTATCCAAAATTAAGTTTTTTCTGACTAGAATTAGTTTTTAAAGACTTCGTTTTTTTTGAAGGTCAGAATGCCTAGTGCTATTAAAAATTATGTTCAAAATACAACAGGAGTCAAATAAAATATGTAAATTTCCTGCATATTAGCTAAGGGTACAATAATAGAGATTCATAGGTAGATTTTGTTATATGGGTGATTGAATAAATTTACAATCTCAGAAGTCACAGGAAATTCTCTGGAGAACATCATTTTAAGAAATATTATATTGAAAAGTGGAAACTATGTATTTCTCCTATGGAATGCGTAGTGATTCTGATGATTTTATGTAAATACTAAAAATGTCATATGGTTGATATAAATCATAATAACAAATTGCTTCCTTGCTTTCTGCCTTTTTTTCAGAGCAGAATATCAATGCTTATAACTAAAGAAATCATATACATGCACTCTAGTTATCAGTAGTCTGTTGACTATTACTCATTATTACTATTATACTTCGGAGAAAGACTACTAAAATACTATTGAGTCAAAAGTTTTTCTAAAGAAAAGTAGAAAGATTTGTACACTATACCAACTGAAATGAGTATTTTTTAATTAAAACATTTATTTAGGGTGACTTCTTATGTGAAGTGGGGAAGGCTATGAGAGACCGTTTGTATTTGTGGTTGTTCATGTGTGACGAAGACAGCCAAAGGACTCAGCCTGAACAAAATATCTCACTGGCCTGGAACTTAGCTAAGTAGTAAAGGCTAGGTGTCATCTGTCTCTACATTTCAATCAATCTGGGACTATGCACATGTGCCTCCAGACCTTGCATTTTACATAGGTTCTGAGGATGAAAGACAGTTGCTCATACTTCCAAGGCAAGTATGTTACCTATCAATATCTTGATCTCTGAAAAATCTTTATTCATAAAAATCATGCTACTGTAGGTAATAAGCAAAACATTGAAATAAAGGGATTATAAAAGGCAGTCTTAGGAAGTCATTTCTTAAAGTGAATTTTATATAGTAAATATTTCTTTATCTACAACCAGGTTAATTTTATAGCATTTATTAAAAACAATTGAGAAAATGCTGAAAGTTTCTTGTTCTCCCACTACTTAAAGGAAAAAAATCAAAAAAGTATGTGCATTATTTACTTCTCTTGTTGCTACAACATAACTCACAAAAGCAATTTGAGGATGAGGTTGTTTTAGCTTATAGTTCCAGGGTATTCAGGAACGATAGGATAGAAGGAGTAGAAGGTATTTCATCACATTGTATCTACATTCAAGAAGCAGAAAGCAGTGGATATCTGTGCTCAGCATTGTTTCTCCTTTTTTTAAAATATTTTTCATTCTGTTCGTAGGCTAGTAGTGGGGTGTTGTGCATATACAGAGTGAGTATCCCCACCTCAATCAAAAGAATCTATGGAAATACTTGCACAGCTGCTCAGAGGTTTGTCTCTTCAATTGGATAGTTCATTAGGACAATCCTAATGACCTATCACACCTTTAAAGGTACAAGAAGATGGACAATAAAATGATCAGATAGAAGAAGATACTGCTCTTGGACTCCCTTTGAATGTATTTTATACTAGAAATTAACTTGCACAGTTCTTTAAGCCAAAATTTGTGGGTTTTAAAAGATTATACTTGCTATTTAATATAATAATGCAATAATAGTTGATACTAAGATTACCAATTTATTGCACTCTCCAAGGAAGGACCCAAGATGACAAGGTTTTGATCCTGCCTTGACTTACTCACTTCACTAAAATCAAGTGAGTTTTTTTTTCTTCTTTATTCTTCTCTCATATAGTATGATGATTCATGATGTCTGCTAGCTTCATTATTTCTCTATTTAGCTTCTTTCTCGATGGACTGTCCACTGGTGAGAGTGGGGTGTTTAAATCTCCCTCAATTAAGTTAGGATCGATGGGCACTGTAAGTTTAAATAAGGTTTCTTTTATGAATGCAGGTGTCCTTGTATTTGGGGCATAGATGTTCAGGATTGTGATGTACTCTTGGTGGATTTTTCTTTTGATGAGAATTAAGTGTCCTTCCCAATATCTTTTGATTAATTTTAGTTGGAAGTCTGTTTTATTTGAAATTAGAATGGCTACCCCAGCAAGGTTCTTGGAAAACCTTTTTCCAGCCCTTTATTTTGAGGTAGTGTCACTCTTTGTTGCTGAGATGTGTTTCTTGAATGCAGCAGAATGTTGGATCCTGTACCCATACCCATTTTGTTAGCCTGTATCCTTTTATTGGAGTGTTAAGTTCATTGATGTTAATAGATATTAGTGACCTTTTATTGTGGAGTTGGCGGTGATAGTGTGATTATGTGCTTGTTTTGTTTTGGTTTTGTCCTGTTTCTGCTGTTGTGAAGTTATCTATATCCTGTGTTTTCTTGGGTATAGTTGACTTTGTTGGATTGAAGTTTTTCTTCTAGTGTCCTCTGTAGGGCAGGGTTGGCACACAGGCATTGTTTAAATTTAGTTTTGACATAGAATATCTTTTTTCTCCATCTAGAGTGATTGAAAGCTTTACTGTGTATAATAGTCTGGATTGGCATCTGTGGTCTCTTAGGGTCTGCATGACATCTGCTCAGGCACTTTCGGTATTCAAAGTCTCTATTAAGAAGTCAAGCCTGATTGTAATAGATCTACCTTTATATGTTACTTGGCCTTTTTCCCTTGCACCATTAGCTTTTTCTCTTTGTTCTATGGATTTAGTGTTTTGATTACTATGTGGCAGGAGGAATTTCTTTACTGGTCAAGTCTAGTCGGTGTTTTGTAAGCCTCTTGCATGTTTAAGACCATCTCTTTCTTTAGGTTGTTTATCATTGGATTAAAATCAGAAAGACACATCTATGGACCCAATACATACTAAAAAGAATATGAGACCCTTTTCCTTCTTAAAGAAGGACCACATCTCTGAGTTCTTATTACTTAAACAAAACTAAAACCTGTTGTACCTGCTTCACTAGCCAAGAAATTGCATTTCAGACAAGTTAATAAGTTAGTTTTGTCTTGTGCATGTGTGTATATAGTAACATATGACTCCTATACCAGGCTTTTTAACAAAGTTTGTAAGTAATTTGATATTTTCTTTAGAATATGGTAAAAACAAATATAAAGGTAATATAAATGTCCATAACTAAGTATCCAAGAAGTCAATGAACAATAAATCACAGGAGTGAGAACACTATTACTTTAACTTCAGTTAAGCAAAATTTAACTCTTAGAAAGTAAAACTAGTTTTCTTTCATTCCGATGTTAGAAATACCCAGATGTCCATCAACTGAGGAATGGATATAGAAACTGTGGTGTTTTTCATAATGGAATACTACACAGCAATTAAAAATGAGGAAATCATGAAATTTGCAGGAAAATGGTGGGATGTAGAAAATATCATTCTGAGTGAAGTATCCCAAAAGGAGAAAGACACATATGGTATATACTCACTTATTTAGACCTATAAGATATGATAAACACACCGAAATCTAGACACTTAAAGAAGATAAACAAAAAAGAGGACTTGGGGTTAGGTGATCAATCCTTACTTAAAAGGACAAATGAGATGTAGGAGAAAACAAGTAACAGGACAGCAGCCTACCACAGAGGGCCTCTGAAAGACTCTACCTAGCAGTGTATCAAAGCAGAAACTGAGACCCATAACCAAACCTTTGGCAGATGGCAGGGAATCATATGAAAGAAGGGGGAGTTAATATGATCTGGAGAGGATAGGAGCTCCACAAGGCCCAAATATATCTGGGGTCTTATATCTGGAGACTGTTTCTCCGACTAAGGACCATGTATGAATATAACCTAGAAGCTCTGCTCACCTGTGGCTCATGGTAGCTCAGTATCCAAGTGGGTACCCTAGTAAGGAAATAGGGACTATTTCTTTTTT
>CM053745.1:41231598-41251517 GCA_028658305.1 Pachyuromys duprasi | reverse complement strand
GCTGGATCTTGAGGAATCACTATTCCTAATTGTCTAAGAAAGCACCAAATTGATTTCCATAGTGGTTGTACATGTTTGCATTCCCACCAGCAATGGAGGAGGGTTCCTCTTTCTCCACAACCTCTCCAGCATGTGTTGTCACTAGAGTTTTTGATCTTAGCCATTCTGGAGGGTGTAAGGTGAAATCTCAGAGTCGTTTTGAATTGCATCTCCCTGATGGCTAAGGACATTGAACATTTAAGTGTTTTTCTGCCATTCTATAATCCTCTACAGTCAGCTCTCTTTTTAGTTCCATACCCCATTTTTAATTGGATTATTTGGTTTCTTGCTTTTTATATTCTTGAGTTCTTTATATATACTGGATATTTCAGAAGTAGGATTGGTAATGATTCTTTCCCAATCTGTTGGCTGTCGATTCGTTTGGATGACAGTGTTCTTTGGTTTACAGAAGCTTTTCAGCTTCATGAGGTCCCACTTATTGATTGTTGATCTTAGAGCCTGTGCTGTTGGTGTTCTATTCAGGAAGTAGTCTCCTGTGCCAATGAGTTCTAGGGTCTTTCCCACTTTTTCTTCTAACCGGTTTAGTGTGTCTGGTTTTATGTTGAGGTCTTTGATCCACTTGGACTTTAGCTTTCTGCAAGGTGATAAATATGGATCTATTTTCATTTTTGTGCATCATTAATTTTCTGTATCATTTTCTGTATCATTTTCTGTATCATTTTCTGTATCATTAATACAATAATATAATTCTTAATACTATATTTTTGAAACTATTCAACATTTGAATAATAGCCTATATTATTCACAAAAATGTCTTTTTTCAATCATTATCATTTTATACATCCTGAAAAATAAATTGCAGTTACGTATTCATGGGCTATATCATATAGGACTAATCCAAGTTAGCTGGAGAATTCAATTGCTAAAGGCAAGTGGACCATTCATTTCTTTGTATTGTAATGTTAAATACAATACAAAGACAAATACAAATAGAGAATTGACAATCACCCTGGCCATATGTGTGTGGGGGGGTTAAATTTAAATCATATACACTTAAATGAAAAGGCCTACTCTAAGTGTAGGTGGCATCATTCCATGTCTTGGAATCTCCTCCTAAATAAAAAGAAGGTAATGAGGTAACCAAAGTATTCATACTCTCTGCTTCTTGACTGTAAAAGCAATACAGACACCTGCCCCAAGCTTTCTGCCATGATTTCTTGTCCATAATACACTCTGTTGTCAAACTATGGACCACAATTATCACTCCTCTCTTAATCAGCCATTTTGCTTCCACAACTACACAAACAAGTAGTTCAGTTATACATAAAATTAAAATTCTATAATGACTGCTAGATAAACTCACTACAAATTAGTGGAAGAATTAATTAATTCATTCATTAGTTAATTATGGTTATTTAACATCATGACTTGAGACCCTGCTGAAATTTTCAGTTCTATTCCTGATGCTGTCTTAGGCAAGTTTTGAAATTTCAGGGTCATGAGCCTTTACATAAATCCAAAGAGACGGAAATAAATGATCATCTATTTCACATTTTATTCTAAAATGCTATTATATTATTATATCTTAAACATTCTTACAGAAACACTCATACTGAATATGTTAGTCAAAGTGATAGATTTTGACCTGCACACAAACCATTTCTAGAGGTTAATTGTCTCAAATATTGCATTAAGTTGCATTTTTCCATCATTTTCAAACCCAGATTCAAGACAATCATTTCTTATTCTACATTGTGAAAGGCAGCACAAATGATTTACCTCACCAAAGCAGCAAACGCTGTGAAACACTGAATCAACCAGCAAGAGAGAATCGCTACATTTAAACACAACCTGGCAATTTCTCATCCGGAAACACTGATGAGTGACTGTTAAGTCAAAAATTCTTCCTTCTCAGTTGTGATCCATACAGAAGATTCAAGCTTACATATTCTACCATGTCAAATTAATGTTTGGAGGATAGCAACCTTAGTGAACTTTGACCAATCTATAGTACTAAACCATCTGTTTCTAAAGGAAAATGATGCTTTCTTCAATGAAACACATAAAAACACCAAGTATATGCCTAATTGCCCAGCTGGCTGGGCTTAGAATAAAACACTGCAAAGCTGATTGGTGAATTGATTTTGCCATTTGCTGTGGTTCTCTGCAAGCATCTAATCAATTGGATAGTTTGTGCTGATCCATATTTGGGTTATTGTGTTCTCTGTAATATTTATCTGCAGGATCATTTTAGACCTATGTGTTTTTATACATTTGTAAAATGAAAGCACTCTATTTATGCTGATTCCACAGATTTTGTGTGTCAGATACCTATAAACGACAGATGCAAACAATTTTAAAAATTAAGCCACTGTTCAGCATGAAAAATTTCCACCTAACTATATTCAGTACAGAAAAACTTAATTTCATTAAGTTAAGAACAAAATTTTGAGATACAGGAATTTAGTCAGTACATCAATGACACATCTGGTACACCCCTAACCTGCACAGTCCTCCCATAAATTCTAAAATTTGGAAGTAACCTTAAATGTCCTCTATTTCGGCAGGCCACCTAACACTTGAATTCCCTCTACAACATCTCCACCATGTGGTTATTTGGCCAAGTCACTACTAGTGAATCTCAATACATTTAGAGATTTTTATATTTTTGTCATTTCAGTCTACTGGTGTGAAGACTTTCTTTATAATAAACCCAAACTGATAGACATGGCACTTGCAACAATTAGATTTAATTCCATGTAATAATCTCTGAAACCAAACAACTAAATCACTTAACAATGCTTTGTTCATATTGAAGATCTTAGGAGAGATACAGGTACCAGCTAAGCCTCTGAACATTTCAGACTGAAGTCTTTTAGAATTCTATAATGTTCTAGTGATACATGTAAGTTAAAATTGTACATTTGGACAATGCAGTTGCTGATTAGTAGGGTCACAGTGCATTATGAAGTCATTAGCTAATATTCTTAAATTGATGTTTTCTTCAATCAGTCTGAAACATTGTCTACAACTTTCAGCTGATAAAAGATGTATAGTCTAATAATTATTTAGGATGTTTGCTCTTTGCATTTAAACTATTTCATACAAGTACAGGTGCTTACCTTAATCAACTTGTTTTGGTATTTAGCATTCCAGACAACTAAAAGGCTAAGACAGAATTACATATGGAAATTTAATATTTAAAATTTGTGTATTTCAGATTGTTGAGAAACACTGATAAATATAAATATTAATTCTATCTTATGTAAAGTAAATGTTCTTTCCTCTCTCCAGTGGAAATCACCAAGTAAGGTATAGTCCAAGGGTACTATGGAGATATACAGCATTATTGCATCATCTCTATGACTAAATTTTATGTGTTTACCCACGTATAAATTTTTAAATCTACAGTCATAAGGGTATAGGAGTAAAAGAAAATATATGCTTTATTCTGACAATAGTTTCAATAGGTCACATTTCTATTAAGTAGAAAAGAAAGAAGCACACGTTCCAAAAGTAGATAAAATTTTCCATGTGTAAGCCACCACAAAATACAAATTTCTGAATGACTAAGGAACACAGAAGTCTAATGTTTCATAGTGACAAATACTTGTTAATACTTGTGAGCCTGTGATGAAAACTTAAAATTCTTGGAGAAGTACAAATTTAACGTTTCCTACATCAAATTTATGACTAGGGAATAACACTGAATATTATAAAACTTTTTAACCAAATGCATTTTTAGTGGTCCTCTATTGACTATAGATGAATAATGCTTTAATATTATAATAGCATGGCACTGAACTAAAAGTCTTAAAAATAGTTCAAAAGTATATTTTAGAATATATATTTTTTTTACATAGGAATATACTTTTGGAGCCTCACATGCTTACTGAAAATAATTATTTACGTCCCTTTCCACTTACCTGAGAAGTTCACAATTTCATTTTTCTTTATAGCTTAATAATATTCCATTTTGAATATATTCCACATTTTCATTATCCATTTATCAGTTGATGGACATCTAGGCAGTTTCCATTTATTTGCTAATATAGATGGAACTGTAATGAACATAGATGTTGAATTTCTACACTGAGATATAGAGACTTTAGTGTATGTATGCAGTAGTTGTATGGCTGGAAGATATTTTAGATCTATTTCTATATGTTGTGTTTCTTCCAAAATGATTTCTGTAGTGACTGTTTCTGTTTACTGTCCTACCAACAGTGAATACTCTTCATTCTTTCCTCACATCCACTCCAGAATATGTTGTAATTTTTTAAAAAATTCTTAATTACTATGACTGAGGTGATGTGAAATCTTAAAGTAGTTTTTAATTTAGTTTTCCTGAGGGCTCAGCATATTGATGAATGTTCTTCCTTTTACTACTTCATAGTTATTTTATTTTCTTTTGAGAACTCATTGTGAAGTTTTGTGGCTGATTTTTAATTGGGACGTTCTCTTGGTGTTGGTTATTTTGAGTTATTTTATTTTCTAGGTATGAATTCCTTGTCAGATATATAGATCATGTTTCCATTTTGAAGCGCCCTTGCTACCAGAGTAATGGTGTCCTTTCATGTATATATTTTGAGATTAATATTTCGTGTCAATTGTTGTTATTAATGCCACAAGACAAGTTTTTATTAAAATTTGACATGAAAGTCTGCTACTTGGGTATACTAATATATATATATATACCCATATATATTAGTATATAGTATATGGGTATATATATTAGTACAGTATATATAATAGTATATATAATAGTACAGTTGGCACAGACCTTCCATGTGAACAAGAAGATCAGCTTAGATGTTCAGTAACCATGTAAAAGCAGTGTGTAGTGGTATACTGTCCTGGCATGAGGTAGAGTTAAGAACCTGTAGGATCTTGTCGCTAGTTATTCCTGCTGAATCGACCAGCTGCAGGTTCATTAGGAAATCAAGTCTGAAAATCTAAGTTGGCAAAAACAAATGATAAAAAAAGACAGCTAATGCCTGCTTCTGGCCTCCATTAGTATGCATATAAGCATTCACATCTCCACACATTGACACACACACACATTAACACACACGTGCACAAGACATGCACACCTATGACACAACACCAGCATTTCATCAAAAAATAAATAAATATGGGCTGTGAAGATAACTCCACGGATAAAAGTATTTACTATGAACGCATATTGACTTTTGACCCCTGGAAAACACACACAGCCAAATATAGTAACACATACTTTAATTCAAGTCCTACTGCTATGAGATAGGAGCCAGTGAGAGGCGAATCACTCAGAAGCTCATGGACAAGCTTGTCTGAAGTATGTAGCACAGTGGCAAGGAAAAAGACAGGCCCTCTCTCAAACAAATTGGAAGGGAAGAACTAACTTCTGAAAGCTGCCCTCAGACCTCCATACTTGCTGCTGATCACAAGACCATATTCACTCAATGAAACTGTGTAAAAGTATTCTCGTACGGAGGATCCATGCACTCTTTCCTTAATATTTATTCTTCTTTCATATATTACATCCTGACAGCAGTTTCCCCTCCTTCTCTTTCTTCCTATATATCCTCCCACATTCCCTTTCCCCAAGATCCATCTCCTGTTCTCCTCTCCCCAGAAAGCAGCAGGCCTTCCATGGACATCAACCGATTATAGCATAACAAGTTAAAGTAAGATGAGGAGCAAATTCTCACATCTAGGAAAAGAGGGTTCCAGAGGCAGGTAAAGGAGTCAGACATAGCCCTTTTTCTCACTGTTAGGAATACCACATGAACATTGAGCTATGCAACTGTAATATGCAGAGGCCCTAGGTCTGACGTACAGGCTCTCTGATCTCTGTGAGCAGTTTCTGTCTCAGCCAGTTAATTCTGTGGGACTTGTTCCTGCGGTGTCCTTGCTCCCTCTGGCTCCTCCAGTCTTCTCTCCCCCTGCTCCTCCTTAATATTCGGTTGTGTGACTCTGTATCTGCTCCCATCCGTTGCTGTATGAAGTCTTTTAGGTCTCTGTGATGACAATTATCCTAGGCTCTTGTCCCAGAACATACTTCTGGTGTGACACACCATATAGCAAAGGCTTTGCGACTGGGTTGTTGTTCCCCCTCCACTTGAGGCCTTGCCTGGGTGCAAAGGATGGCCATTTCAGGCTCTGTTTCCCTCATAAGAAAGAGTCTCTCTAGTGTCACTCTCTTAGATTCCATGAAGTCCCCATTGCACTAGGTTTCTGCCTCACTGCTGAAAGTCCTCCTACTTGGAGTAGTCTCTCCAGTATTCTCCCTCCATCACCACCCAACCTGCTCTCCTTTGCTTTGTCAACACTCACCCCAGTCAGCATACATAATCTATTCTATTCCCCCTTCTCAGGACAATATTATTTCTCCTTTTAAGAGCTCCTTGTTACTTAGCCTTTCTGGGTTTGTGGATTGTAGCATGATTATTCTTTACACTATAGCTTATATCCATTTATAAGCAAATGCATACCATGATGTGCTCTTTGGGTCTGGGTTATCTCTTTCAGGCTGATTGTTTCTATATCTACACAAAGGATAAAGATCGATAGGACAAAATGAAAGCTCACAGAATGGCAAAAGATGTTTTTAACTAGCTCTATATCTGATAGAGGGCTACTATCCCAAATATATAAAGAATTCAAGAAACTATCAATAAACCAAATATTCCAAGTAATAAGTGGGGTACAAGCCTAAACAGAATTCTCAAGAGTAGAATCTTAAATGGCTGAGCAACACTTAAAGAAATGTTCAATATCCTTAGCCATCAGGAAAATGCAAATAAGAACAATTTGAGATCCCATCTTACACCTGTCAGAATGGCTAAGATCCAAAACATTAGTGACAGTTCATGTTGGCAAGGATATGAAGCAAAGGAATACTCCTCCATTGTGGATGGAAGTACAAACTTGTACAGCCACTTTGGAGATCAATATGGGGGTTTCTCAGAAAATTAGGAATCGATCTACCTCAAGATACACATCATAAAACTATGAACACAGTAAAGTATCATTTGTTTTGCCAATGAGTATTAAGGAATATATATTCCACATATTATACTCTTATTAAATGTAGACAAAAATGGAAATAATGGCTTTGGGTAATGAGACTAGTTCCCTGTACCTATCACCGATGACATAGTAGCCACCCTTTCAAAATGCATTTCAGTTAGTAGTTTTTGGAAATAACACATGAGGAGTAGTGGTGTCCTTCTCATATTTAAACAACACTAGAGGAAATGCATGTAAAATAATTTGAATGTGTGTACTTGCTTTTAAGTGAGTTCATAACATGACACCTAGTCTTATTCATTGCCTCGCACATTTTCCAATATGTTTTGTAAAATGATTGCCTATATCTGAGCTTTCTCGGTTAGGGCAAATCATCAGCAGCTCATGTGGTGCTAGCTCTCTAAAGACAGGAACTGCAGCAATGCCTGGTGCTCACATCTGTCCCCTCCAGGTGGCTCTGTGTTCCCCTCCCCACTGTTCTCTTCATTAACACTAATCTCCTATCTTAAGAGTTGGCAAATGTTTTGCAAATTTTGAGCACTCTTTTCCCCCTCAGAGGAATAAATCTGAGAATTTTCAAGACTGATTAAATTAAAAAATAAATAGCTATGTAGTCTGCCACATGCCTTCCAACATACTGCTCTCCATTGCTCAACCTGAGAGTACAGTTTGCTGGCAGGAGCCTCGGTGTGGTAAACAAACTTCCATTCCAAGAAATTGCATTCCAGGAGGAATCTGAATAACTACCTTGAAAACGAAGATGTATGTTTTTGTTTTGTTTTGCTTTGCTTTGCTTTATAGAAACAAGGAAATTCACAACCTTGACTGTGGATGAATAATAACACTTTCAGAAGATATGAGAACTAGGTGACATTAAATATTTTTCATTGAAGAAAATAATAGGAAACTGCTTTTCTGAGTTTTCTTCTGGAAAATAAGAGCTATAATATTTTTCCAGTTTTCATACATATATACAACAATGATTGTTGAGTTCCTTTTGTGTTCAAGGGAGTCTGTTAATTGTTGTGGAAGAATGATTACGGCAGGTGGTTTCAAAATGGTTTCATTACAAAATTCACCATAAGGAATTTTCTCTGCTTGAGTGGGATCAGCTTAGGGACTTGCTCTTATCCGAAGGAACAGAGGGAAAGGCATGGCTTTCACATGTAAGATGAGGTTGTGCTGTGCTGGTTTCTGTATTGTTCCTCTGATTTCAGGTGTCAGGTGCTTCCCCTATGTTCCCATTGCGAAAAAGAAAAGAAATGTTGTCATGAGATGGTGTGGTAGTGGAAATCGTGTGGCAAATATCATTTCAGCATTTGGCCAACAACCACAGGGAAGTCAGCCCCTAAGGAACTGGCTTCCAACAACCACAGGAATAAATTAATTCATTCATAGGTAAGACTTGAGCTGGTTTCAAGTCTTTGTGTGCATACTGATTGCAGGCCCCATGAGGGACGCTGGACAAGTGGTCAGTGTTGTTTCTGGATTCCTATACACAGAATTAGGAGGTAATAAATACTTTTCTTGTTTTACAAAATTTTTGATTTATGATATTACAATAAAATTACATAATTTCCTCCTTTTCTTTCCTTCCATATTGCAAACTCCCTCTTATATACCTCCTTACTCTCTTGAAAATTTATGGCTCTTTAAAATCTCATTGTTGAGAGGATTTTTTGTTGTTTTTTTTTTCTTTCTAAGAGTAAAATATGTTTTGAGAAACTGAAGCAAGTACACTATATAATCATGTTTGGCCTTTTAGAGAACAATTCTTCATGGAAATGAGAAGAAGCATGGGCTCTAGGACACAGTTGAGGGAATTAAGAAGTGGTGGTTTTTATCTCACATGATAATGTAACAGGGTAGAAAGTGAAGAAATAACAGCATTTTCTAGAGAATGTTATCAGTTTTTCCACAGTATAAAATGAAGTCAAATCACATTATACAATAACAAAATACTAAGGGAATATCTAAAGATCAGAAGTACTTGATGAGTCATTACACACATGCACAAAGACACATGCACACATATTAATTAGAAAGAATAAATGCGAACAAAGTTGAAAAATCAGTTAATTCTATTTTGTTGTGTTTCGCCAATAAATTCTTTTTATCCTCTGACAAAGAAAAGCACTAATAGCTCATTTTAAGACTTTTATTTCTGCCTATTAATATTGTAGATTCATCCATTTCCATCATTTTTATTTCTAGCATGGTTAAAAGGACATAAATATATTAAAATATTACTTTTTACAAACCCATGTGAGGAAACGGAGAGAATGAAGTACATAATAGTAGAGTTCTTTCTCTTTTCCTTTTGAACATTTTCTCTCTGAAAGATCAAAGTTCAGATTGTCAGTAATATAAATGATCCAGTGTCAGTAAAACATATTAAAAATTGAAATCCATCAATGGAGTATTGAAAGAAAATGGGTTTTAACTCTATCACCACAGGCACTAGGAGACAGCCTAGCTGTCATTTAAAGAACTGTCTTTGTCTTTATAACTTAACTTTGCACACAGAGGGATATTTATACCCGTAAAAAATTTAATTCACACTGTTCTACATACATAAGACATGCACATGAAACAGTTTCCAACTTGTGACTTTGATTATAAAGCTATGTAGCAGGAATTGCTAAAATCTGTTAGATAGCTGCAGAAGTCACTTAGAGAGAAATAAAAAGGAATGCACTTTTCTATGATTTGGTGCTATGTTTTCTTATTCTACTATAACTTAATCTGTAACATGCTGTTTCTGCTGTTCATTGGTATGCTGAAAAATATGAAGACAATCAGAAAAGTCAGTTAATACAGTGCCTTTTTGGGGTGGAGAATTTAAGAGGTAAGGTGTCCTCATTCTTCTCCAGAGGTATATGAAGTTAACTTTCTAAAAGACTTACTGCAGCAAGTTTTATGGAAGTATCATAGTCACCTATGCCCTTGTATTATTCTAAGTGTGGAAAATCACAAAATGTGTCTTATTTTGGATTTGATACCACCTTCAACGTCAAATTTTGTGACTCTGAGTGAAAGCAGACAGTGTTTTGCCAAATTCTGGTGCTCTCCCCTGAGTCTAGCTCCCTGCCTTCACTTAATGATTATTGGGCATAATTACTGAGGTCGCACTGATCAGCATGTCACCTTGACAGCTGTTTTAACCTTCCTCTGATAAAGGGCAAACATCATCTCATCATCTTTGGGTTATTACACTTGCTTCATACTCAGTGATTATTGACTCTGTACCACCAACTCAAATTTAAATAAAAGGCCACTTATACCATATTAGACAACGTGTGCTTTCATTTTATGAAGGTCATGCTTATGTCAGAAGCTGTTAAGCCATCAACCTGCACTGGAAACATCTGCTCAGGAGTAACATAAAGCAGATCTAAAGAAACCCACAATGGAAATAGAAAAAATGATGAGCTTGGAAAACATAAACTCCAATGTGCTTACTATTTATGCAACAACCCTGAAAAAGAAGTTGTTTAATATTACACTTGAAAAATTGTTCTAATCAGTACAACTCCTGATTAACACTCTGTAATGTGGAAATGTTTATTGCCAATTTATTTGACAACAAAATATAATCCTTTTGTCCTACAAACTCAAAAATGTTCCTTAAAAATAACCAAAATTATTTTACTAACAAACTCAAAAATGTTCCTTAAAAATAACCAAAATTACCAACTAACGTCAGTAAGTAAATTATCATCAATGTGTAATATGGATGCAGGGGATACCTAACAGCTCCTTAGGGAAAGTGTGGACACAAGGTTTTTCTAAGTAGAAATATATTTCTGAAATAATGACAAATTCAGTTAAAAAATGTCTTCTTGCCCGAAATTTGGAGATCTGTAACCTGCTCTTAAAAGGAGAAACACCTAGACAATCACCTGTGTTTCTTAAGTACTGACTAGTTCCCTTCTAAGAGTCACTTCAGGGTGGAGTTAAGAGTGAATAAAACTTCCTGTATGGTGGAGTATCTTTCAGGTATATGTCCAGAAGTGCTATAGCTGGGTCTTGAGGTATGGCTGTTCCCAGTTCTCTGAGAAAGTGCCAGGTTGATTTCCACAGTGGTTGTTCAAATTTGCACTCCACAAGCAATGGAAGAGTGTTTCCCTTTCTCCATATCCTCACCAGCATGTGTTGTCATTTGAGTTTTGTATCTTAGCTAATCTCAAGTCATTTTGATTTGCATTTCCCTGAAACTAAGGATGTTGAGCATTTAAGTGTTTTCCACTTTTTGAGATTCCTTCATTGAAAATTCTTGGTTTTGCTCTGTAACCTATTTTTTTAATTGGATTATTTGTTTTGTTGGTGTTTAATTTCTTAAGTTCTTTATATATTCTGGATAGTAACCCTTTGTGGGATGTATGGTTGATGAAGGTCTTCCAATCTGTAGACTGCCTTTGCTTTACAGAAGCTTTTAAGTTTCAAGAGGTCCCATTTATTAAATGTCCATTGTTGGTGGGAGTGCAAATTTGAACAACCACTTTGGAAATAAATCTGTCACTTTCTCAGAAAATTGGGATTAGCTATACCTTAAGACTCAGCTGTACCATTACCGGGCATACACCCAAAGATGTTTCATCATATGACAAGGACATTTGTTCAATCATGTTCATAGAAGCTTTATTAACAATAGCCAGAAGTAACAGATCCAAGACGGCAGTGCCAACTACTCAGGGTGTCTGAACAGCAGCTCAGCACTGAGAGCAGCGTGACCACCAAGCTGTACTGTGAAAACCCAAACACCTATGTCTCTGTTTCTCAGGTGAGAGGAAAAACCATTGGGATATGCGAGGGTCCATCATCAGGACACCCAGGAAAATTTCCTGGATGCCCACTGGGCACTGCCACAGCTCCAGGCCACTCACCCAAGGCCATCATCTGTGGATACTTTCCTGGTATTGGTGACTGGAGGCTGGTGGCTCCAACCTTGGGTACTCACTCTCACTGTTTTGAAGTGAATACCTTCTGGTACTGAGGGTGAGGTTTCAGTTCTAGGCTCCTGCTCTCACAGTCCTGTGGAAACCTTCTGGATACCAGCAGCTCCTGGTTTCAAACCTGGAAGCCCACTCTCATCATACTGTGGACACCGTCTTGGTCACAGGGGTTAGTGGTGCTCATTCTCAATGTCCTGTGAAGGGGATACTGTTGTAAGTGACTATTAATGTTTACTATTGATATATCTTCTAGTAAAGCTGCTGTTAATCCTAAACAGCTATATAACCAAATCACCACACAGAGACTGGGTTTATTTAGGTAACCTAGAACACAATGCTGGGCAATAGTTAATCCCTCCTAAACCTCCATGCCCTCATAGTTTCCTAACATTTAGATTTCCCACATTATACTTGCTTTTTGTGGAATCTTAGGTCTGGTTCATGCTCCATGTCCTCCAAGATCTCTGCTCCTGCCTCTCTGCCTTCAGGCTCTCCTAGCCCTTTCTCCTCCTACTCATTTCCAGCCCTCTGGCTCCTCCCACTTCCTATCATTGTGTCTAGTTGCTTTATTTTTGCCTGTTTACACAGTGTTGAGACAGGATGCTTAGAATAAGTATCACAATGCAATATCTGGATTGAAACTAGAGAGTGTTGCGGGGAGGGGGGAGAAATCAGTATTTGAATGAACAAGAGTAAGGTGTATACATTCCAACAAGATACCTTCTGTTACTACAAGAGCTGTGGGGGAGAGAGCATGGCTCCATTTTGCCTCCCCTGATGCCTGGCTCACCTGGGTCAGAATCAGCAAGCGCAGTACAGACAGTGAACACAGCTAACCACAGGAGCCAAATCCCATTGCCCACCAACTCAAGAAAGCCTGTGGGGGAACTGGAACAGCTCTAGGCTCAGAGGTCTTTCTGCCTGCTTTCCAGCTGCATGGCCAACGTGGGCCAGAAAGAGTGAGCCCAGCACAGACAGAGAAGCCAGCAGACCTGAGGTAGACACAGGACTCAAGTTCTGTTGTCCTCCTCCCCAAAAGGCCTGTGAGTCCCTGGAGTAGTTCTAGGTTTGGTAATGTTTCTTCCTGCACCTCAAGCCTAGAACTACTCCAGAAAACCAGGTGGTTAGAGGCTGGTGTAAGACTACAATCAACAAAAACCAGGACATTTCGGCTTCAGCAGAATGCCTAAAAATTAATGAATATTTTAATGTAGCTAAAATACTGGGAAATGATTTAAAATCTATGATTACTCAGTTATTTGAGGCACATAAAGAAGAAATGAACAACAACAAAAAAGAGGCCATCATGGAGAGATAGGAATCCACAAACAAAAAGGTAAAGGAAATGAATAAAATTGTTCATGACATGAAAACAGAATTAGAATAATAAAGAAAACTCAGAGAAAACCTGAAGTTTGGAGAACTTAGAAAAGAGATCACAAAGGTGATCAAAAGGAACCACAAAGGTAAGCATCACCAACAAAATACAGAAATAGAGTAGAGAATCTCAGGTGCTGAAGATACAACAAAAGAAAATAATTCAACTCTCAAAGAAAACCTAAAAGTAGACAAATCTTGAAACAAAACATCCAAGGAATCAAGGACACCATGCAAAGAATAAACCTAAGAATGATAGGAATAGATGAAAAGAAAAAAAAAAGATTCCTGGCTCCAAAGCCCAGAAAATATAATCGATAAAACCATAGAAGAAAATGTTTCGAACCTTAAGAAAGAGATGCCCATTAACATAGTAGAGGCTTAGATAACACCAAATAGACTAGACTAGAAAAAAAATCCTCACACCACATAATAATCAAAACACTAAATCTACAGAACAAAGAAAAATATTAAAAGTGGCTAGGGAAAAATCCCAAATAACATATAAATACAGATCTATCAGAATCACACCAGACTTCTCAACAGAAATTATGAAAGTCAGAAGATCCTAGGAAGATAACATGCACACACTAAGAGACCACAGATACCAGTAAAACCTTCAATCAACGTAGATGGAGAAAACAAACTATTCCATGATGTAACTAAATTTAAAAAATATATATGCAGCAACTCAGCCCTACAGAAGATAGTAGAAGGTAAACTCCAAATCCACGAGATCAACTACACCCAAGAAAACACAGGAAAAGATACAGTCACAAGATAAAAGCAAATGAAAACAAGCACACTAACAGACAATCACCACAAACTCCACAATAAAAGGAACTGATAATCATTACCCACTAATACCT
Source organism: Pachyuromys duprasi (assembly GCA_028658305.1). Taxonomy (NCBI): domain Eukaryota; kingdom Metazoa; phylum Chordata; class Mammalia; order Rodentia; family Muridae; genus Pachyuromys; species Pachyuromys duprasi. The sequence continues at coordinate 41,237,302 of CM053745.1, read as the reverse complement.
ATCAACTTCAATGGACTCGCCCTCTAGTAAAACAAACAAACAAAAAAACAGAGTAACAGAATGGTTGCAGAAACAGGATCCAACACTCTTCTGCATACAAGAAACATAGCCTTCCAATACAGATAGCCACTACCTCAGAATAAAGAGATGGAAAACTGTTTTCCAAGCAAACAGACCCAAGAAGTAAGTGGGAGTAGCCACCTTAATAACTAATAAAATAGGGTTTCAACCAAAATTAATCAAAAGAGACAGGGAGGAACATTTCATTCTCATCAAAGCAAAAATTCCACCAGAGGGACATCACATTCCTGAATATCTGTGCCTAAAACACAAGGGCTCCTGCATTTGTCAAAGAAACATTATTAAAGTTTAAATCATACATTGATTTCAACACATTAATAGTGGGAAACTTCAGCATCCCACTCTCACCAAGAGACAGATAATTGAAACAGAAGCTAAACAGAAAAATAATGACACAGAGGTCATAAATAAAATAGACTTAGTAGAAGCATACAGAACTTTTCACACAAATACCAGAGTATGCCTTCCTCTCAGCAACTCAGAGAACCTTCTCCAAAATTGACTATATTTTGGTCACAAAGCAAGCCTGAACAGATACAAGAATATTGAAATAATTTCTTGTATCCTATCAGACCACCATGGATTAAAACTGGACCTCAATAATTACAGAAATAGCAAAAGGCCTACACACATATGAAGACTGAACAACTTTGTGCTCAATTACAACTGGATCAGGGAGGAAATAAAGAAAGAAATTTAAAACTTCACAGTATTCAATAAAAATGTAGGGACAAATTACCCAAACTGAATTACACAAAGAAGGCAGGACTAACAGGAAAGTTCATAGCACTAAGTGCCTTTGAAAAGAAATTCGAGGAATCTCATACAAGCAACTTATTGGCACACCAGAAAGCACTAAGGAAAAAGAAGAAGAAGAAGAAGAAGAAGAAGAAGAAGAAGAAGAAGAAGAAGAAGAAGAAGAAGAAGAAACACCCAAGAAGAGTAGACAATTGGAAATAAACAAACTCAGAGATTAAATCAAGAAATAAGAAACAGAGAATAATTCAGAGAATCAAAGAAACCAAGAGCTGGTTCTCTGAGAAAATCAACAAGACAGATAAACCCTTAGCCAAACTAACTAAAAGAAAGAGAGATTATGTCCAAATCAACAAAAACATAAATGAAAAGGGGACATAACAGAAACTGAGGAAATCCAAAGAATCATTAGATAATACTTCAAAAGTCTATATGCAACAAAATTTGAAAATCTAATTGAAAAGGACATTTTTTATAGATTCCATTTACCAAAGCATAATCAGGATCAGGTAAATAAATTGAATAGTCCTATACACCCTAAGGAAATAGAAGCTGTCATCAAAACCCTCACAGTCAAAAATATTCCCAGGACCAGATAGCTTAAGAACAGACTACTACAAGATGTTCAAAGAAGAGCTAATACCTCTACTCTAATTATTCTACAAAATAGAAACAGAGAGAAAGTTACCAACCTCATTCTATGAAGCCACAGTCACCTTGATACCTAAACCATACAAAGACCCAACAAAGAAAGAAAACTTTAGACCAATCTTGATTATGAACATTGATGCAAAATTACTCACAAACTGAATGCAAAGAGAATTCCTTCAGCTGATAAACACCTTCAGCAAAGTGGCCAGATACAAAATTAACTAAAAAGAAAAAAAATCATTATAGCCACAGAGGGCCTCTGAAACACTCTACCCAGCAGTGTATCAAAGCAGATGTTGAGAATTATAGCTAAACTTTTGGCAGAGTGAAGGGAATCTTGTGGTAGAAGGGAGAGATGGAAGGACTCTGAGGGGACAGAAATTCTCTATCCTTCTCTCAAGGAGAGCAACAGAAGCAAAAGACCCTGGGCACAGGGTCTTTTCTGAGACTGATATCCAAACAAGGACTATGCATGGAGAAAACCTAGAACCCTTGCACAGCTGTAGCCCATGGCCACTCAGTTTCTAAGTGGGTTCACTAGTAAGGGGAACAGAGACAGTCTCTGACATGAACCCAGTGGTTGGCTCTTTGATCACTTCCCCCTGAAGGGGAGCAGACTTACCAGGCCACAGAGAAGTACAGTGGAACCAGTCCTGATGAGACCTGATAGGCTAGCATCAGATGGAAGGAGAGGAGGACCTCCCCTATCAGTAGACTTGGAGAGGGACATGGGAGGAGATGATGGAGGAAGAGTGGGATTGCAAGGGAATGAAGGAGTGTGCTGTAGGTGTTAGAGCTGAGATATAAACAGAATAAACTGTATTTAATGTAAAAAACTAAAAGAAACAAAAACTAAAAAGAAAAAAAAACATTATAGATATTATCCACAATGACCAAGTAGGCTTCATTTCAGGCATGTGTGGGTGGTTCAATATACAGAAATCTATCAATGTATACAGAAGAAGTAAAACCACATGAACATTTACTTAGATGCCAAAAAAGCATTTGACAAAATCCAACACCCATTCATGTTTAAAGTCTTGGAGAGATAAGGGATACAAGACACATACCAAAGTAAAGACAATATACAGAAAGCCTATAGCCAACATCAAACTAAATGGAGAGAAATTTAAATCAGTCCCACTGAAATCAGGGACAAGGCAAGGTTGCTCACTCTGACCATCTCTCTTCAACATAGTTGTTGAAGTCCTTGGTAGAGCAATAAGACAATTAAAGTTGATTAAGGGGATACAAATTGGAAAGAAGTCAAAGTATCACTATTTCCCAGATGATATGATAGTATACATGAGTGATCCTAAAAATTCAACCAGAGAATTCCTTCATCTGATAAACACCTTCAGCAAAGTGGCCGGATACAAAATTAACTAAAAAGAAAAAAAAAATCAGTAGTCCCCTGAATATGAAAGAAAAAGGACTGAAGGGAAAATACACGCTTCACAATAGCCACTAATAACAGAAAATTCTTTGGTATTACTCTAACCAAGCAAGTGAAGGACATGTTTGAAAAACAAAAAACCTTCAGGTCTCTGAAGAAAGAAATTGAAGAAGATATCAGAAGATGGAAAGATCTCCCATGCTCATGGATCAGTAGGATTAACATAGTGAAAATGTCCATCTTGCTGAATGCAATCTACATATTCAATTCCCATCAAATTCTTTATAGAACTTGGAAGAACAATTCTCAATTTCATATGGAAAAACAAACAAACAAACAAACAAAAACAAAGTTGTTAAAACAATCCTGTGCAACAATGCATCGTCTGGAGGTATCACCATTCATGATCTCAAGCTGCTACAGAGCAATAGTAATAAAAAACGCATGGTACTGGCATAGAAACAGAACAGTAGATCAATGGAATAAAAGAAGAACCAGAAATAAACCTACATACCTACAGATACTTGATGTTTTTACAAAGAAGCCTAAACCATACAATGGAAAAAAGATGGCATTTTCTTTATTTTTATTTTTATTATTAGTTACATTTTATTAACTCTGTATCCCAGCTGTATCCTGCTCTCATTCCCTCCCAATCCCACCCTCCCTCTCTCATCTACTCCCTGCCCCTTTCCAAGTCCACTGATAGGGAAGGACCTCCTCCCCTTTCATCTGACCCTTGTTTATCAGGTATCTTCAGGACTGGCTGCAAATTCCTCCTCTGTGGCCTAGCAGGGCTACTTCTCCCTGGCAGGTTGGAGAGGTGAGAGAGCCCATCATTGAGTTAGTGTCAGAAATAGTCCCTGTTCCTCTTACTAGGGTACCCACTTGGATACTGAGCTACCATGGGCTACATGGTGCTGGTCTAACTGGATATCTACATGTAGAAAAAAAGCAAATACATCCATATTTATCAACCTGCACAAAACTAAAGTCCAAGTGGATCAGAGACCTCAACATAAAACCAGACACACTGAACCTATCAGAAGAAAACTTTGGGAGGAACCTTGAGCTCATTGGCACAAGAGACAACTTACTGAACAGAACACCAACAGCACAGGCTCTAAGATCACGAATCAATAAAGAGGAACCTCACGTAACTGAAAAGCTTCTGTAAAGCAAAGGACACTATCATCAGAACAAAATGACAGCCTACAGACCGGGAAAGGATCTTCACCAACCCTATTTTTACAGAGGGCTAAAATCTAGAATATATAAAGAATTCAAAATGTTAAAAAGCAAATAATCAAGTAATCCAAGTAAAAATGATCTCAGTGTCTGCCTCTTTTATCATCTCCCTCTGAATGGAGGCACCATTACCAGGTCACAGAGGAAGACAATGCAGCCAGTCCTGATAAGACCTGGTTGGCTTAGTCAGAGAGAAGAGGAAGGGGACCTCCCCTATTTGTGGACTTGAGGAGGGCCATGGGATGAGATGAGGGAGGGAGGGATTGGCAGGGGATAAGAGTGGGGCAACAGCTTGGATACAAAGTGAAATAACTCTAATTAATAAAAATAAATAAATAACTTTTAAAACTGAGGTACAGAGCTAAACAGAGAATTCTCAATAGAGGAATACTGAATGGCAGAGAAACAGTTAAAGAAATGTTCAATGTCCATAGTCATCAGGGAAATGCAAATCAAAACAACCCTGATACCCAAAACAACCCTACACCCATCAGTACGACTAAGTTCCAAAACTCAAGTGACAATACATGCAGGAGAGGATATGGAGATTGGGGAACCAACCTCCATTGCTGGTAGGAATGTGAACTTGTACAACCATTTTGGAAATTAATCTGGTGCTTTCTCACATTAGAAATGGTGCTACCTCAATATCCAGCTATACCACTCCTAGGCATATATCCAAAAGATGCTCAAGGCTACAACAAGGATGTTTACTCAACCATGTTTGTAGCAGCTTTATTCGTAATAGTCAGAACCTGGAAGCAACCCAGATGTCCCTAAATTGAGAAATAGTTACAGAAATAGTGGTACATTTATATAATGGAATACTACTTGGCAATTAAAAACAGGGAAATCATGAAATTTGCAGGCAGATGGTGGGAAGTAGAAAAGATCATCCTGAGTGAGATAACCCAGAAGCAGAAAGATACATTTGCTATATACTCACTTTTAATTGGATATTAGCCATATAATATAGGATAAACTCCCCAAAATCTGTAGTCCTAAAGAAGCTAAACCACAAGGAAGATCCTGGGGAAGAGGCTGAAACCTCACTCAGAAGGGCAATCAGGATAGACATTGGAAGTAGGAGAAGACAGGGAACTGGACAGGAGCCTTCCACAGGGACCTCTGAAAGATTCTACCCATCAGGGTATGGTAGGAGACATTGAGACTCATAGCCAATTTTTGGGAAGAGTGCAGGAAACTTTATGGAAGGAGCAGGAGAAAGACCAGGAAGGGACATGAACTCCACAAGGAGACCCACAGAGCCAAAAAACCTGGGCCCAGGGGGCCCTACAGAGATAGATACTCCAAGGGAGAACCATGCATGGAGAGGACCTAGACCTCAGAGGAAGCTTATATTCTGCTCAGTGGGTTCCCTAGTAAGGGAATCGGACTTTTCTATGACATGAACTTAGAGAGTTTCTCTTTGATCTCCTTCTCCTCCCGGGGGGGGGGGGGGGGCGTGTTGCAGCCTAGTTAGGCTACAGAGGAAGATGATGCAGCCAGTCCTGATCAGACTTGATATGCTAGGATCAGATAGAAAGGGAGGAGGTCCTCCCTATTATGGTA
>CM053745.1:41218030-41231498 GCA_028658305.1 Pachyuromys duprasi | reverse complement strand
AAGGATACAAAGAGATTAAATTGTAACAAATAAATAAATAACAAAAAGTAGGCCAAAGAAATACAATGTTGTTTTTATTCACTGTGGTCATACGCAAAGTGGCTGCTGGCATGCCACAAAGCTGATTTACAATTTTTTAAAAACGAAGAATTCTGGTTGTCATGCTGAAAAGAGAGAGCAGACGTGTAAGTATGAAAGCAGCAGAGTAATTAATTGATTGTTTAAAGACGTCCATTCAGGAAGATGGCGGCAAGCGCCACAGTCTCTGAGTGGCAGAGGAGCTGTTGCGTGGAAGGAGGACTGAAGCCAGGGAAACAACAGTGAGGCTTTCTAAATGAGAGGGATCATCGCACGAGGTGAGAACTTTGGTCTCGGGTCACCCGTGGACTTGTGTGGGGAAGGAGAGAAGATCATCTGATCTCCCAGCACTCCCATTTTTTGGGTGACCCTTCCCCTTGGCACAGTCCTAGCTCACCGAGATTCTCAGCTCAGAGCGCAAGGCCTGGGGTCTGCTGCAGCTGAGGTGGAGCTACTGGCCCCTCAGCCAGATGCGTCAGCTGTACCTCCCTTGGAGTCACGGAAGCGCAGCGCCATCCTCCCTGTGTCCCAGATCTGCTAGTGGCCATACTGACTCTGCAGGGGCACCCAGCCACTGACTGCTCCGGCCTGCCCAAAACCTCAGTGACAGATAATAGCCACCAAAGTCCAGCAGACCAGCCAAACAAGCTAGACACAGTAGGCGCCAGGCTTCCCAGGTCTGGAGAGCACAGTGGAGGATCACCAGGACTTCCCAGAAGGCATTTGGAGCTATATCCCAGTCTCCAGCTACAGTTGGACTTCCTAACCTGGCCACTGCAGCAGCACTGAGCTGGTAGAGCGCGTCAGTCCTCCTGCATATGACTAAGCAGGGCCAAACCAGAGAGTAGAGAGCCCTGATACCCGGGATACCCCATCCTTGTCAATGTGACCTGCTTGAGAGTGGGTGTACCCTTGACTGTCTGCAGAGGCCCATATCCAGGGTCCTTCTAAACTAGCAGCCAGACATAAGACCCCTCCCTCCCACACATCCACTGTGGGAGACAGAAGCTCTCTTGGAACATTGAAGCCTCTTCTCTGCTAGTCCAAAAGTGGAGTTAAGGCAGATAATGCTGGAAATTGCTCCACAACTATCACCAGCACCTGCTACATCTAATGCGCATGCACACGTCACCACCTAGAAGCCTGCAAAGCAGAGCCCCTCCCACACACTCAAGGGTTCAGGATTCTCTCACTCTGCCCCTTGAGGCACACTTCCATGCACGTTTTCACACACAAGCATGCCTGCATGTCCCTTCTGCACCCTCATCTGCCCTATTACGCCTGCATATGCCCTCTTGTGCCCACGGAATTTGCTCCCACATGTACAGCTGAAGCACCAACACACATGCTGAGGCCACAGAACCTCTCTCAGCTTCCTGAAGAACTGTCCACATGCTGGAGAGAGACAGTATCAGCCTGAACTGCAGAATCCAGAAGCAAACAGGGAAGGTTATAAACAGGGAAGGTTATAAATAGGCAAGGGGTCAAGGAAAGAACACATCCAACATCAGTCAAAATATCATGGCTTCACCCATAACCCCCAAAATTGATGGACACTCCAATTCATTGGAAGCACAGGAAAATGAATTTAAAACTATGCTTACCCAGTTACCTGAGGCATATAAAGAGGAAATAACCAAATCTCTCAGAGCAATAACTATACAGACAGTTAAGGAGGAAATGAATAAATCTATCAATGATTTGGCCAATCAAATGGAGGGTAAGAAAGAGGATATTAATAAAATCCTTAAGGAAACACAAGCAAATATAGCCAAACAAATAGAGGTACAAGTAGAGATAGAATTAGTGTCATATAGGGAGGAAATGAACCAAGAATTAGAGACCATCATAGAGAGACAGGAATCCACATTCAAACAGATGAAGGAAATGGTGCAAGACATGAAAACAGAATTAGAATCTATAAAGAAAACACAAAATGAGAAAACCCTGGAACTGGAGAACTTAGAGAAAAGATCAGAAACCACAAAGGTAAGCATCACCAACAGAATACAAGAGATGGAAGAGAGAATCACAGGTGCTGAAGATACACTTGCAGAAATTGATATTTTTCTCAAAGAAAAAGTAAAGTCAGAAAAGACCCAAACACAAAATATCCAAGAAATAAAGGATGCCATGAAAAGACAAAATCTAAGAATAATAGGTATTGATGAAAAAGAAGACTCCAGGCACCAAGGGCCAGAAAATATTTTCAAGAAAATCATAGAAGAAAATTTTCCCAACTTAAAGAGAGAGATGTCCATAAATATAGAAGAGGCCTACAGAACACAAAAAAACTAGACCAGAAAAGAAACACATCATGTCACATCATAGTCAAAACACTAAATCTACAGAACTAAGAAAAGCTATAAAAAGCAGCAAGGGAAAAAGGCCAAGTAACCTATAAAGGGAGACCTATCAGAATCATACCAGACTTCTCATCAGAAACTATGAAAGCCAGAAGGGCTTGGACAGGTGTCATGCAAACTCTAAGAGACCACAGATGCCAACCTAGACTACTATACCCTACAAAGCTCTCAACCAACATAGATGGAGAAATCAAAACATTCCATGACAAAACCAAATTTATGCAATATCTACACAGCAACCCAGCCCTACAAAAGATACTAGAAGGAAAACTCCAATCCAATGAAAACAACTTCACCCAAGAAAACAGAGCATACAGATAATATCCCAACAAAATTTAAAAGAAAACAAGCAATGAATCACACTAAGACCACCGACTCCACAATAAAAGGAACTAACATTCATTGGTCACTTTTATCTACCAACATCAATAGACTCAACTCTCCAATAAAAAGACACAAACTAACAGAATGGGTGCGGAAACAGGATCCAACATTTGCTGTATCCAAGAAATGCACCTCTACAACAAAGATAAACACTACCTCAGAGTAAAGGGCTGGAAAAATGTTTTTCAAGCAAATGGACCCAGAAAACAAGCTGGAGTAGCTATCCTAATATTTAATAAAATAGACTTTCAACCAAAAGTAATCAAAAAAGATGAGGACAGGCACTACATTCTCATCAAAAGTAAAATCCACCAAGAGGACATCACAGTTCTGAACATCTATGCCTCAAATACAACAGCGCCTATGCTCATAAATGAAATATTATTAAAACTTAAATCACACATTAATCACAAAACATTAATAGTGGGAGACTTCAACACCCCACTTTCACAAAGGGGCAGATCATCTAGACAGAAGCCAAATAATGAAACAAAGGCACTTACACAGGTCCTAAATCAAATGGACCTAATAGATGTGTACAGGACTTTTCACCCAAACTTAAAAGAGGGCATACCTTCTTTTCAGCAACTCATGGAACCTTCTCCAAAATGGACCATATAGTTGGTCACAAAGCAAGCCTCAACAGACACAAGAAGATTGAAATAATACCCTGTATTATATCTGATCACCATGAACTAAAGCTGGATCACAACAACAATGGAATCAGCAAAAAGCCTACATGCACATGGAAACTGAACAACTTGCTGCTCAATGACAGCTGGGTTAAGGAAGAAATAAAGGAAGAAATTAAAGACTTCGTAGAATTCAATGAAAATGAAGGTACAACATATCCTAATTTATGGGACACAATGAAAGCAGTGCTCAGAGGAAAATTCATAGCACTAAGTGCCTTCCAGAAAAAATTTGTGACATCTCATACAAATGAGATGGCCCAACTGAAAGACCTAGAACAAAAAGAAGCAAACACACCCAAGAGGAGCAGATGGCTGGAAATAATCAATTAGAAACAAATGAAACTATTCAAAGAATCAATGAAACCAAGAGCTGGTTCTTTGAAAACATCAACAAGATAGACAAACCCTTAGCCAAACTATCTAAAAGGCAAAGAAAACCTATCCTACTCAGCAAAATCAGAAACGAAAAGGGGGACATAACAACAGACACTGAGGAAATCCAAACAATCATTAGGTCTAACTACAAAAGCCTATACGCCACAAAATTTGAAAATCTAAATGAAATGGACAATTTTCCTGATAGATTCCATCTACCAAAACTAAGTCAATTTCAGGTAGGAAGACTGAATAGACCAATGTCCCCCAAGGAAATAGAAGAAGTCATCAACAGCCTCCCTTCCAAAAAAAGCCCTGGACCAGACAGATTCAGTGCAGAATTCTACCAGACCTTCAAAGAAGTGCTAACTACAATTCTCTCTAAACTATTCCACAAAATAGAAACAGTAGGAACATTACTAAATTCTTTCTATGAAGCCACAGTCACTGTGATACCTAAACCACACAAAGACCCAACAAAAAAAGAGAACTTCAGACCTATCTCTCTTATGAACATTGACGCAAAAATACTCAATAAAATACTTGCAAACCGAATCCAAAAACACATCAAAGAAATCATCCACCATGACCAAGTAGATTTTATCCCAGGCATGCAAGGCTGGTTCAACATACGGAAATCCATCAATGTAATCTACCACATAAACAAACTAAAGGAGAAGAACCACATGATCATCTCCTTAGATGCTGAAAAAGCATCTGATAAAATCCAACACCCATTCATGTTTAAAGTCTTGGAGAGATCAAGGATACGAGGCACATACCTAAACATAGTAAAGGCAGTGTACAACAAGCCTATAGCCAATATTAAACTCAATGGAGAAAAACTTAAATCAATCCCACTGCAATCAGGGACAAGACAAGGCTGCCCATTGTCTCCATATCGTTTCACACAGTACTTGAAGTCCTAGCAAAAGCAATAAGACAACTAAAGGAGATCAAAGGGATACTAATCAGAAAGGAAGAGAACAAAGTGTCATTATTTGCAGACGACGGGATAATATACATGAGTGTCCCCAAAAGTTCAACCAGAGAACTCCTTCAGCTGATAAACACCTTCAGCAAAGGGGCTGGATACAAAATCAACTCAAAAAAATCAGAAACCCTCCTTTACACCAAAGACGAAATGGCTGAGAAAGAAATCAAAGAAACAACACCCTTCATAATAGCCACTAATAACATAAAGTACCTTGGGGTGAATCTTAGCAAGCAAGTGAAATGCCTGTATGAAAAAAAACTTCAAGTCTCTGAGGAAAGAAATTGAAGAGACATCAGAAAATGGAAAGATTTCCCATGCTCATGGATTAGTAGGATTAACGTAGTGGAAATGGCCATCGTGCCAAAAACAATCTACAGATTCAATGCAATTCCCATCAAAATACCAGCACAATTCTTTACAGACCTTGAAAGAAAGATTCTCAACTTCATATGGAGAAACAAAAAACCCAGAATTTCCAAAACGTTCCTGTACAACAACGGATCATCTGGATGTGTCTACGTCCCTGATCTCAAGCTGTACTATAGAGCACTAATAATAAAAACCACATGGTATTGGCATAGAACCAGAAAGGAGGATCAATGGAACTGAACAGAAGATTCAGAAATAAACCCACACACCTATGAGCACTTGATTTTTGACAAAGCCAGAACCATTCAATGGCAAAAAAAAAAACAAAAAAAAACAGCATCTTCAACAAATGTTGCAGGTCCAACTGGATGTCTACATGCAGAATAATGAAAATATATCCATATTTATCACCCTGCACAAAGCTAAAGTCCAAGTGGATCAAGGACCTCAACATAAAACCAGATACTCTATATAAGTTAAAAGAAAAAGTTGGGAAGATCCTAGAACTCATTGGCACAGGAGACAACTTCCTGAATAGAATACCAGCAGCACAGGCTCTAAGAGAAAGAGTCAATAAATGAGATCTCATGAAACTGAAAAGCTTCTGTACAGCAAAAGACATTGTTGTCAGAACAAAACAACAGCCTACAGACTGGGAAAGGATCTTCACCAACCCTATATCTGACAGAGGGCTGATATCCAGGATATACAAAGAGCTAAAGAAGTTAAAAAGCAATAAATCAAGCAATCCAATTAAAAAATGGGGCATAGAGCTAAACTGAGAATTCTCTGTAGAGGAATATAGAATGGCAGAGATGCTCAAAGTCCTTAGCCATCAGAAAGATGCAAATCAAAATGACCCTGAGATTTCACCTTACACCCATCAAAATGGCTAAGATAAAAAACTCAAGTGACAGCACATGCTAGAGAGGTTGTGGAGAAAAGGGGAACCCTCTTCCATTGCTGGTGGGAATGTAAACTGGTGCAACCACTTTGGAAATCAATCTGGTGCTTTCTTAGACAATTAGGAATAGCGCTTCCTCAAGACCCAGCTATACAACTCCTAGGCATAGATCCAAAAGTTGCTCAAGTACACAAAAAGAACATTTGCTCAACCATGTTTGTAGTAGCTTTATTTGTAAAAGCCAGAATCTGGAGACAACCCAGATGTCATCAACTGAGGAATGGATACAGAAATTGTTGTATTTTTACACAATGGAAAACTACTCAGCAATTAAAAACGAGGGAATTATGAAATTTGCAGGCAAATGGTGGGATCTAGAAAATATCATTCTGAGTGAGGTATCCCAGAGGGAGAAAGACACATATGATATGTACTCACTTCTTTAGACCTATAAGATAGGATAAACATACTGAAATCTATACACCTAAAGAAGATAAACAAAAAAAGAGGTCCCGGGGTAAGATGATCAATCCTTACTTAGAAGGACAAATGGGATGTAAGAAAAAATAAGTAACAGGACAGGGTCCTACCACAGAGGACCCGAAAAGATTCTACCTAGGAGTGTATCAAAGCAGAAACTGAGACTCATAACCAAACCTTTGGCAGATGGTAGGGAATCATATGAAAGAAGGGGGAATTAATAGGACCTGGAGAAGATAGGAGCTCCACAAGGACCAAATATATCTGGCCACAGGGGTCCTATATGTTTCTCCAACCAAGGAACCATGGGTGGATATAATGTAGAACCTTTGCTTGTCTGTAGCCCTTGGTAGCTCAGTATTCAACTGGGTATCCTAGCAAGGGAAATAGGGACTATTTCCGACATGAACTCAATGGCAGACTCTTTGACCTCCCCACCCAGCAAGGGAGGAGCAGCTCTCCTAGGCCACAGAGTACTTTGCAGCAAGTCCTGAAGAGACTTGATAAACCAGAGCCAGATGAAAGGTGAGGAGGTCCTCCCATATCAGTGGACTTGGAAAGGGGCAGGGAATAGATGAGGGAGGAAGGTGGGATTGGGAGTGAATGCGGTAATGTCTTACACTTAAGTTTGACACTGGCTATGAGAAGCAGCAGGAATCTGAGCATATTCTGGAGATACACCTAAGAAAGGTAAATGAATGGCTAGTGGCCCATATCATACCTATCTGGTACTTGCCAATACATATTCTGAGTTCCCATGGTTAAATGGAGCTGTTTTATCTCTGTGTATGCAACCTCACCTAATTATTACATTTGAGGTTTCTTAGGTCATCCTGAATGAGTGCCTATTCTCACTAATCAATTATTCTTCTTGCACTAGCTGCAGAGCGTGGCAATTCGTATTTTTGTCTTATAGACCATTTTATTAATAAACATGAGGTAAAATTCTAGATCTTTTTTTATCCTTCCTATGATGAATCAACAAGTTTACAAAGTAATCACAATTGTTCATTGATTTGTGGTATCTGTTACATACTATGTCATTTTCTCATATGCATATGACTTTTTCTTTTTCTTTAGCATTTTTATTTTTTAAATTCACTTTAGCCTCCTTCCTGCTCTCCTCCTGGTCGGACCCTCCCTCTCTTTTCCTCCTATCCTATCCCTCTACCCCTCAGAAAAGGGCAGCCCCCTCACCAACCTACCCCTGCCCATCAAGATACATAAGGGCTAAGCACATCCTCTTCTACTGAGGCCCAAAATGGAAGCCCTGCCAGAGGGAAGTGATCAAAAAACAGGCAACAGAGTTCATGTCATAGACAGTCTCTGCTCCCCTTACTCAGGAACCCACATGAGGACTAATTTGCCCATCAATTATCTGTGTGTAAAGGGTTTAGGTCCAGTTCATGGATGGTCCTTGATTGGTACCTCAGTCTCTGTAGGCTGCCCTGGATTCTCTTTAGTTGACTTTGTTAGTCTTGTTGTGAAGTTCTTATCCCTTCTGGATCCTTCTGTCCTTCCCCACACACTCCACTTTTCCATAAGACTTCCCTAATGTTTGCTGTGAGTCTCAGCATCTATTTCAGTCAGCTTTTGGGTGTAGCCTCTCAGAGTACAACTATACTTGGCTCCCTCTGCAAGCATAGCAGAGTATTATTCATAGTGTCAGAGGTTGTCTCGCTCTCATGGGGTGAGTCTCAGTTTGGGCCAGGCATTGGATAGACATTCCCTCAATCTCTGCTCTACTTTTATCCCTACACAAGCATATGACTCTTAGTAAGCTGTGATTGGTTCATTTTCTATAATAACTTACCAAATTGCAATCCATTTGTAACTACAAATTTACAACTATTGTATTCCAAGAAATATAAAGACAGTGTAATTTATTTAAATTTTTCATTCAGGCTGGATCACGAAGGTAGGGTATTATTTAGTTTTTTTTTTCCAACAGAGGTCAAGTAATTGAATTAACTCTTGTCATTTAATTGTTCTGATAAATATAGTGCTTCACTATATGGTAGAATACTTGGACAAAAGTATTTAGGAGTTAATAATTTTTTTCTAAAAATTTATTATAGACATCATACTAAAAATGACAAACCGAGGTATTTTACCATTATCTGTTACCAAAGAACCATGAGTTTAATTCTAACTTCAATTTGTACTGTTTAGGTAATTTCTGAAGTTTTATAATTCTAAATTGCAAAAGGTCATGGACCCCAGGAAAGAGCTTTCTCCTTCACTTCATCAAAGCATCAGAATTTCTAACTACATTCCAAGTAGTTGAGGAAGTGGTTAAAAAATGATCAAAATACATTATGTAAAATTTTAATTAAAAGTACATTATTTAAAATATAAAATCCTTAAAGCTACCATGTAATGGATAAGAAACACACTTGTACTAGATAGGAAAGAATAAGGAAATTCAGCAATAACTCCATCTTAGAAATAAGTGATAATTTTCATTAATTCAATTAGTTTTAGTCATTCTTTTTATGGATAATTTATTTTTGTTAATTAATACAATTTACATCTCAGTCATAGCCCCCTCATTCTTCTCTTCCCAGTCCCATTCTCCCTCCTGCTTCCCTCTCCACGATTCCACAAAATAGAGGATCCTTGGTACAAGAAACCCCATATGATCTATTTACATCAGGACTGAGATCCTCTTCCTCCCCTGTGGTCTGGGTGGAAGTTTCATCAGAGAGAAATGATCAAAAATCAGGCAAGATGGTCGATGTCAGAGATAGCCCCCACTCCTCTAACTAGTGAGCCCACTAGAACTTTTCCACTTCTATTCATTTGCTTGGAAATTTCATGATTTCCTTGGTTTTAATGGTTGAGTAGTATTCCATTGTGTGAATGTGCCACAGTTTTTTTTTTATCCATTCTTCTGCTGAGGGGCATCTAGATTGTTTACAACTCTGGCAATTACTATTTTCATTATTATCATTATGATTTATAATTTATTCACTTTGTATTCCAGTTATTATCCCCTTCCTCATCTCATCAGAATCCCAGCTTCCCTCCCTCTTCCTCCCATATCCCTCTCTTCAAGTTCACTTCCTCCTCCCCTATTGTCTGACCCTAGCCTTTCAGGTCCCATCAGGACTGCCTGCATTCTCTTCCTCTGTGGGCTGGCTAGGTTGCTCCAACAGGAAGAAGTGACTCCATGGCAGGCTTTTGATCACCTCCACCTGGAGGGTGTAGCCTTGCCAGGCCACAGAGGAAGACAATGCAGCCAGTCCTGATGAGACCTGATAGGCTACGGTAAGATGGAAGAGGAAGAGGACCTCTCCTATCAGTGGACTTGGGGAGGGACAGGGAGGAGATGAGGGAGGGAGGGTGGGATTGGGAGGAGACTAGGGAGAGGGCTACGGCTGGGATACAAAAATAATAAATTGTAATTAATAAAAAATATTTCAGAAAAAAGTAGGCAAATAAATTCATGTCAGAGATTGTCTCTTCTCCCTTTAATAGGGAACCCACATGGATTCTGAACTGGTTATGTGCTACATCTGAGCAAGAGGTTTAGGTCCTCTTGTCTTTGTTTGATGTATCAGTCACTGCAGAGCCCATGGATCCTACATTATTTTTGTTTTGTTGGTCTTATTGAGTGACTCCTGTCCCCCACTGGTTATTTTTTATCCCCCTTCCATAAGACTCCCCATGCTCTGTCCAAAGTTTAACTATGAGTCTCTGCATTTGCTTCAATCCCATACTAGTTGGAGTCTTTTAGAAGACATCTGTGGTAGGCTCCTTTTCTATCGCCTCTCTTCTACCACTTTTGGGTACATCTTCCTTAGGTACCTCCTTATCATTTATTATCTTTAGGTCTATAAATTTTAGTATGTTTATACTATATTATAAGGTTAATATCCACTTATAAGTGAGTATAGCTGTGTGTGTCTTTCTGGGTCTGTGTTTCCTCACTCAGGATGATCTTTTCTAGTTCCAAACATTTGCCTGCAAATTTCATGATTTTCTTGTTTTTAATTGCTGAGAAGTAGTCCATTGTGTAAAGTGTACCACAATTTCTGTATCCAATTTTCAGTTGAGGACATGTGGGTTGTTTCCAGATTCTGGCTATGATGAATAAAACTGCTAAGAACATAGTGGAGCAAATGTCTTTGTTGTAAACTTAAGCATATTTTCGATATATGCCTAGAGGTGGTATAGCTGGATCTCGAGGTAGTACTATTCCTAATTTTCTTAGAAAGCACCAGATTGATTTCAAAAGTGTTTGTACAGGTTTACATTACCACCATCAAGAGAGGAGATTTCCCCCATCTCTACAACTTCTCCAGCATGTGTAATTACTTATGTTTTTGATTTTAGCTTTTCTGATGGATGTGAGGCTGAAGCTCAGGGTTGTTTTGATTTGCATTTCAACTAAGGACATTGACCATTTCTTTTTGTTTGTTAGTTTGGTATTTTTTTTACTTTTTTGTCTTTTATTATTATTATTATTTTAATCGCAGGTCATTCACTTGTATCCCAGCTGTAAGCCCCTCCCTCCTTCCCTCCCAAACCCACTTTTCCTCCCACACGTACTTCCTGTCCCCTTCCAAGTCCACTGATAGGGGAGGTCCTCTTCCCCTTCCATCTGACCCTAGCTTATCAGGTATCTTCAGGACTGGCTGCAATTCCTTATCTGTGCCCTAGCAAGGCTGTTCCTCCCTCAGGGATGGGGAGGGGAAGCTCAATGAGCCAGTCATTGAGCTCATGTCAGAAATAATCCTTGTTCCCTTTACTAGGGAACCCACTTGGGTACTGAGCTACCCTGGGCTACCTCTGAGCAGGGGGTTTAGGTTATATCCATGCATGGTCCTTGGTTGGAGAAACAGTCTCATAGAAGACCCGTGGGCCCTGATATATTTAGTCCTTGTGGGGCTCCTGTCCCCTCTATGTCATACTAACTCCCCCTTCTTTCATATGATTCCCTGCACTCTGCTGAAGGTTTGGTTGTAAATCTTAATATCTGCTTTGATACACTGCTAGGTAGAGTCTTTCAGAGGCCATCTGCAGTACGTAGGCTCCTGTCTTGTTACTTGTTTTCTCCTACTTCCAATGTCGATCTCCTTTGTCTTTCTAGGTGAGGATTGATCATCTTACCCCTGGTCTTCTTTCTTGTTTATCTTCTTTAGGTGTACAAATTTTAGTATGCTTATCCTATCTTATAAGTCTAGTACCAACTTATAAGTGAGTATATACCGTGTGTGTATTTCTGCTTCTGGGATACCTCACTCAGGTGATCCTTCAAGATCCTACCACTTGCCTACACAATTCATGTTTTCTTTGTTTTTAATTGCTGAGTACTATTCCATTAAGTGTTTCTTTACCATTAGACATTCCTCTGTTCAACACGCTACGACTGTCAAAGAAACAGACCAGTGGATCAATGGAATTGAAATAAAGACCCAGAAATAAACTCACACACTTATGGACACTTGTTTTTGTTGTTGTTTTTATTTTCTTTTACAAAGAACCTAAAAAACATACAAGGGAGAAAAGATACCATCTTCAACAAATGGTGTTGGTCTAATTGGATGTCTACATGTCGAAAAATGCAAGTAGATCCATACTTACCACCCTGCACAAAAGTAGAGTCCAAGTGATCAAAGACCTCAACATGAAATCAGACACACTAAATCTGTTAGAAGAAAAAGTGAGGAAGAGCCCTGAACTCATCAGCACAGGAGACAACTTCCTAAACAGAGCACCAACAGTACAAGCTCTAAGAGCAACAATCAATACATGGGACCTCATGAAACTGAAAAGTTTCTGTAAAGCAAAGGACACTGTCATGAGAGCAAAATGACAACCTAGAGAATGGGAAAGGATCTTCACCAACTCTACATCTGACAGAGGGCTAATAACCAGAATGTAAAAAACTGTAGAAGTTAAACACCAACAAACCAAGTAATCCAACTAAATATTGGGTACAGAGCTAAACAGAGGATATAGTTTTTGTTCTTAAACACCCACCTGACTCACTTCTTAAATCATTGGTTGTCTTCTTCATGGGATTGCCTTTTTCCAGCAAATCCCAACTATTCCAGCAGATAGCTATTTTCATGGGTAAGATACATTGCTTTCTCTAATCTTCATTTATTTTTTTTTCTTTTTGTCTTATCCTAATCATCTTATTTATTTGCTAAGGCCTCTGATTCAAGTTTTCTTATCCTATTTGATTTATCTTTTTGCCCTCTGACCCACACACTAGCTGCCTTCTTTAATAACATATGTCTTCATTCCTCACTTACCATGCACCAAGGTTATTGTTTCCTAAAAATAAAAACATCTTATTAGAGGATCCAAGAAGGCTGCCCCAGGAGGACACTGTGTCTGAGGAGCAGGACAGTAGTGTAGGCATAGCAACTGGGAGACTGAGATCTCAGACCTAAAACACCAGCGTTTGCGACTGCCAGGTGAGCAGAATTCCTACGTTGGGGAAATCAAGTGGAAAAGTCCAAGGGACACCCAGCTATTCCCAGGAAAAACTCTGGAGGGTGACACGCTGCGCACAGCTGCACTGGGCGCCTAAGCCGCCATTTCAGTCTGGGTCACACAGTACCCAGGACAGACTGAGTTTCACCCAGATAACACAGGCTGCACTGGGCAGGCACACAACCCTCTGTGCCAACAGCCAGCATTTCAGTCTGGGTCACATAGTACCCAGGATGGACTGAGTTTCACCCAGATACCTCGGGCTGCACTGGGCAGGCTCACAACCCTCTGGGCCAAACCTGACCCAGGAGGAGGTGACAAGATTCCAGTCCAGAAGAGAGCCCTTAGCAGTAAGCCCAGGTCAGAGCTC
>CM053745.1:41207082-41217530 GCA_028658305.1 Pachyuromys duprasi | reverse complement strand
CCTGTGATTGAGATAAAAATAAATAAATAAATTTTTTAAAAATGTAGTTAAAATTAGATTTTTAAATTTACTAAAACTATAAGAAGTAAAATTCCTATGAAAGAAGCTAGCAAGACAAGAATGTTAGCCAATAAGCAGCTGAGGAGTGAGCCCCCTAGCTCTGGAAAGGAATGCCAAGGAGCAGGACACAGAGGCCACTACCTTATAACTCTTCTGTCTCACACTGAGATGCTCAAAAACACACCTTATTGTCATGTGTATCAGTAAGTGTATAAGCATCTAGGAAAAAACAATGGATTAGCTTCTCTTTCCTTCCTCCTTGCTTTCCTTTTTACCAAAAATGAAATAAGTTTACAGATGTGTTTGTCCATTTGTCTACACCTAAGTGTGCATGTTCATAGCAAGGTAATGTCATATAATGACAGGCTAATGACCGACTTATAAGAACCATCAGGAAGAAATAAAACACTGGGTACAAAGTTACCAAGACCTTTTCCTCCACACTAGATTTTTTACTCAGCAAAGGAACATACCATTTTCAAAAATCAATTTGGTATTTAAGAAGCCAAAGCACTTCTCCCTTTCCCCATAAACATGAATCATGTTCCTATACAATGTCATTCTTAAACTCATTACAAAAGTAAACTCTTCTTTTTAGTAAACTGCACAATGAGCATTCCAACTTCAGTTTCACTGACAATGTCAGAAGCCTCCATTCATCATAGTACTTGGAAGGCATATAGTGTCTATGAAATTTCTGGAGATTTTTTGAATGCATGAACAACAAATGAATAATTAATATTTTACAAATATGTTTTGTTATCTTCAATTATATCTTGGTAACACTGAGTAACTAAGGTGATCACATCATTTCTAAGTTTTATCTTCTTAAAATGGAGGAAAGGCATGACTGGGTAGCTACATACCCAAAAAGAATAAAGAGAAATGTAGGCACAGACTTGTTTTGTGTAGGCTTAAGAGATTTATTTTAAACAATGGTCTGCAGCGTTGGAAACCATGAGTGCATTTCCTGTTGACTACAGCATGGATGGGTGAGGAATCTGAACCCTAGAAGGAGTGACAAAGCCTTCACCATTTGTAGAGGGCACAAGGTTCCTGTGCTCACAGCTAAGCAAGAGAAAAGGGGCATATACTTGTTTCAGCATGTAAAGCTGGGGAAGGATATGCATAATGATCTGTGTTTTCCACAGGGCCAAGCTATACCAGAATCCCCCATGTTATGTTTATCCTATACAGTTCCTACCTAGAACTTTTATCCCTATCAGTCAATAGAACCCATTTTTAAGGAAGAGGTAACATTGTAAAAGAGTTTCTAGTATAGTCACATCTTTAAATTTGTTCTGATGATTGTCACCAGGAAACATTTTCCCCAAAGTTTCAAATTCTTCTCTGAGAGAGCGCCATGGAAAGATAAGCCTTTGTCATCCAGAGTTTTCATGACCAAAGTGCTCCAATGTTGCCTTACAAAAGCAACAAACAAATCCTCATCCCCTAAACTTATATAGTTTTTGAATGACTGTGTCTACTTCTCAAGTTTAAACACAGGTTTAATGTTTAAAGAAAATGATTAGGAACATAAATACACATGTACCCAGTACTGGATATTCTCCCAGAAATTGTTGTATTGGCTTTGGTTTTGTGAAGAAGTGAAAGCCAACACAGGTTCATTTGAAAACTGTAGGTTTATCTAGACAAGTGGTTCTCAACTTTCTTAATGTTGGAACCCTTCAATATAGTTTCTCATCTTGTAGTGATTCCCAAACATAAATTTATTTAATTGCTGCATCATAACTCCAATTTTGTTTCTGTTTTGAATCATGATGCGAGTATCTGATATGCAGGATTGAGAATGGCTTGTCTAGACCAAACTTGCCTTTAAGCAAATCCACAGTTATTCAAGGAGATCAGTTCCTCAATTAGCTAATGTAGTTCTGTCAAACTCAAATGAGACATCATTGACTGATTTGAAAAGAAATTTTTCCTCACCCTATTCTTCCATCCCCTTCCTTCCCTCTCTCCATCTCTCCTTGTCTTTCATTTTATTTCTTCCTCTCTCCCTTTTCTGAAATCTTTTCTTCATTCCTTTCTTTCTCCTTCACTCCCTTCACCCCTCTTTCCATTCATGTCTGTCTTTCACTCCCTTTCTGCCTGCCAACTCAGTTTTTCATTCTTATCAATAATGACATAAAAGACAGAAACAATGCAAGTGATATGCTTTTTATCACTAGGTGAATAAATTAAACACAAGTGTATTTATTTATTTTTATTTTTATATTAATCACAGGTTATATACTTTGTATCCCAGCCGTAACCCCCTACCTCATTCCCTCCCACTGTCCCCATCCGTTCCTCATCTCCTCCCTGCCCCTTTCCAAGTCCACTGATAGGGGAGGACCTCCTCCCCTTCCATCTGACCCTAGCTTATCAGGTCTCTTCAGGGCTGGCTGCAATGTCCTATTCTGGGGTCTAGCTAGGCTGCTCCTCCCTTGGGGTGGGGGAGGGTGTCAAAGAGCCAGCCTTTGAATTCATGACAACAATAGTCCCTGTTCCCCTCAGTAGGGTTCACACTTGGATACTGAGCTACTATGGGCTACATCCAAGCAGGGGTTCTAGGTTATATCCATACATGGTCCTTGGTTAGAGAAACAGTCTCATAGAGGACCACTGTCCCCTGATATATTTTGTCCTTATGGAGCTCCTGTCGTCTCTGGGTCATACTAACTCCCACTTTTATTATATGATTCCTTGCACTGTGCTGAAGGTTTGATTATGAGTCTCAGCATCTGCTTTGATACACTGCTAGGTAGAGTCTTTCCAAGACCCTCTTCTGTAGGCTCCTGTCCTGTTTCCTGTTTTCTCCTACTTCCTATGCCCATCCAATTTGTCTATCTAAGTGAGGATTGATCATCTTACCCCTGGTCCTCTTTCTTGTTTATCTTCTTCAGGTGTATAGATTTCACTATGTATATCCTATCTTATATGTCTATATAAGTGAGAATATATCATGGTTTCTGTTTTTGGGATACCTCACTCAGGATGACTGTTTCCAGGTTCCACCATTTGCCTGCAAATCTCATGATTTTCTAGTATTCCATTGTGTAAAAGTACCATAATTTCTATATCCATTCCTCGAATGAGGGACATATTGGTTGTTTGCAGGTTCTGGCTATTACAAATAAAGCTGCTACAAACATGGTTGAGCAAATGTCCTTGTTGTGTACTTGAGCATCTTTTGGATATATGCCTAAGAGTGGTATAGCTGGGTCTTGAGGAATCACTATTCCTAATTGCTTAAGAAAGTGCCAAGTTGATTTCTAGAGTGGTTATACAAGTTTGCATTCCCACCAGCAATGGAGGAGGGTTCCTCTTTCTCCACAACCTCTCCAGCATGTGTTGTCCCTTGAATTTTTGATCTTAGACATTTTAATAGGTGCAATGTGAAATCTCAGGGTCATTTTTTTTATTTGCATCTCCCTGATGGCTAAGGACGTTGAACATTTCTTTAAGTGTTTTTCTGCCATTCTACAATCTTCTACAAAGAATTCTCTGTTTAGCTCCATACCCCATTTCTTAATTGTATTACTTAATTTGTTGCTTTCTAACTTCTTCAGCCCTCTGTCAGATATAGGATTGGTGAAAAAACTTTTCCAGTCTGTAGGCTCCTTTTTATTTTTTTTATTTAGCTATATATCTTAAGACACAGGCAACTGACATGAAGCCTGTGAGCAAAGCAAACCCGTTTCTCTTTTTAAATAAGAGATCTAGTACCTAGTAGTTCTAACTAGCTAATGAACTGCCCAATGCACTGACAGTGTCTCTAATTGTCTGCTTTCTAGCTGAAAAGCTACCATTAACTTAGCATAGCCATCAAGGTAATCAGAGACCTGAGAAGGATAAATTATAACTTAAATAAATAATCTATGTACCAATCAAAATGACAGAGATGACTAGTTAGTCAATCACCTAGGCAGTGTCCCTAGCTACTGTGGTCTCATGGCATCATGAGCAGAGGCGGTCCAGCTGGGCACAGATGAGAGACTGCTTTTGCGGAAAGAGGGACATGAGAGAACGATCCCACCTTTCCTTTCAAATGTGAAACAATGTCTCTCCAGGTGTCCACAGCTTTGTCCAGAGGTTAGGCTGGGCCTTAGCAGTGGGCCAGTTGAGGCAGTATTGCCCAGTGGTTAGCATACCACAATCTAGAGTTGCAGTCATCTGTCATTGTATCCATATCTTCTCGGAGACCTTGGGGAGCTACTGCCAGGATTTTGGAACTCTTTGTGGCAATAAGCGTACACATGTTAAAATGCCATATTCATCAGATCTCTGACAAGCCTGAGGGCCAGCATGTCTACCTTTGTCATCTGCTCTAAACTGTGTCCTATAAAACAGAATGCTATAATCTTTAATTTTGGCATATTTTTAGATATATGTTTTATAACTATATTTTAAGTAGATCTATGTAGGCAAGTTTTATGATTACCCATTTTAGGCTTAACCTTAAACAAAAAGAACCTAAACAAAGAGACTAGGTAAATCTTAACATTTTAACCAACTGCAGTTGTTAACATACCTTTAAATCTGCTCTTTCTGAACTAAAATCAAAGCAAATCTTTTAATCAGATACAATTTATAGGGAGGCTAGTATTACCACTTGTATTAAAATTTGAGCATTAAAAAGCTTTGTACTTAGCACTAATCAGAGGACTGAACAAAGATGTTGGCAAAACTTATGGCTTTATTTTTTTTTATCTCTGAACCAGCATGGTGCCTGGCCACTGTGTAGTTACTGATGGCACTGTTACCTCTCATGATACAGCAGAACTCTCTGGCTCCTTATACATAAATGCACTAACCTTCTGCAACATATGATCATATAGACATATAGAATAAGTCTGTTTATGATATTTTCTGTTTGTAAATATTTGGTGGAAAAAATCTTTAAGGTTTAAAGTTTAGGATGTTGCCTATATGATTGTGTCAATCCAAAGGACATATGTCTACTTATCTTTAATTTTTCCTTAACATGAGTATGACACAACTATAGAAAGAACAGAGTAGAATAATTTCAACTCATGGAAAGAGTTCCAGCCCTCTTTAGAACTGAGGGTGGTGAAGGAAATAACATAATTCCAGGATAGGGTTTAAGAGCAATTTCTTTTCTTTATGGTGCTCCAAATTTCTTTATCTAAGTCTATGAACAAACCTGTGATTTAAGCACACATTAACCAGAATTTTCTTCAATACAACAGATTCCTGTTATGATCAATGCATTCATCTTCCATCTATTCCTTTAAGTGCTGACCACACTACATGGAAATATTGGTTTTGTAGTGATAGATGTTGAAGAAGCCAAGTCATAAACTTATGCAAGTGACTATTAGTAAATAACTTAAAATGTAAAAGAATCATTACAAACTTATCTTCTAATTCCTTAGTTCTCTTTCAAATTCCTAAGGATTTAAAGACAGGCTTTTATAAAAGAGAAGAAAAGATAATTAAAGCAAAAACAATGCAAAACAAAAACAAGCAAAACCTCAGAAAGCCTTGAATTTTTTAGTAAGTTAGTGTGCTTTGAAGGTGAATGAGTGATAAGTTCTTAAAGATGCTAATGTTACATTCTTCTCAGGTATAGAAGTTGAGAGCTGAGCACACCTAACTCATGTGTCAACCATGAATCATTTCAGAATTTTCTATCCTTACAGCAGTTTGGAGACAATGATATATGAAAATGTATTGACTTGAAAGAAGAAATTAATTAAAAATGAGAATTTCATAAACGTGGATGTTGTATAATCTCTAGGGTCAACTCCTCAGTGCAAAGAAGTTTCTTTGGGTTCTTGCTCTGAGTGCTGCTCCCTTTCTGTGACTAAAATGAATGTCCCAGGCTGAGAGCTTGCATTTTCCTCCCAGTACCTGTTCAGGTAATCAGTCAGAAAACAATGTGAATGCCACTTCCTCTGTCAATTAAATTAGGTCAAAAGTATAACAGTAGTGGAAGAAAATAGATCAGACAGTTAAGCAAAAGCCCAAGACACTAGCTCACCTTATGGTATGAGCAAACAATTCACTGTACAATGTCTGAAGAGAGCAAGCTCAGAAACTGTTAAATACTGTTTTCCTTTGGGTAAAATTTTAATTAAAAAAGCAGCACGGATACAGATTTGTGATCGTCACTATTCAAATGGCAGAGAAAGCTTTAGAATGTTAAAACTGCACAGTATATCATTTACATTATTCTTTGTATGCATTTAAAGATGATTCATTCAATGTTTGAAGAACACAGTAGAACACAAACTGTGTATGAGGCCAATCTTTGTGTGTCAGTGTGGAAATGAAGTCACTTCAACTACAACAAATTTGCTGGAATTAGTCATATTCTTAGAAAATTATAATGAAAATGAATTATAGAAAATGTGTTGTATAAACGAATTTGAATGTCCTGTTTCTTTATGAAGTACTAACTGAATTAAAAATATAAATGATGATCATAAGTTCTCAAAGTTTTAATAGGGAGAAAAATAAGCAATAGTAAGAAAACAAAGGCAAACAAGTAAGTTGAACTAAAATATGCTTATTAATAAAATATATGTATTTTTTAAAGACTAAAATCTGTAGCATTATTTTTAAAAACAACAGTGAGCTCCTTTTAGATGCTTCTAGCATCATTTTAAAATAGGCAGCATAAATAATTATAATGCATATTGTATAATTCTACATTTAAATGGTTCATATTCAAATACTGCACTAATCATAGAAATAAACCATATAACTGTTCAGTAAGCATAGGCTTTACTTCCTCTGTTTCAAGGAGTTTCATTATTACACCCAGATCGGTATTTATCAATTCAAAAAAAGTAGTATGTAAGCATTGAGTTTAGTACATATATTTTAGAATTTGTCAGTTCCTTGATATTGTTGCTAACAAAAGCATTTTCTACATTGGAAAGCATAGGTAGTCAAAAATTTATTTATATGAATTATACACATACATAAACTAGGCATACAGATTTATGTTTTGTGTGACCCTTTTAACTCTCTATACTTGCTGTTAAGTTGTATATTTTTCCACAAGAGCATGTAACTCATGAGAAAATGACTAACATTGAGAACTCAGTTAAGTCTCAAAAATAGGCATTAGTTTCCAGACATGACTCTCCTTTTGGGAAATCAAAGTTTTTATTGCTGGATAAATTAATGTTTCAAATGTGTGAATACAGATGCTGTTTGCAAATTTGTCACAATCTGTCTCCCAACAGAAGAATTTATACTGTATACAGTAATAGAAAACAGAAAACTGCATATTTCACTAAATTGAAGCTGTATAGAGAAGATTTATGTGATTATTTTTTGTCATGGAAACATGTATTGAAACCCCCATTATTTCACAGGAGCATTGTAAATGTATATCATATATTTATTTTTAAACTTAGTCTATATTTATTTTACAAATGCACAACACCCTTATTGCATTAAAAATACCATATTCAATCTGGGCAGAGTAATTTCATTACTTCAAAAGCCAGTTTACATTTTAAATCCTGAACATAATTTTAAGCATTCTACCTTATAAGTGTAATCTATGTGGTTTTCCCCAGAATTTATTCATAAGACCTGAAATTATGTCAACAGTTAAGAAAATAATTTGCAAATACATATAATTAGCTATGCACTAGATCATGATGAGAAAACAGACTGTAAGATGCCAATTTAAATGCAAATATAATATATAGGAAGAACTTGCTACTTGTTTGGATCTTTGTTCAAGATACATGGGCATATATGAAACTCTTGTACACATTTTGACATAAGTTGCTTACATCTTATGTTATTATTTTATGGGAAATATATAAAATAGCTCATGCTGTTGGCATAATTAAAACATCTTTTTCAGCTTTATGCTAACCTAGAAGGGAAAAGGAACTCTCCAAGAATATTTTTTCTTCTTGAGTTTACCATAACATTAACCTATAGATAAAATTGATGTCACAGGACACTGACCCAACAACATCACAGAATCTAAGAGACATGAGGCATTGCAGCTAGAGAGCTAATAACAGCCATTTCCAGAATGTTCTTAGGGCCAGAATTTATACTTTAAATCAAATTGAAGCCAAGCTTTCAAAAATTAATTATTAATTTGTAGTTTGAGTGGAAACTTTCTGGGAAAGCTGGAAGAATAAATTGGGTCATAAATATTTCTTGCTCCAATATCTGAGAGAATAAATTAAAAATAGTAGTAAAGGGGTGGGTACAGAGCAGCAGCAACCCAATGAGGAATGTGCCATAAAACTTCAAAGCTCGCGAGAAAACAAATAGAAGAATCTTGTTTTAAGAGATAAAGTTCATTTCTTATCCGGACTTTATTTTCTAGAACAAGGATCGACCCTGCCAAGTTCCTTAATGATCATGATGTATAAAGAAAAAAAAGCAGGGGGCTTCTTCCATGTACTTTGTACTTTAGAGAAAGGTTGGAAAGCCACATACTGGAAGACATCTATTTCTGGACTAAAGCAGGATGTAACATGTCACAATTAATAGAAATAAAATAAAATAATATAAATAATAATTCATAAATGCTACTATCACTTTTAAAATGATGTATGCCATAGGAACAGGATAAATAATAAGCATAATTTGACACAAGTTCAGAAAGCGAAGAACTGCAGACCTCCACAAGAGCCTCATTTTATACTACGCAAATGAAATTCAGATAAAGAAATGGTCTAAGATTTAAGGGAAGCCTCATTTTTCTAGTAAACATGTCTTCTTAGCTTACACACATTTGGGAAGCACTAGTGACATAAAACTTATTAAAACAAAACAAAGGAAAAGTTTGCAGAACAAGAGAAAGCTGAAATATGTCAGAGAGTTGAAAGGAGACACGAGGAAAAATGGGGAAAAAACATATAGCCTGCACACATGACATCAGCCAAACAGAAGAATTAAAAAGAAGTAATCAGCCAACCTGTCAAACTGCAAACGAATTAGTATATGAAACCCTATATGCAATGTGGACACGGTATGCATATTTGAAATCGCAACTCTTGGGAACCTAAGGAAGGAGGACTGTAGTAAGTTTGATGCCAAGCTTTACTACCTAACAAAACGCCAATCTAGAAGAAATATATTAAAGCAAGAAGACTGCAGGACCACTCTTCCAGGACTTCTTTGACACAGTCCATACAATTAGGAACAGAGCACTCTGTTCCAAGTTTCTCCATGCTGTAAGAAAACTTATTTTGTAAATTAAGGCTATGGATGTGAAAAAAAAATATCTGGTAAGAGGAAATAAGCTGGCTAAGAAACATTTTTAAAAGTGATTATTCAGGGAAATACAAGATGACAGTGATCAGTGCTCACCATGTATGAGGGGAGGGGATCGAAAACACCAAAATTTGTGAGTGGAGGGGCGGCTGAAGCCAGAATATCGGCATTGAGATTTCCCGCGTGAGAGGGGATAACCCATGAGCTGGGACAATTTGGATCCAGGTCACCCATGGATGTCTCCAGGGTCTGAGAGTGGTGAATATTCTTACCCCTTTACTTCTCCTTGCCCCAAATAGGGGTCTCCCTTCCCAGCAGCCAAATAGCAGACACTACTGAGCTCATGGATCTCCTACAATTTCATTTGCTCCTGCAGGCCCAACTCTGAAAGTAGACAACAATGGGATCCCCTGTGCTTTCCAAAGAGGCCTTCAAGCAAGTGCACCTTCAAGTGAGTGCTTGCAGAGGCCAAGATTCAGGGTACCACTACTCTCGCAGCAGCCAGACATCAGATACCTCCCACCCACACCTCCACTGCAAGAAACACAGGAATCCTTGGGAAAGAATTCTCAATATTGAAGCCCCTGTTCTGTGCGTCTCCCAGTAGAGTTCACGCAAACAATTCCTGGAGCCAAGATGGTGCAACATCTGAATACTTGGAGGACAGTACAATAGGCCTGTGGGCCACTGAGGCATTCAGGCCTTCTGTGCATGTTCATTGCACCTGAAAGGCCCCAGCACCCCCACTTACACTCCACCCTTCTAGGTATCTACATGCTCTAGCACGCTGTCCTTCAAGGCAAATTTACACACACACACTCCTGCACTTGCAAGCATGCACCTGCTACCTTCCTCCCTTAGCTACAGCTAAAATACCAACATCTACTCTTGAACTGGTGGACCTCTCTCATCTTCCTGAAGAATACTCCAGACTCCCAGTCTGAAGTACAGACTCCAGGAACAAACAGTGAAGGTTACAGATAAACAAACAGCTAGAGGTCAGCATAAGAACACAACAAACAAAAATCAGGACGTCATGGCTTCATCAGCAACCCAAAAATTAATGGGTATTTTAATTCATTGGAAACACAGAAAAATGATCTGAAATCTATGCTTATCCAGTTATCAGAGGCACATAAAAGACTCTTAAAGAAATACAG
>CM053745.1:41178036-41198259 GCA_028658305.1 Pachyuromys duprasi | reverse complement strand
CTGTCTCCTCAGGGCTGGCTACAATGTCTTCCCCTGGGATCTAGCCAGTCTGTCACTCCCCAGCTTGTATGGGGGAGGGTCAAAGATTCAGCCATCAAGTTCATGACTGAAACAGTCCCTGTTTCCCTCACTAGGGTCTTCAGTCCGGACACCGAGCTATCATGGGCCCCATCTGAGCAGGGGTTCCAGACCACATCCACACATGGTCCTTGGTTGTAGAAACCGTCTCATACAAGACCCCTGTGCCCTGCTCAGTAAATGAGTTCTGGGATAATGGGTGTGTGTCACTGTGCCTGGAAATTTTTGTATTTGATTAGTTATAGGCCTAGGACCTCAATATGAAACTTCTTTCCTGGATAATTACTTGTATTTGAGGTAGAGATAATGCTCAGTGTATACATTTGTCGTAGTATTATTTTTCATGAATAGAATGTTTTAACGCACAGAGGGTTTTAGTAAATAAACTGTGCCTACAGTGTTTCAATATGCAAACAATGCACATTTATTTATTTATTTATTTATTACAATTTATTGATTTATATCCCAGTTCTAGCCCCACCCCGTCTCCTCCAGGTCCCACCCACCACTGCTCTTCCCCCACATGACCTTCTTCTAGTGCAGTGATAGGGGAGGGCCTTCTCCCTTTCTATCTGACCCTACCCTATCAGGTCTCATCAGGAATGGCTGCATAGTCTTCTGTGGCCTGACAAGGCTGCTCTCCCCCAGGGGGAGGTGATCAAAGAGCCAGCTACAGAGTTCATGTCAGAGCTAGCCCTTGATCCTCTTACTAGGGAACCCGCTTGGAAACTGAGCTGCCGTGTCCTGCATCTGAGCAGGGGTCTAGGTCTTTGCCATAAATGGCTCTTCATTGTAGTATCAGTCTTTGCTGACCCCCTGGTTCCAGGGTTTTTTACCTTTGTTGCTCTCCTTGTGGAGCTCCTGTCCTCTCCAGGTCTTTCTAACACCCCCTTCTTCCATAAGGTTCCCTGCACTGTGTCCAAAGTTTAGCTATGAGTCTCAGCATCTGATTTAATACCATGATTGGTAGCGTCTTTCAGAGGTCCACTGTGTTAGACGCCTGTCCTGTTCCCTGTCTTCTCCTACTTCTGCTATCTGTCTTGTTTGCCTTTGTGAATGAGGTTTCAGCCTCTTCCTTAAGATCCTTCTTATTGTTTAGCTTCTTTAAGACTACAGATTTTTAGTATGTTTATCCTATATTATATGGCTAGTTTCCTCTTATAAGTGAGTATATATCTTATGTGTCTTTCTGCTTCTGGGTTACCTCACTCAGTATGATCTTTTCTAGTTCCTACCATTTGCCTGTAAATTTCAAGATTTCCTTGTTTTTAATTGCTGAGTAGTATTCCACTGTGTAAATGAACCAGAATTTCTTTATCTATTCTTCAGTTGAGGGACAACTAAGTTGTTTCCAGATTCTGACTACTATGAATAAAACTGCTATAAACATAGCTGAGCAAATGTCTTTGCTGTATGGTTGAACATACTTCAGATATATGCCCAGGACTGGTATAGCTGGATCTTATGGTAGGACTATTCCTAATTTTCTGAGAAAGTGCCAGATTGATTTCCAAAGCAGTTGTACGAGGTGACATTTCGACCAGCAATGGAAGAGGGTTCCACTTTCTCCACATCCTCTCCAGCATGTATCATCCTTTGAGTTTTTGATCTTAGCCATTCTGATGGGTGTGAGGTGGAATCTCAGGGTCGTTTTGATTTGCATTTTCCAGATGACTAAGGACGTTGAGTATTTCCTTATGTGTTTCTCTACATTCTATATAACTCTGTTGAGAGAATTCTCTGTTTAGCTCTATACCCCATTTTTAACTGGATTACTTGGTTTGTTTAACTTTTTGAATTCTTTATATATTCTGGATATTAGCCCTCTGTCAGATGTAGGGTTGGTAAAGATCTTTTCCCAGTCTGTGGGCTGTTGTATTGTTCTGTTGACAGTGTACTTTGCTTTAAAGAAGCTCTTCAGTTGAAAGTTCTTAGCTGAGGGGTTTGGGATGATTTCAGAACACCAGGATCATAAAGATGAACTTAGTATTTTTTTAAATTTTGACATCACAAATAAAATTAAAGCTTAATAACTATGTTTCTACTTTCTATTTGATAGAGAACATTACAGTAGCATGGGTATTATATTATTCAACTATAAAAATAAAAGCAAATATTAACAGGGAATTCAGCAAAATGGCTTTCTTTACCTTAAAATGCAAAACAGAGATTAAAGGAGAATTAATAATCTGCCATATATTTTGCTAGAAACTTTACAGAGGTGCTCAGGTGTATGCATATATGCACATTTGTGTGAACATGTTGGTAGGTCTCACCTTGATGACAATACATATTTCTCATTAAGGAAACTTTGGGGTCCTGGGTAAGAGGAATTGGCATTAGCTCCCTCTCCCTGATTTGCTTATTTATGACATTTGTTTATTTAAATTTTGTTTTTATTGTCTTTAGCCATAGCATATGGAACCCACCTGTTATCATCGGGAAGTTGTTCTGACTGTGCATAAGAGAAAATACTTTATTATGATCTAAATTATTATCACAGTGCAAACTTTGCAAAACTGAAAAATTTAAATGGCAATGTTTTTTAGGAAACATTTCCCCCCTTTGGCTACAACTGATTTTCAGAGGAAAACTTGAAATATTATTAAAAGAATAATTGTTTAAATTGAGGAAAGGATGACAAGGTGTTAATGTAATTTTTGTGCATAACTCTTTCTTTTTTACTTTGACCTTGTACATAAGTTCCCTGAAACAACCACCCCTAATGCATTTTGCATTTAACTAATGGGTTGCTGTACCTGTACTGATTCATGTGTAAATTATTAACATAAGAACTGATTGGAAATCCGAAAATTACTGATTTGGGATAATGGTTTTACATTACTGCTCCTTTTTTATTTCCATTATGAAATTTACTAATGGGAGGGCTAATAATGCTGTTTGGTATTTCCTTTTGTTTTACTTGTCACTACAATATCTATTGTGAGTGAATGCTTAGGAGTAATTTTGCCTTTTAAGGATCATAAACATTAACAAATGCTATTTGGTTCACTTACAAATGGCATGAGTAGGGCCATGAAATTTTCTTAACCTTCTCTGTAGCTCAATAAATCACAAACAGACAAGAACTTTAAGCAGGGCTTCAGTAGGAAATCAGCAGACAGATGTAGCACACATTCCTAACAAAATAATTCAGAACCTGTTTCAATTTATCAAATGCCTACTTTATCTGTCAAAGCAATGTCCCTTCTTCAATAAAGGGCATTGTTTCTGCAGCAAGGGGAAGGGTCTGATGCATTGTTATCTGCAAATGGATGGCGGGATAATGGAACAACAAGCAGTGTTTCAAGCTAAGAGATCAAAGGCCAGAACGCATTACAAATCTTGTTAAAATAAATGAGGGCAAGAGCATAATTCCAATAAGGACATTCAGAGCTTAAACAATCTCTCACTCTTTTCAAAAGAGATCCTTAAAATGATTCTTAATCCCACCATAAACACCAAAAGGTTTTAGAGCATCTTTCTAAGAAGTGCAATACTCAAAGGGGTATATTTGTAGAATTTTCATGCAAGCTGGCTATCAGGACATTCTTATGTGCTTGATCACATTATAGAATTTTTCTGGCGTTATGGATCTTCCTAAATGCTGCATTTTCCCATATGTGATCTTCAAGGAGAAAATTTATTTTCATATTGTATCAGAATGGAAAAATATTTGACTATGAGTATGCTAGTGAAATAAAGATGATTATTTTATTAAATAAATAATCTGAAATTAGTATATTTTGCTTCAAGTAATTTCACTATTTTACTAGTACTGAAAATGGAACATGTTCAGTGAATCCTTTCAAGTTTAAGATAAAAAATTTCTTTATGAGCAATGCTTAAAATGAATATAAATGTAAATGAATTCTAAGCATTAAATTATTTTACCTATACCCAGTTATCATTCAATCCCAGCCACACTTGGGCTCAAACATGTGTTTAAACCTAATCATGTCAGGTGTTTAAGATGACTCCTGCAGACTACATAATCTGGATGAGACATGTGACAACATAGCCTGATGTATTTGTCCTCTGCATGATTGAAGGTTGTCTCTGTTATCCTAATCTGTTTGTTTAGATTTAGTTATTTATAATGCAGCCATGACATTTTTCAGCAAACAGAATACATTAAAAAAACAAATCTGTAGTCATTTTTCTTGTAAAGAAATTGATCATTCATAAATAACTTTTGAATTGTATAATTATTAAATAGATTATTGTCAGAGGATGACACAGACATGCTAGACCATATGTATTAAGCAGTCCTAATTGGCATTGTGTTTGCAAGTGACTAGTTAGTTAACATCATGTTAGCCTACATTAACTGACTTACTGAAATTCTCAGACATGAAAAAAATCTGATTTGTTTCACATAATGTAATATAGTTATGTTTACTGTCCCACATTAAGGTTACATAATAGTGAAATAAAACCCAATTTCACCATCTGACAACAAACACAAATAAAAACATAGTAAATGATTGGATTATGTGAGAAATATTCCAAGCAAATGTGAGTTACAAAGTACAAAAGAATGTTGGCACTGAGCTGAAGTTATGGCATTTTTATCCAGAATACTTCTTTATTCATCCTAATCTTGGGAAAAGGTAATTTCC
This sequence comes from Pachyuromys duprasi, assembly GCA_028658305.1. Taxonomy (NCBI): domain Eukaryota; kingdom Metazoa; phylum Chordata; class Mammalia; order Rodentia; family Muridae; genus Pachyuromys; species Pachyuromys duprasi. Next base: position 41,193,559 of record CM053745.1, on the reverse strand, counting down.
CACCAGAATGCTTTTTTGTTCACACTCCTATATAGTTTATGATAATAGTATTAACTAGAATCCTCCCAGTAATTACAATCAAACTTATCTAAACATCTTATAGAATTGTTCCAAAAATATTTCAGTGGTTGCTATAACCATCACACCGTAGAATTAGATGTATTCTATCTCCTCGTATGCATTGTTTACTATCCTGTGCACTAGAAAGAAATAACTAAGTGCATTAGAAATAACGAAGACTACATCTTATCTTAGGAATATCACAAATCCATACTAAAAGTACAACTTCACTTTTTTGATTACATTATTTTTACTCTCTCATATTATATCCCATGTCGTATACAATTGAATTCACAATAGAAATTAATCTTTAAAATATATTTAGAAAAGTGCAATACACTACATGTTTTTATTTATGTTTTACCTTCAGCTAATTCTAAATCCACATGAAATATAATGATGTAAATTGTTGATCAAGAATTATAGATTAGCATGGATATACTCCTCTGCCTAGTTATTCATTTCCCATTCATTTCATTTTATGACAATAATAAATACTTATAATACACTGACGATATTTTAATACGAGGTCTGCTTCAACTCCTTATGAAACACAAGACTTAAAACAAGTTATGAATTTCCTTATTCCTCCAATTCGTCTTCAGAAAAATGGAAATATTCACGTCTTTAAGTTGCTTAAAGCATGAAATTATCTAAAATACACAAGATAATTATTTAAATTGCAGCTAGTGTTCACTAATTACAATAATTTTTGTTTATAAATTTTCAACTTGGAAAAAATGCTGCTTTGGAATTCACACTTAGGTGCTTATTATTTTCCCCTTGTGTTTACGTTCCTCTCATGCATCTTTCTGTCCAGCCTTGGAAAGTTTCAGTTCTCTCAAGGAATCTCAGTTTCCTCACATATGAAATAAGGAAAATGGTAACTACCAAGATTCACATTGAGTTGGTTTCTGCTCAGGTTTTCACATTACAATGAATGTTAACAGTGAAATTTTATGCAGTTTTTGTCCAACAACCTAACCGTTTTGAGTATGCAGTTACTATCTTCGACTACAACGCTTTACTTTCCAAAGCCTGGGGACATTCTGACCTAGTGCGGAAGTGACCACAACAACCTTTATTCGTAAGAAGATTCTACAAATACCACTAAGTGCTTAAAGAATAGTAGTAACATGTGTCACTCTCTGCTAAACCGAATTCTAAGGCCAAAAGTCCTCACAAGACTGTATAAAAATATGTTTGTTTAAGTGATTTTTAACATCATTTCCCGGGAGGTTTGCATCTAGAAATTCATGCGCATTTTAAATTGTCTCATTTGTTTCAAATATCATGTTGTTACAATATTCTGAATTTATAATAAAAAGTGGATCAATTAATAAAATTTACTAAAATTAATTTTAAAAATTAATAAAAAATTTAAAAAACGTTGACCACGGACCTAAGAATATGCTTACATTGAGAAGAATGTATTTAAATGAGACCCTGGGTTTTTTTCTCATTATTGTAAACATTAAGGACAGATTTGAATTTGAGCCTTCCTTAAAACACCCATTTTTTAAAATGAGAAATACGTATGAGGGGAAAGCACAGCTATTATGACATGAGCTAGAAAATTCTCCATAATGGTGACACATTGCTACTTATACAGCCCACAACACATTCTAATTCATGGAACTTTGGACTTGCAATTCAGGGCTAAGTGACCCTAAGGTTCTGACTTTGCCATGGGGTAAGGTGATAATTCAACCTGCACAGATTTCTTAGAGTTTGCCTAGCTTTTAAGGACACTAAGGACAAGTAATGACACAAACATGCTGCTCTTTGGAAAGTTGTACCAGTCTTTTTTAAAATGCCAGCTCTTGGGGAAACATTTACACATTCATCAGATGAGTAAAGTCCAAGTAAAATTATCAGAGAAATGTAAATCCGTTCAATGTAAGGAAACTCAGGAAGGGAAAATTCAAACTCTATTCCAGACTAACAGACATGGAAAACTAGCTCAGATGACAGCCGTTATTTAACAAGTCACTGGTAAAAAATAATAAAAACTGAGAACAATCATTATTCACAGAATGTTACTGTCTGAACAAGTGCCACCGAAAAATTTTTTGTTTCCATAATGCATAGAATGCTTTTCCTGGCTGACTTCAACATAGGTAAATGTAAAGAAGTTAATCAAGTTAATCAAGACTGATTTTACAATATTAATTATTGTTTGTCCAAACGTTTGTTTTAAAAAGTTAGAATTGCATTATAATGCACATTTTAATGCTAAATTTTCCTTCTAATAAGTGATTGAAGAAATTTGTAAAGTACATTGTTTAAATTAAAATATTGTAGGAATGTTGAAAACGAGTATTTTTAGACTATGTCTATACATATATTGCTAATTATTTATCAAAATAAACGTGTTTTAAATGTTATGTAACTTTTGAAAAATTTACTTCTAATTTTAAATTGCTATTGATAATGTGAGGTTGCTTTGAAACATTTTAAAATGTTAATAGCATTAATTTGGAATGTTGGAAAATAAAACCTTTTTAAACTACAAGGGCTTTTAGGATGACAATGATATTAACTATGCATGAATGTGATTAACAGACGAAAATGAAATAGATTAAAACACCTAAAATAATTCAGTGATTTAAAATTCCTCTGTACATATTAAATCAATAATCTTCTGAAATATAATGTGTGCTTTAACACAAAATTAATGTAATTTCTTCCATGAAAATTAGCACATTTTAAATGAAAGGTGTCTCCCAGACCATTTTATTCTTTGCTACATTTTACATGTGGTGCTTTCAGATTCATAATTCACTGTTGACATATTTCAAATAAAGAAAGTGCACTGTTGTGATTCTTTGTATGCTGTTTTCATTCAATTAACTCTATCTTTCTTTTTCTAAGCAAACAAGATGGCAATTTACTCAAACTAAGCTCATAATAATGTATATCAGCTGGAGTTAAACAAACACAGTATTGCTCATGCAACACCTTTTAAAATCAAACAGTTTTAAACAAAAGCAAACACTCACATAAATAGTGTTTCCCTTTGGAACTTGACTGTTGACAGAAAAATGATAAAAACATAAAAATGGTTTGAATTTGTAGGGAAGTTGAATAATTCAGGAAATGTTTTATTAACTGATAGCAGAGGAACAGGACTTTGGTCGTTGCATGACGCAGCAAGGAAAGAGTAAAGTATGTGTTATGGAGCTTTTGTTAAAATTCTAAACTGTATGAAATTTCACAAGGTTGTTAAAAACCGCATTCTTATCAAGCACATGCAAAAGTAAAATTCTGTTTCAATATCTATTTTTTCCTTTAAATGTTAGTTGCAACATTTTCCAAGTTGAATACAAAAGTTCACATAGTATTAAAATGAGAATGTGGTTTATAATTATAGCATATTATAACAAAAATTTAGAAGAAGTAGAATTAAAATTAGGAATAGATACTTTAACTCCATGTAATAGTTATGTTTGATCACTTGGATGTTTATATACAAAGGAATATGATGTATCATTAGCCTTGTAAAATAGAAGAAGAAAGCTCCTATCTCTCAATTAATATTAAACAATAATGTTTTGAATTATTTAAATAAAATATAAGATACATAATAAAAATATTTTTAGAAAAATTAAAATTTATATATTTAGAATTTTACATTTAAACTGACTTTACTAATTTTATGAAGTTTGCATTCTATTAGTTAATAAATAATTAAACATATATTTATCAAATATTATCTGCCTAATGCCATATGGCATGGTGTAAATAATAAGGTTTAAGACTGGTATTGTGTGCTGTTATGCTCGAGAGACGTTTTTCTTTTAGTAGCTGTGTACTAAGTTATTTTTTTAATCTCTTTCTTTATCAGGAAAATTACAGAACCTATTACAGAACCTTCTGATGAATGTATGAATGAGATGACAGGGCAGTGGCTGTTGAGCAGTTTGTCATTCATCTGGGTTTCCCTTCCTTCGGCACAGTGCTTGCTCCTGATGATGATCTAGACTCACACAGAGAAAATACTGAAGAAAGCAGCTGGTTAGACAAGTTTCACAAATCTGCCTTTCTTTCTGCAAACAAGAAATTTTAACTCTAAAGTTGGTTTCTTCTTCTCATACCTTACAGAATTTTATTCTTGAACACAAATGACATTTAGTATTAAACAGTAGAAGTTCTGAAAGAAATACTCCCTGTATGTTTAATAGTATTACCTGGTACCATCGGTATGAGGAAATTAATATTCTTAGTTTGAGCAATATGTGATCAGAGGAAGGAAATATTTATAATATATTGTATGATAATTTTGTTCTTGATTTGTAAATTTCAAAATATAAGGCATGAAATGTAAAATAATATAGTGTTGTCAGCATGGTATCATTTAGTAGGAAGAATCATTGGAAATAATCCTTAAATAAAACATATAAGAAAGTGTGGTAGAATATACAGTGAGAAATAAATATATATTAATACAAAATAGTATACAAGTACAGGCTTGCAACAATAAATAGTTCACGCAAGATGAATATTTTCAATGTTCTCTTTTGGAAAGGAAAGACATTGGTACTAAATCTCTGGACTATACTGTGGATCTCCAAACTACTATATGTATCAAGTACACATCTATGGCTATCCTGTTTGCATATTACTTTCTGACTTTGTACCTTAAGGCATGCGTTTATAGACACAGACACAAGGCAAATAACATTTTATTATGAATTGATCTATAAATATCCCTGTTACTGACAGTTACAATGAAATAATATATGCCTATAAGAAGTTATAACATTCTTTGCCACTGTTTAAATGGGTTCTGTAATATGGTTTCTGTTTTTTAATATATACAGTGATGACAGAAGTTATAGCAACCATTTACCTGAGAAAAACTGGTTGAGTGTAGTTTATGCAGATTTTATTACTGGATAGTGTACTCAATACATCTCAAGCAAAACATTGTGTACTTACTATTGGTTTGTCTATGCAAGCATATTCTTCTGTGCTACTGAAGGTATTTCAATGCAAATTTTCCAAAAGAAAAGGCTCACCTAAATCAAGTTTTTCCTTTTATTAACTAGTGTTGTTATTTTCTTGTTGTCATTTAGACTTTAAAAGTATTAAGCACAGATAATTTTATGAACTTTGATATTCTCTTACAAAAAGTAAAATATGATATATGAACATGTGACTGAGATTGTGAAAATATTCTAATATAGGGTAAGCATATTATTTGGTTCAAATATTTTGAAATCATCAATAGAAATTAATGTAATAGAGTATACCTTATATTTAATTATACAATATTTATGAGATTGTATTTCTTATTTCTTTAATGGATGCCAGCTATTCTTCTATGTCTTGAGAACTTGAAGGTTGATCAAAATTCCATAATCTCAGATTTCATAGAGCTCATATTCAAGGATGTATTACTAACATGAAATTTACTAGATGATTAGGCAGTATTTTGATTGTTTAAATTTAAATGTGTTCTTCAAGAATATAAGAAAATAAGTTAACCCTCACCTAAATTTCAAAGGCACTTTTGTAAATCCATTTTGTGTACTTGATTCATAAATTTTAAACTTAGCATATATTCTTATTTGAAAAGAACTAGTCTCATACTATCAAATTATGTGACCATGAAATTTAAAGTTTTATAGTTACCAAAAATTAATAAACTAAGAGAACTAGGAATTTGAAACAATATATTTTTATTTTAATAATGCCATTTATCTGTTCTATCACCTGAGTATCTCCATGGCTGCTGTAGGCATGAATACAAAATGAGAAAGTTTAAAGATACCTAGGCTGACTTTTGTTGCAGTGTTACGTGTTTCGTAGTTTTCTATTTTGTTGACATCCAGAATCTACTCTAAAGAAATACAATTTAAATTCCAAGATGAAAATATCTATAGCGTGAAGATTTACATAAAATCTTAGTTTTACATAAGAATGTTATCAAATAATTTATCTTTATATACTTTTCTAGAAATATTATAAATCTTTATTTAAATAATAATAATTATTGATAAACTCCCAAATGAAACTTTTACTAAATCTTATCTTTTTTCCAAATACTCATTTCTGAATGAATGTTATATTTATATAGAAATAACACATCTTAAATTTCTATATAAGAAGCTGTCAGGACATTCTAATTTTTCTTTGATATATATTCAAATAAAGAATTTAAGACTCAGAGAATTTAGTAATATGCTTAATGCTTTCCAGATATTGGTAATTTTGATTGAATCACATATCTGATCCATACAAATGTCACTTTTAACACTGTAATGGGTGGACTGTTGTGAATGTTTCTATCATATGTAAATGGTATACATTATCTATGATTATAACTTCTATGCTAATGTTAAATGCAAACAAAAGAAGCAAATATCATTCATTCAAACATCAAAGAATTGTAAAGTTTTCTGAAATATCCAGTTTACACGTTTTAGACTTGCGTTTACTGCAAAAGCTGCGTAAGATGGTTTTTATATAAATACAATCAAATAATAATGAAATAACCAATTTTTGAAAACAAATTTAGAGACCTATATTTTTCTTGGTGGACATATACGTTTCGTACTCTGAGTTAAGAGCATGAGGAATCTAGGACCTACACTGAAGGCCATAGATCTTCAAAGACAGCACTACTCATGACACTAAGTACTGTAGTATTTGCAAAGATATACAGGAAAAGTGATTGCTTAATGACAACTTGAAAATGAAAAACTTCTGGCCTAATTAAAAACCTGATAATTAATGGTACCCATATTGAACTCTTCCAGAGACCGTATCCATTTTGAGTTACAAATCAAAATCTAGGTATGTGCTATGATTTTGTATGTGTCTTCAAAAATGGAGCCAGCTAATGATATATGGTAAGTTCATCGTACTTTACCTAAAACTTATGAAAGTATTTCTTGATTACGAGTGAAAGGTGAAGTTGGCTTCTAATATGATACAAGGCATGAGAACAATCATTGAATAATGAATGCTACAGCTCTCTTTATTAAATTGTGGGTTCATATTTACTGAGACATTCACTATCATTTGCAAAGATAAAGTTGTCCTTTATTGTTAAACCAGATGAACAAAAGAAAAAAAAAACACATTCACATCACAAATATGCATATTCTTTGTCTACAAAACTAAGGGCAAGGAAGACATAAATTAAACAGGACTGTTAAATCCTATTAAATCCATTAAATCTAACTTTTTTGAAATTTACTGGCTTCTGTGATTGTAGACAAGATATCTCTTCGTTATTCTTTATCTTGATTTTATTTTATAGAATTCAGACCCTGATAGCAATAGCCAAAACATAATGGTGATAAAGACTGTGCATCCAATAATTAGGTTGTATTAATCAACTGTAAAAAATGGGAACTTTCTTCTGGAGGGGAAAGGAGCTCCATAAGGAGACCAACACAGTAAAACAAACAAACAAACAAACAAACAAAAACTGGGCCATGGAACCCTGCAAACACTGATATCCCAAACAAGGACTACGCATGGAAAGGTCCTAAAACCCCTGCTTCAGATATAGCCCATAGACTCAGTCTCCAACTGTGTTCCCTAGTAACGAGAACAGAGGCTCTCTCTGACATGAACTCAATAGCTGGCTCTTTGATAACTTCTCCCTGAATAGGGGCAGCCTTGCCATGCCACAGAGGGACGCTATACAACCAGTCCTGATGAGAACTGGTGGGCTAGGGTCAGATAGAGGAGGACTAGGGAGAGAAGAGGAAGGGTGGGTGAGTATGGTGGGAAAGGCAGGAAAAGGGCCACAGCAGGGATACATACAAAGTGAATAAATTATAATAAATAATAAATAAACAAAAATTTAAAAAAATATGGGGACTTTATAGGAATGCAACAATGTATTTATCTGCTTTGCATTGTGAAGCAGCACAGCCTCTAGCAGCATCTAGATAGTCCTGAATCCTGCTGATCAGAACATGTTTTGGTAGGAGGATATTGCTGCTGTTAAGAGAGAGAGGACCTCAGGACTACCACTTGATCTACAAAAGTTTTTGGTTTGGTTTGTTGTACCATATGAAGTTGAAAATTATCCATTCAAAGTCTTTGAAGAATTGTGTTGGGATTTTGGTGAAGATACCATTGAGTCTGTAAATTGCTTTTGGTAGGATGGTCATTATTTTTAAAAGTTACCAATCTATGAGAATGAGAGATAAACTAGATATTTAAAAAAATCATAATGCAATAATTTTAAAACAGAGTACAGATATAAACAACAACAACAAAAAATTCTCAACAGAGAATTCTCATGTGGCAAAGAAACACTGCCAGAACACAAAGGAGGCCATGCAGCCAGTCCTGATGAGACCTGATAAGCTAGGGTCAGATGGAAGGAGAGGAGGACCTCCCCTATCAGTGGACTTGTAGAGGGGCAGGGAGGAGATGAGGGAGGGTGAGATTGGGAGGGAAAGAAGGAGGGGGCTACAGCTGGGATACAAGGCAAATAAAATTTAATTAATGTAAAATATTAAATTTTAATTTTTTTAAAAGGTCAAAATCAGAAAGCAGTCAACTGAGTTCATGATAGAGAGGCAGCCCTGGTCCCCTCACTCAGAGATCCACATGGAGACTGATCTCTGATCACTCACCCCTCATGATGCAGCCTTGCCAGGCCATGAAAGAAAAGGATCCTGGCAGTCCTGATTAGATTTTACAAACTATGGGCAGATGGCAATATTGGCGATCTCCCCTTTCAGGGAAGTAGGGAAAGGGAATGAGGAGAAGAGGAAGGAATTGAGGAAAGCAGATTCAATTGGATATATAATTAATAAATTGTGAAGAAAAAATAAAAATAAATGGTCAAAAAGTCATCCTGAGACATCAGGGAGATGTATATAAAAATGACTTTGAGATCCCATCTTATACCTGTCAGAATGGCTAAGATCAATAACACAAATAACAGGTCTTGCTGGCAAGGATGTAGAACAAGAAAAACATTCTTCCATAGGAGGTGGGTGTGAAAATCTGAACAGGCACTATGAAAATCAAAATGACATTTTCTCAGAAAATTGGGAATGAACTTACCTCAAGGACTAGATATATCATTATTGAACATACATCCAAAGGTTGCTAAATTGTACCACAAAGACACTTGCTCCACTATGTTCATAGCAGTTTTATTTGTAATTCCACAAACTGGAAATAACCTATATGTTCCTGAACTTATCACTGGATTAAGAATATACGATATATTTAGGCAATAGAGTATTACTCAGCTTCTATAAATAACGACATTATGAAATTTGAAGGCAAATGGGTACAACTAGAAAAAAATAATACATCCTGAGTAAAGTAAACCAGAAGACAAATATGGTATGTAATCAGTTATAAGTGGATATTAGTTGTTAATTAATTAATAAGCAAGCTACAATCCACAAACCCAGAGAAGTTTGGGTAAAGAGAAGGGTTATAGGGGGAAGAATGGATATCCCTGTGAAAGGGAAATAAAATAGATTCTTCAGTTAGTCTCAGGAAGGTGGGGACTGGAGTAAAAGGGATCCTGTGGGTAGGCTGGAGGGACAGAGTATGGGGAGAAACATTAATTATTAATATTTTGATCTAAATTTCAAAAACTCCCACATCTAAGGCTCAGGGAGCATTATAAAAGAGTTGTTGGAAAGATAATAAGAGCTGAAAGAGTTTTCTGAGAGGGTGTCTCCTACTAATGTCAGAATCTACACTCTTTAAACTCGCACCAACATCACTGCCTAAACATGACCTAGACAAAGGCAACAAAAGACATACTAAATTTGCATGGGGAAACGCCGCAGGTTCTTAACCCTATGCAAAGGACTACTGGCAATGAAGGAATGCAGATTAGCATGTAATATAGGGTAAATATACTAAAATCTATAGTCCTAAAGAAACTAGACAACAAGAAGAACCCTACAGAAGAGGATTAATCCTTATTCTGAAAGGCAAACAGGATAGACATCTAAAATGGGAGAAAGCAGGGAACAGTACAGGAGCCTACCACAGAGGGCCTCTGAAAGACACTACCAAGCGGGGTATCTAAGCAGATGCTGAAACTCACAGCCAGTCTGTGGCAGAGTGCAGGGAATCTTATGAAAGAAGGGGAGACAGAAAGACCTGGAGGGGACAAGAAGACCAACAGAGTCAAAATATCTGAGCCTAGAGTGGCCTGCAAGATGATGAATCAACCAAGGACCATGAATGGAGAGGACTTAGAAACTCTGCTCAGATATAGCCCATGGGCATCCCAGTCTCCATGGGGGTCTCCTAGTAACAGGTGCAGTGGCATACACTGGCATGAACTCTGTTCCCTGCTCTTTTATAATCTTCCCCTGAAGAGGTGGCCTTTCTAGAACACAGAGAAAGAGCATCCAGCCAGTCCTGATAGGGGAGAGTCATATAGTAGGGGAGGAGGACCAGAGAAAGAGCATCCAGCCAGTCCTGATAGGGGAGAGTCATATAGTAGGGGAGGAGGACCTTCCCTATCAGTGGACTAGGGGAAGGTCCTAGGGGAGGAAGAGGGAGGGAGAGTGTCACTGGGAGGATATGTGGGAGAGGTCTATAGCCAGGACACAAAGTGAGTAAATTGTAATTAGTAACAACAAGAATAAGAATTTTCAAAAACAGAAAAAGTCTCCCCAAGAGAAAAGCACATCAAATGGTCAGCCATGAAGGCAAGAAACTTTATACAAACTAAAGAGGTAATATTAGGAATACATATGTATAGCATATACATATGTACATGTTTCAACAATAAGAAAGTAGATCCTGAATATGAAGAGAGAGAAAACAATTAATATAATAGTGTTTATACGAAGGAGAGGGAAAGTGATATTTTATAATTATATTAGACTTTCAAAAATAAAGAACTCAGAAGCACAGACACTACATTGTTATAATAATATACGGTAACTAATCAAACTCATAGAGCCAGAGAATAAGTTTGTCTTTTCCAGAGGTAAATATTAAGTTGCTTTTAAACAGGCATAACATTTTCAGTATGCAAAATTAATACAGTCTAGAAATCACTTTCTGTATCTATTACTCTACTGAGGGACATCTGGGTTGTAACCAGGTTCTGGCTATTACAAATAAAGCTACTATGAACACAGTTGAGCAAATGTCTTCATTGAATGGTAGGGCATCTTTTAGGTATATGCCTAGAAGTGGTATAGCTGGATCTTCTTTTTTCTTTTTTTTTAAATATTAGTTACAGTTTATTAACTTTGTATCCCAGCTGTATCCCCCACCCTCATTCCCTGCCAATCTCACCTTCCCTCTATCATCTCCTCTTTGCCCCTTTCCAAGTCCACTGATAGGGGAGCACCTCCTCCCCTTTCATCAAACCCTGGTTTATCAGGTATCTTCAGGATTCGTGCCAAAGTCCTCCTCTGTGGCCTATCAGGACTGCTCCTCCCTGGGGGGCGGGGGGAGTAGACGAGCTAGCCATTGAATTCATGTCAGAAATAGTCCCTGTTCCCCTTACTAGGGTTCACACATGGATACTGAGCTACTATATGCTACATCCAAGCAGGGGTTCTAGGTTATATCCATACATGGTCCTTGGTTAGAGAAACAGTCTCATAGAGGACCACTATGACCTGATATATTTTGTCCTTATGGAGCTCCTTTCCTCTCTGGGTCATATTAACTCCCGCTTTTATTATATGATTCCTTGCACTCTACAGAAGGTTTGATTATGAGTCTCAGCAACTGCTTTTATACACTGCTAGGTAGAGTCTTTCCAAGGCCCTCTTCAGTAGGCTCCTGTCCTGTTCCTGTTTTCTCCTACTTCCTATGCCCATCCGTTTGTCTTTCTGAGTGAGGATTGATCATCTTAGCCCAGGTCCTCTTTCTTGTTTATCTTGTTTAGGTGCACATATTTTACTATATTTATCCTATCTTATAAGACTATATAAGTGAATATATACCATGTGTGTCTTTCTCTTTATGGGAAACCTCACTCAGGATGATCGTTTCCAGGTCCCACCATTTGCCTGCAAATTTCATGATTTCCTTGTTTTTAATTGCTGAGTACTATTCCATTGTGTAAAAGTACCATAATTTCTGTATCCATTCCTCCGTTGACGGACATCTGGGTTGTTTCCAGATTCTGGCTATGATGAATAAAGCTGCTACAAACATGGTTGAGAAAATGTCCTTGTTGTGTACTTGAGCATCTTTTGGATATATACCTAGTAGTAGTACAGCTGGATCTTGAGGAAGCGTTATTCCTAATCGTCTGAAAAAGTGTCAGATTGATTTCCAAAGTAGTTGTGCAAGTTTACATTCTCACCAGCAATGGAGGAGGGTTCCCCTTTCTCCACAACCTCTCCAGCATGCGTTGTCACTTGAGTTTTTGATCTTAGACATTCTGATAGGTGTAAGGTGAAATCTCAGGGTCGTTTTGATTTGCATCTCTCTGATAGCTGAGGATGTTGAGAATCTTTTTAAATGTTTTACTGCCATTCTATATTCCTCTACAGATAATTCTCTATTTAGCTCCATAGCCCATTTTTTAATTGGGTTGCTCGATTTATTGCTTTTTAACTTCTTTAGTTCTTTATATATTCTGGATATCAGGCCTCTGTCACCATATAGGGTTGGTGAAGATCCTTTCCCAGTCTGTAGGCTGTTGATTTGTTCTGAGGACAATGTGTTTTGCTTTACAGAAGTTTTTCAGTTTCATGAGGTCCCATTTATTGATTGTTTATCATAGAGCCTGTGCTATTGGTGTTCTGTTCAGGATGTTGTCTCCTGTACCAATGAGTTCTAGGCTCTTCCCCAATTTTTTTTCTAATAGATTTAGAGTATCTGGTTTTATGTTGCGGTCTTTGATCCACTTGGATTTTACTTTTGTGCAGGGTGATAAATATGGGTCTATTTTCTTTTTTCTGCATCTAGACTTCCAGTTGGACCAGCACCATTTGTTGAAGATGCTGTCTTTTTTCCATTGAATGGTTTTGTCTTCTTTGTCAAAAATCACGTATTCATAGGTGTGTAGGTTTATTTCTGGGTCTTCTATATGGTTACAGCTTGATCTTGAGGAAGCACAATTTCTAATTTTCTGAGAATATGCCAGATTGATTTCCAAAGTGGTTGTACAAGTTTACATTCCCAACAGCAATAAAGGAGGGTTCCCCTTTCTCCATATCCTCTCCAGCATGTATCGTCCCTTGAGATTTTGTTCTTAGCCATTGTGATGGGTGTGAGGTAAAATCTCAGGATCGTTTTGGTTTGCATTTCCCAAATGACTAAGGATGTTGAACATCTCTTTAAGTGTTTCTCTGCCATTTGATATTCTTCTGTTAAGAATTCTCTGTTTAGCTCTGTACCCCATATTTTAAATTTTTTTAAATTAATTATAGTTTATTCACTTTGTCTCCCAGCTGCAGTCCATTCTTCATCCCCTCCCAATCCTACCCTCCCTCCCTTTTCTCCCATGCCCCTCTCCAAGTTCACTAATAGATGAGGTCCTCCTAGCCTTCCATCTGACCCTAGCCTATCAGGTCTCATCAGGACTGGGTAGCATTGTCCTCCTTTGTTGTTTGGCAAGGTTGCTCCCCACTTAGGGGGAGGTGATCAAAGAGCCAGTCACTGAGACAGAGACAGTCTTTTTATTAGGGAACCCACTTGGATACTGATCTGCCATGGGCTACAACTGAACAGGGCTTCTAGGTTATCTCCAGGCATGGTCCTTGGTTGGGGTATAAGTCTCAGAAAAGATACTTGTGCCAGATTTTTTTGGTTCCGATATTCTCCTTGGGGAGCTCCTGTCCCCTCCAGGTCTTTCTGTCTCTACCTTCTTTCAAAAGATTCCCTGCAATCTATTCAAAGTTTTGTTATGAGTCTCAGTATCTGCTTTGGTACACTGCTGAGTAGAATTCTTCAGAGGTCCTCTGTGGTAGGTTCCTGTCCTGTTTCCTATTTTCTCCTTCTTCCAATGTCCATCCCATTTGTGATTGGATTAATTGGTTTGTTGCTTTTTAACTTCTTGAGTACTTTATATATTCTGGATATTAGCCCTATGTCAGATATAGGATTGGTGAAGATCTTTTCCCAGTCTATAGGTTGTCCTTTTGTTCTGATTACAGTGTCCTTTGCATTACAGAAGCTTTTCAGTTTCATGAGGTTCACAAATCCAAAATACCTGGGCCCAGGGGGACCTGAAGGGAGCAATACTCCAACTAAGATCCATACACAGAGAGGACCCCCTGTTTAAAGCCCATTGACTGCTCTGTTTCCATGTTGGTTCCCCAGTAAATAGTACAGCAGTTGTCTCTGACATGAACTCAGTGGCAGGCTCTTTGATCACCTCACCCTGGTGGGTGCAGCCTTGCCAGGCCACAAAGGAAGAACACGCAACCAGCTCTGATGAGACCTAATAAGCTAGGGTCAGATAGAAGGGGAGGAGGTCCTCCTCTATCACATGTCAAGGAAAAGGGCATAGGGGGGAAAAAGAGAGTGTGGGAGGAACAGGAAGAGACAAGGGAGGGGGCTGTAGCAGGAATCAAAAGTGAATAAATTATAACAAATAAATCTATAAATAAAATTTAGAGAGATCTACATTATAAAATTCACCAATAAAAATATAAAGTAATAAAAATATCAGCTAATATTATGGAAGTTTTTCTGAATGAAGATTTGAACTTCCCATGTATGTATAGATTTGTGCCAACCTGACAAAACTAATTTTTCTCTCCATATATATATATATATATATATATGAATATATGTTATATATGTATATATGAATAAATTTTAAAAGTTGATTGATACTAAAGTGAACATTTTTCTAATAATTACAATAATAAGTTCTAACTGAAAATGATAGCTGGAAGAAAGGCTTGAAATAATATTGCAGACATTCTCTTTCATTTTCTTCCTAAGTCCTTCCTCGATTTTCTTATGCTGTGCCAAAATTTCCTGGGCATTCTGTTTCCATGGGGGTGGAATTGATCTATTGAAATTTTCCCTTTGTCAGCACTGGCTAAGGAAACAGGTCCCTAAGGTTTAACCATCACAAGCTATATTTCAGACTCTCAGAAATTTTTGTACTAGTACAAAAAGGAAAACATAACCAGACGACAGGGGCTATACTCATGGTAAATTATTGTTCCCTCCTTTATCTTCCGTTAAAAATCTAACTGTAAACAATCAGTCTTTCTGTGATGATATAGTTCTAATTGTATTTCGGATCCTATGTTAAAATACCTTGACAACAAGTTAAGGCATACATAATTCCTTTATAGCTAACACTTCCTGGTTATAGTCCTTCACTTCAAGAAAGTCAGTTTTAGGATCATGGGCCATGGGTCATGGGATCATGGGTCACATCATATTCATAGCCAATAAGATCTCAGCTATTTATTTATTGTTGATCTTAGAGCCTGTGCTGTTGGTATTCTATTCACAAAGTAGTATCTTGTGCCAATGAGTTCTAGGGTCTTCCCCACTTTTGCTTCTAACTGGT
>CM053745.1:41144238-41177536 GCA_028658305.1 Pachyuromys duprasi | reverse complement strand
TGGAGGCCTTCTCTGTGCGGCCCGTGGCCAGACACCCGAACTGGGGTTTTTGCTGGCAGATGCGTGCAACTTTCGCCCCCAGTGTGCTGTCTGGTCAAGATGGTCCCTGGATCCTCCCAGCTGTGGGTTGAGACAGAACTCGGGTTCCCCCCAGACCCGCAGGCAGACTCACACACTGACTAATTTTTCTTGGCGGAAGCGTTCGGAGGCGACCCCGCAGTGTGCGGACTGGTCAAAATGGTTCCCCAATCCACTCAGTCTGGCGTGGTTCCGATGATTGGTTCGTGCCCGCTGCACACCCGAGGGTCGAAGCAGAACCCGGGTGCAGTGTGAGCTTGCAGGGTGCAGTTCAGCGAAAACGGCACCAGGCTCCTCCTGAGACTGCCCGGGAGACAGTCTATAATGGCGGGTGCGGGCGCCCAGCGCAGCTGCTCATTCAGATCAGAGCTGTGCGCCGCTGGTCACAGGGAAATTTCTCCAGGTAATAACTGGGTGTCCCTAGGATTTTCCCACTTGATTTTCTCACCGTAGGAGTTCAGCTCACCTGGCACTCACAATGCTGGCATTTTAGGTCCCAGAGTTCAGTCTCCTGGTCGCTGCATTGTTTCTGCTCTCCTACTCCTCAGACACAGTGTTCTCTCGTGGCAGCCATCTTGGATCTCTACCAAAATCTTATTTCTAAATGTCTCAGATCCCAATAATTTTTACACAGTAGAAAGTGTGAGATAGTTTTTAAAATGTTACCCATAACAGGTTTCCCTATCTCACTTTCAGTGTGCATTCTAAATACAATCTTAACTTTATCCCTTGTGCATTTATCATTTAGGTTTTTCTTGAAAAATGAAAAATAAAAACAAAGTCAGGACAATAAACTAAATGGCCATAAACCCTTCACAAATTGAGAAATGGAATGGCTGTATTGATTATTTTAGTGTCAGAAATATTCTGTGTCTATAGAGTTGGCACCTTCTGATGTTGCATTTTCTTGTTTTGGCTGTTAAGGTACTATTTAATGAACCAGCTCCTTCATCTAGTCAATAAATGTATTCTTGTCTTCTCAAAAAGTTACCATACTTTCTTAGCACTCCCTGATAAATAAAATAAAGATGATTAAAGTATTTGACAAACAGGGTTCAATTAAAATGCACATTTTGTCTAAATAATACATGCTTTCTTACTCCAGTGATAACACTTTTTGTTTGTTACAGACTCATAGAAACACAAAGGATACGTATTCTGTTCAAAAATGTCAATGGAATGAAACACTGTCATAGAATAATAATCCCTTGTTTCAATGTAAATGCCCAGGGAAAACTAATATGTTCCCTTTCAAAGCAGGGAACATTGATCCACTGAGTATGTCCTATTATAATGACTTTATTTTATTCTGCCAAGGAGTTGATGTAAATTCATTCAGTTATTCTGATAGAAGTATGCTCCAAAATTGACATTGTGTGCTATCGTACTACTAAAGAGATGAAAACTGCTGCATTTGTGTTGTTAATGTAAAAAAAAAAAATGAGCTTCTTCAAGATCACAGTTAGCAATTAGAAATAATATATAATAATTTTCCTCATTTTCAAGTATTTTCCACTTTAATAGCCATTCAGTTACATAATTCTGAATAATGGATATTCTATTGAAAATTCTATACATTCTATACATCAAAACACAGGTATATAACTGAAAATGTGTGGCCAATAGTTTTTCAAGTGAAAGTAAATGCTACTGTAATAAAATCTGATATACAGGCATGCCTAGTTTTCATAGTATTTTAAACATAAACAGCAAAAGAAGAGAAAGCTGGAGTTACAGACAGAAATGTAGGAAATAATACATTTCTATGCTTAAATAACATGAATATAAATACATAGGACGGTACACAAGGCATCTGTAGGTGGACACATTTTGCCTGATGAATAGTACCATAATCTTCTAAAGAATTTTGTACCTGACTTTATGGTATACGCTGTGCCACATGGTATATGATATCTGCATTTCTTTTTGTCAAGTGATATTAACTAGAAGTCCCAGAATCAGACATATAACCATATCATTTCCTACATATCATTGCTTCTTCTTGCTAGGTGAAAAAATGGCTTCTGATCACATAACAAATGAAACTCTATAAGAAGTACAGTCACATAAGTAAGTACATTTTTATCGAAATGATGTTCAGCTCTTCTGGAAATAAATTCATAATAAAAATTTATAAAATAAAAGCCTTTTAAATGGACAGATTGTATTTACATATTTAGAAATATAAATACTATATATATATATATGTATGTATATGCATACAAGTAACAACAAGTAAGAAAAAAAGAAGCCATGCATCTGAGAGTGAATGTGGGCAATTGGGGGTTGGAGAAAGTAAAGATAGTGAGGCACTTTTGTAATATAGTATAATTTCAAAACTGATATAAATAGTATAAAAATAGAAGCTTTACAGAATATATAAGTAGTACTTCATTTCAATCCAATATACTAAAAAAAAGTTTTCTGTAGGCAACCTAGAGCCCCATCACATTCTTGGAGCCTAATCTCTGTCTCTCTTTCTAGCCATATTTATTTACTTATATTTTCTCTTTATTTTGTACATATAAAACCTGGCCCTGCATATGTCCAGGACCAAATTATATTATTTACATTGCTGTCTATTTCCGTAAAGGTAGCAATCTTTCAGACAGCCACTGCTTCAGTGAAAATAAGGCACAATAATCAGTAAGTAAACCAGTGTTTGTACCTTTTCATAAAAAAATTAAACAAGTTTCTTGTAAATAAATTTATTTATTCCTTGGAATTAGTTGCAAGAATAAAACATATTTTGCATGTATTTACCTACCATTACCTCCATTCAACTATTGTAATTGCTTTTCCTTCAATCTCATTCCCAAATTCATGACTTCTTTTGGTTATTGTTACTATTAATAACCTCTGAGTCCAATCTGTGCTGTCCTTCTGCACATGGGTATGGAACCATGCATCAGGGAATGGTCAAACCACCAGAGACATTAGCCACAAGGGAGAATGGCCATCCCTCTTTAAGAAGTGATCAGATGATTGTAGCTCCTCTACTCACTGTGAGGCCTCCAGTGTTACTTCCCTCAAAATACCAAAATTTTTACTCCCTGATCTTTTATATGTCTTCTGTATATGCTAATAGTATTGTGAGTTGATAAATGCATCAAGTATTTCATGTCAAGTCAAGAGTTCAAAATGTATTTACTTTGTTGGGCCAAAATAAAGCCCGAAATTTGATTGATGTTAAGGCAGATTTGAAACATCTAGGACTCAACGAAAGCTGTTTATGCCTAGGGACCTAATAGGTATACAACAGAAGCAGAACACTGATTTCACCCCTACAAGGGATGTGTTACTAGCTTTAAAAAAGGAAATATCTAATGAGAAATGTTGCCAAGCATATCTGTACAGGTTAACAACACCAAGAAAAGCAGAACTCTTGTATGTTTCCTTGAAAATGTAAATAATGATTTAATTCTCTGAATTTCATATAAAGACTAGATATTGACATAAAAATGGAAAGTTATCTACCTACCTACAAGTTTTTCCTGAGAGCACTATTGAGTATTAATTAATAGCGACCTGCCAAGAACTTCAACTGTATTTAGTTGTGTCAGCAAGAACGTAATAGAGACCAAGCTACTGTTCATTTCACTCTATTTTGATATAATTACAACCTGTTTGTTCACCTTTCTTTTAATATGATGCTTTATGCCTCGACATAGTGCACACTTTTATCATGTTAATATTATCTCAAATACAAAACAAACAAACAAAAAAGAAATAACAAAACTACTTTTCACTTATTCTACCAGGTCATGCATTTATTGTCTACACCTCTTGCATTTTGCTCAAAAGCCTTAAAAGCCAGAGATTTTTTCCCCATGATATAATTTTTGAGAGTTTTCATAAGCATATAAAATGGTTCCAAAGCATTAATTGGAAACTTTTAAGTTCACACATCAAAATACATTTTTATTTCAGTGCTTAATAACTCACAATTAATTTATAAAGCAATTTTTAATTTTGGCTTTTCTGCCCACTGATGTTTTTACTCATTTCAACAAGAGATATTTTCTCTAAATCATTCTACTATCTTAAATGCATTAGGATAGACACATTTCCTTTCATACCTAGTTTTAGTGACTATGGCTCAGTAGAAAAAATCAATTAAGATATACTTAAAATACTGTAATTTAGGATCAAAAATTACAATAAGTAGGACTAACATTTTCTTGATTATATTTCTAGAGGAAAAGTGAAATGAGGATATATATTGCACTTTTAACTGAATAAATCAATACCATTCCAAATCCTTCTGCGTTATTTTAAAGTGCCTTTGTTTAAGAAAATCCATAGTGATTAATTTATTAACTCCAAGAGCCATTTAAAACCATTGTCTAACCTTTGAAATATTTTATAATTTTAAAGGCTTGAGGAGTGCTATAATCTCAGAATTAGTAACTTCCGTTCAAGTCAGGGAACATGTTTAAAAGGACTCACATCTTTGATATTCTTCCCAATATATTTCCTTATAAGCCTTTTTCTATATGTCTGTATTTCTGCTGTCTCAAGACAAAATACAGGACACTTACCGATGTGAAATATGAGACTGGATTTGTTAGATGTTTGCCTAGATTTAGGAATTGTGTAATTTTTGCACTGAAGAAAATTTTAATGATAACACAGGGGGAAGAACTCACATGTTCTCAAAAACAAAACAAAAAAAAATCTAATCTAATATAGTAATAGTGTAGTTACAGAATTTTAAAAATAAAGAGTACATATTTCATCAGCAAGCACTAGCTTAGTTCTACACACATTTGTGCACTCAGGTGGACACACAATGTGTTTAGGAAATGAATATATTTAATTGCATTTTTGTTGTGTGTGTATAGAAAGAAATAGATAAGGCTTGTTTTCTAGTAATGAGTGCATTCATCCAAAGATGACAAATAATATAACAAATAATATAAAATCTGTTTGTTTGTGTATACTCATCTGTGTGGGCTCATCTGTGTGTGCACATAGCTCAATCTTGAGTTTCTTTCTCAGATGATCTCTGAAGGATGTACTGAAATAGGGCCTCTAACTGAACCTGAAGCTCATTAATGTAGCTGGACAAGCTGAAGGAAAAGACCCATGCCTCCCGATATCTCTATTTCCTTCTTTCTGGGAATATATATATCAAGCTTTAGCATGGGTACTTGGGTACAATGCAGGTTTCCAGCACAAGGCATGGTTCCCATTTTCATTAAGTGTGTCTAAAAACCAGTTATTGGGTTGTGGAAAATTGGCAAATATGCATATCATTTCTGCACCCTTTGGTATACCCTCCTTCACTGTTAGTGGGACTGAAAACTTGTGCAGCCACTATAGAAATCAGGGTGGAAATTCTGCCAAAACTAAAAATAAATCAACCATATCACCCTGATATAACACTCTTTGTTTTAGTCTCAAATACTCAATATCCAATTGCAGAGATACCCAGGTTCTCATACTGAGAGATACTCATGAAATAATCATGTTCATTAGTGCTCTATTCATAAATGCTAGATAATGGAAACAATCTCAACATCCTTCTACTAACACATGGAAATGTGGTAAGTATACACTATAAAATAATATTCAGCTGTAAAGAATAACAAAGCCATGAACTTTTCAGGTAAATAGATGGAAAAAGAAGAGCATATTCAATGAGGTAATCCAAACATAGAAAGATAAATGTAACATGTTCTCTTTTATTAGAGTCTGGAAGTTACAAATCTTCAGATGTGAGTATATAGTCCATTGCAACTACAGAAAACAGGAAATTAAAACCTGTCATTGTTATGGTAGACATGTTGGAGAGCAATACAGAGGGGACTAACAGGGCATAAGTGATCTGACCAGGGAAATAAAAAGAAAATACAGTGGCTCTTAATAAAAAGAGAAGGAGGTAAATACAGAATGAGGAATAAAGGTGAAAAGGCAACAAGAATGTCTGAAATAAGCCATAAAGAACCATGCTATTAACTATTTACATTAAACTTTTATAATAAACATGATTCTGTGCATAAAAACACATATATATGAAAATTTGCCTTATTGTGGGCTAACAATGTTGTCTCCAAGACATAAAGAACATCTAACAGAGACCGCAATACTAGAAAGTTATGTAACCTATAGTTTTAGAATCCTAGCAGAAAACTAGATATTAGCACCAAAGAAATTCTGGATGCTATGGACTACAAGGAAACAACAGCATCTTTTAAATGATCAATAGGACAAAACTTAAATTCAAAATAAAATATTTTAAAAATTCAAAAGACAAATAAATGTGAATATCATGTATCAACATTTGAAAGATACAACAAAAACAGCATTAGAAAAGTTGAGAGTAGTAATTATTTTTATCAAGAATAATTTAAATATACTGATGATGGATGTCAAGGATACGGAGAAGTAAGAAAAAACATTTTTTACAAGGGGAGAAGAAACAAAGAAGAACAGGTAAGAATAAAATAAAAACTTAAAACCTGAAGGAAAAAAAAACAATGAAACATAAGCATCAAAACACACACTTGGTGAGGTGATTTCCCAGCTGGCACAGCTAAAATATAACTTCTGCATCTAAGACTCAGGGATCATGGTAAGAGATTGCGCATTCCAAGATTAGAATCTTCCACGATTCTAAGAGAAAGATAAATAGAGTTTAATATGTGGTTTGTGTTTCCTAAAACTGTCAGAAGCTACCACCAGGTAATCTCATGAGCTAGCTGCCTTACAAACCTTCGACAAGAATACCCACAAGACCTCAGCTCTTCAGAGCATCAGAAACTAAGGAGCACTGAGAGCTTCCAGCACAATTCTTCAGAGACCACAAAAGAGCAATATTCAACATCCTGGGTAAAAACAGAAAATCCAGGACAGCTGAAAGCAATCTTGCAGAATAAAGAAACTTCTGGAGGTCTCACCAGAAGTTGTACTATAGCTGTACAACAGAAAAAAAAAAGCATGATATTGGGGGGGAGGGGCAACAGATATGGTGATCAATGCATTCAAGTTGTAAATCCACACAATTATGGATGCCTGATATTTTACAAAGAAGCCAGAAATATAGAAGCGATAAAAGAAAGCATCCTTAACAAATGATTCTGCTATCACTAGATGTTGGCATATAGAAGAATACAAATAGATCCATATCTATAACCCTGCACAAAACTCAAGTCCAAGCAGATAAAAAAAAAAAAACCTCAACATAAAACAAATACACTGAACCCAATAGAAGAGAAAATGAGGAATAGTCTTGAATGCTTAGGTACAGAAACAACTTCCTGAAAAGAATACCAATCAAGTAGGCACCAACATCAACAATCATTAAATGGGACTTCATGAAACTGAAAAGCTTCTGCACAGCAAAGGACATGGTCAATGTGACAAAAGATTAGCCTACAACATGGGAAAAGATATTTACAAACCCCACATCTGAAAGAGGGCTGATACAGAAAATATATAAACAAGTCAACAAATTAGACACCAGCAAACCAGATAATCCAGTTAAAAATGGGGTACAGACCAAAATAGAATTCTCAACAGGGGAATCTCAAATAGCTGAGAAGCTCTTGAAGAAATATTCAACTTATTTTTCAATAAATGAAATGCAAATCAAAATGACTCTGATATTCCATCTTACACCAGTCAGAATAGCTAAGATCAAAAACACCAGTGACAGCATATACTGATGAGGATGTGACACCAAGGGAGCCCTCCTCCATTGCTGGTAAGAATGCAAACTTGTACAGCAACTTTGGAAATCAATATAGTGCTTTCTTAGGAAATTGGGACTTGATTTACCTCAAGACCCAGCTACATCATTGACAGTTTATACCCAAAAGTTGCTCCTTCTTACCACAAAGATACTTGCTCCACTATGTTCATAGCAGCTTTGTTCCTAATAGCCAGAAACAGGAAACAACCTAGATGTTCTACAACCTAAGAATGGATAAAGAAAATGTGACACATTTACAAAATGGTGTATTAATCACCTGGTAAAGGTGTCCTGGAAAATGTAGGAGTGGCTAGCCTTGTCCTCCTACTGGATTGCCTTGTCCAGCCTTGATATGAGCTGAGGTTTCTAACATTACTACTTGATATGCCATGTTTGGTTGACATCTCTAGAAGGCCTGCCTTTTCTGGAGAGAAACAGGGGAATGTTGGGTGAGGAGGGAGGAGATGATGGGGGGGGGGTGAAACGAAGAGGTGTTGGGGGCAAAGGAGGGAAGGATACTGTGGTTGAAATGTAATATAGGAGAAAATAAATTAATTTAAAACAAAAAGAAAAAGTTTCTGCCTGATCTGGGGAACAACAGGAAAGCAGTCATTTAACATATGGGTAACTAGAACCACAGTTGAGAACCACAAGAAGAGGAAGGGTTTCCTCTCTGATCACCCTAATGTAGAGTGCACATCTGACTAAATCCGTTCTGTGAACCGCTCAACATTCTGCCTCAGAGACCCTGATTTTTGTTATTTAGATTTAATAGATCTCACCACTGAATATTACCACTATTCCTGAATACCCTCAGATATTTTCAAGAGAATTTAAATTATATAAGCCTCTTTGGACAAATGATGTTGAGGGAAGACTGGTGCTGTTTCCTCTTTTGTTGCAGAATCGTCTCATACAATATAATTTCTCTCTCTCTCGCCTCATGCAATACCCTCTTGTTCTCTGTGTGTTCAAGAGTGTGTTTGAGTGTGTGTACATGAGAAAGAGAGACTTCAGCTCAAAAAACTAGTGTTATTAAGACATGTTCTATGGGACAAAGACAAATTTCCCTGGTGAGAGTGAATAGGTTTTGAGAAAGTAATGCACTGCAGCATTAAAAATGTTAGAGTGTTGGGTTCAGTGGGGGAAACAAGAATGGGTAGGAAATATGCAATACAAAGAAGATTATTCATCAAACAAGCTGGCAGTCCATAACTGAAAAAGACAAACATAGGAAACTATAGGAACTATCAATTATTGACTAAAATATTTACATAACTTGCATTATTAAAATTACAAATGAAATTAAATACACTTAATATAACTACTCCTGTTAGAACAGTTGCCAATATCTCTAGTGTACTGTTAACACATTTATAAAATTCAGGGGAATGGTGC
The DNA here is from genome assembly GCA_028658305.1 of Pachyuromys duprasi. Classification (NCBI taxonomy): domain Eukaryota; kingdom Metazoa; phylum Chordata; class Mammalia; order Rodentia; family Muridae; genus Pachyuromys; species Pachyuromys duprasi. The sequence goes on along the minus strand of CM053745.1, from coordinate 41,168,364 downwards.
TTTAAATATCAAAATTATCTTGAGTTTAAAAATGTATTTCCCTTAGCTTCAGAGATATATAAATTTCCTCTGGCTTTACTCATCGTGCATATTAAACACTGGCTGAGAATATTCCTTAGTTGATAGTTTGTTCTTCCTGAAATGTTGCCCCTGGAGAAATTCCTAATGACAACCAATCCTCAAAGCACTTTATTACAACTGCTTATCAATTAATTAATGAACAGAGGGATATCTTTAATGAAGCTTCTCACCTTTTTGGGAAGGCCAAATTAAAATCAGAAATCCCCTCTAGTGTGAAATAACAATTTTCCACTTTAAGCTAAATGATGTTATCAAAACGAAAGTACCAACTGATGTGTTCCCATTTAACTTTCCACTTTCACAGTGTCCATCATTTCCAAAATGACAGCACCATATGCATGTCACCAGTCCAAATAATCTTCATATAGCTCACCAGGCATAAAGGACAAACTGACACAACTGTGATCTGTGTCAGCCACTGCTTCCCAGGGATGCCTAGTGAAACTCTCAGCATAAACAAAACATAAACGATATTAATACACATTATGAACAACAACGAAAATTTTAGTTCACTCTCCAGAATGATCGAGAGGTTAGAAGTTTGTCGAGACGAAATTAAAAATACAAAATAATGGAGGAATTTCTGTTCAAATTTACCACAGCCTACGATGTAATGCAGGAATTGTAACATGTCATATGATTAAAGATAAAAAGTAAAGTATTCTTCTAAGAACATAAAAGTGAAAGAAATAAGTAAATCTGTTCTTCTTTGACTGCTTCGTACCCATCCATATAAGAGGCGTTCTGGCTATGCTTGCCCGTTGCCGTTCCCTGCTTCCTTCCCACTCTATTGGTGCCCTCTCCTCCCTGCAAGCCTCCGTTACATATTGTGTTTTTGTTTGTGAGGCCCAGTGAGTTTAACTGGAACCAAATGTCACCCACGGGTTGAAACTCTCTTTTGGAAGCAGACAGATGCACCTGTAGTTACGCACCTGGTCACAATTGTTCTCCTCATATATTTGAAATACTTGAGAGCAGTAGATTAAGACAGCTTTCCTTCAAGGCTCTCCTGTGCCACATGCTGTGGAAACTGGGAATTTTCTGATAAATGGCAATATATAAACACATAAAACCCAGAGGCAGATGGGAAATGTAAAGACAAAGGAACAAAACCAGAAAATATTAGAAATATTTTCTACAAAGGTCCTTTTTTCATACTAAGGCCATCATCATCATCATCATCATCATTACCATCACCACTGGTTTAAATGCCTAGTCTTAGTCTCACTATAAAGACGAGGAGACCTTTAACTTATTATATTTCTGTTTCAGCCTTTCAAATGCTGAGATTACAGGAATAGACTTTCACCAGAAAGAATAGGATTGTTATTCATGAAATCACATCTCTCCTTTTTAAAAGGAGGGCTTTTTTTTCTTTTTATAGTTTGAGTATCAGTCTCAGAAAAGACCCCTTTGCCCAGATTTTTTGGTTCTGTGGCTTTTCTTGTAGAGGTCCAGGTCTTTCTATCCCCCTTCTTTCCTAAAATTCCCTGCACTCTGCCCAAAGTTTGGCTGTGAGTCTCTGCATCTGCTTTGGTACCCTGCTGGGGAGAGTCTTTCAGAGGCCTCTGTGGTAGGCTCCTGTACTGTTCGCTGTTTACTCCCTCTTCTGATGTCCATTTTGTTTGCCTTCTGAATGAGGATTGACCATCTTATCTAGGGTCCTCCTTATTGTCACTAAAACGTAAGTTTGATTCGTGGCATACATCAGATTCACATTATTGACTTTGGATATATTTATTTTAGTCTTTTCTTTTAAGTTTTTGGCATTTCAGTAAAATACTTAGATCATATTCTTGATAATAAACAAAACTTTTCCATTGAATTAATAGATTCTGAATTACAAACATTCTCAATTGAAATATATTGGTTTTAGTAGAATCATTCCTATTGGTATAAGCAGAATCTGTATATAGAATATGCAGTTAGAGGCCTTTTCAATCAGTAAATCTAAGCTGCTTGCTTCATTGGAATATAGTCCTCAAATAGAGGACAAAGCATTTGATCTTAGCCAAAAGGCCACGAACAAAAGCTATTTTAATTTATTGCAATTAAAATGAATGGGATTCAATCTAACACATTTATGAGGATGTGATAACTATCGAGTCACATTCATTTCAGTGGGGTGTGTTAGTCATCCAATTCTATTCATTTCCATGGGGATCCATTATTTATTGAATCACATTTATTTAAATGGGGATTCATTAGCTAAAAAATCTAATTAGTTTCCATGTGCATGCATTAGCTATCATGTCATCCTTCCTTTCAAAGACAATTCTCTAGTTATCAAATCCCATGCATTTGTGTTTGGATTGGATTCTAGAGTTTGAAAAAGCTGTTATTCTTAATTAAATGGTTGCAATAAACTGTTATCGCTACTATACTATTGCATATTTAAGGTTGTTTACTAAATATCCAAAGACTAAGTCATCTCAATTATCAATAGCTAAATTAAATCATATCTTAAACATATAAAATATTTTATTTCAAATATGTCCAGAAGACAGAGTGTGAATTTTAAAGTATAAGTATCGGATTATATCATTCTTTGAGATAGGATTTTGAAATTTTTAGAGATAAATTCAGCTAAGAGAGCCTTACACAAAGCTTTCAGATTTATGAGTTACTGACACTAAACTAATTTAGCATAATATTATGTACATCATTAGAACTATGAATGGACAGATTTCATTGTCTTTTGTGGACATTATTCAAACTCTCAGTTATTTAAAAAAATCACGCAATGGAGAGACCAACACATTTTATGTTGTACCTCTTAGTACATATCAAATAGATCACTAGATAGTATACATTAATTTGTAATAAGTGAGGCAAAATTCAAATTATTTGAGACCAAATATTTTTTTCTTAAATCGTCTTGATTCTCTAGTATGGGAGAACAATAATTTCTTTTCTTGGTCTTAGGTAAATTACTTTTAATTTCCAAAGTAATTTAATCCACAGCATTTTATGGAAAATGATAAATGCAGTATAATGTGAAAAGTGTTGTATGAGTAATATCTTTGCTGCCACAAAAGGCCCACAGGTGATCCTTACACCAAAATAGTTGTGAACTTTTGTTCTTTTCTCCAACCTTCTAATGCATTATCAGTAGTGATATCCAAGAACACTTGATTTTATCAAGTTTATGTTTGTTAAAGCTAGTTTTAATGGAAGTGAAATTTTTGAAAGAGAGATAGGGCCTCATTAGGTAAACAACCCTGGATGGCTTGGAACTTGGTATATAGATCAGGCTGACCTTGAACTTGCCTCTGATTAATGGTTTGTACCACCATGCTCAGGAGTGATGTTTTAATTTGAAGAGATTGGAATAGGGTGTGGGCAACTTTTCATAGAAGAATAAACAATTTCATTTAGAGGCTGCTAAATATTTTCGACTCTATTTGAAATTTGATATCTTCATGATCATTAACAGTTTAATTTTTATCAGCAGTGTGAAATGTTATATATTCATAGCTATATGTTAAATATAAAGGAGTAGAAATGACAAAACAAGAAATATGTTAACATATTTAAAAGTCAACATGCTTAGAACTATAATTAACTGTATTATTGTTACCTCTAAGTTCCTCAAGAGAATGATTTTCTGATAATTATTAATCTGAAAAATGATATGAAGAATTAGATAACACAGTTCTCATCATTCCCGTTGCCATATTGGTGTGCGTATTCAGTTTAGTATCTGTTAAAATATATAATGCTTTTATAAGTATATTACAGAATTAATAAAATTATCTTATTTTAACTAATTTGTTAAATGATAAAGTATAAAATTGAAATCAAGCTGTATCAAGGGTTATTTTTCTTTTAGAAATGTATTGTGCAAAGTTAAGATCACCTATATTTAAGAAAATTACAAGTCGTAAGTCAGAAATTATTCATTTTGGTTACAGATTTTCTTTATATGCACATTCATACTTATAATGATAACTAAGTGAAAGCAATGACCTTATCTATAGTCTTTTCAGAAAATTCCATTCTGCAATTACCGAGAAATTCAGTACTTTTTCTCATAGATGTACGTTTCAATACATGGCTGTAACTTTCTTGTCAAGAAAACTTGGAAGAGTTGGAAACGGGTTGAGTGTTTCTATAAACATGATCTGATTAACATGTGAATTATTCTATTTTCTGAGAAAGTACCTGACAGAAGCATTTTAAGCAGAGTGCCTGCATGGGTCTGCATCAGGACCTCCCTGTATATGTTATGGCTGTTGTGTTTTTGTGGGAACAAGTGCATCTCTGATTCTTTTGCTTACTCTTGAAACTCTTTTTCTCCTACTGGGTTGTCTTCTGACTTGTCTTCTTGTGTTTTGTTTGGTCCAGTTTGGCTGTTGTCTCTTGGACTCCTGCTCTTTTTTGAAAAGGAAATAAAGGGGCAGTTTATGGGGGTGAAGGGAGGAAGCTGGGAGGAGTGGAGGGAGAGGAAGCTGATCAGGTTCATTGTAAGAGAGAAGAATCTGTTATCAATTAAAAATATAACTTAGGGGGAAGGGGCATAGGAGAAGAAGAGGGAAGGAAGGTGGGATTGGAAGGAAACGAAGGAGGGGGCTGCAGCTGGGATACAAAGTGAATAAACTGTAATTAATAAAAATTAATTAATTACAAATATATAACTTCAGGATATGGGCCATTCTGGAATGGGGGAGAGGGTATCAGGAGTGAGAGACAGTAGTTACATTAAAGTCAGAGAACTGAGAGAGGAATGTTTGCTCTCAGTTCCTTCCATCCGTCATCTCTGCCATTCCTTTCATCCAGTCAAGAATACCGTGGGGTCTTGCCACTCAGATACAGAGCAGGCCCTTTGCTCAGTTAATCCTTTCCAGAAACACCTTCCCTTACATACAGACAGGTATGTTTTTATGATCATTCTAAATCCTATTAAATTGACACAGAAAATTAACCATTGCTGTGTCCAAATAAGCCAAGATTTGCACTGTGAAAGGAATGGAGACGCGGAGAGATCTGCTGCCTAACAAATCCTGGAGCTGGAGTGAGGTGTGTTATTATCCAAGAACGTCAACAATAGTGTAAAACGATGACTTTCTTAGTCTAAGACGTATGAAGAAATAAGATCCCTGGTGGGCTGATCATCAACTAGACTTAAGAAGGCAATCTACACCAGGTGTCAGAAGCCTCACTTCACTTTATCAGCCACCATTTTAATTTAGATGTGAATGCTTATTGGATAAAAAAAGAAAAAAAAAGTGAATTTTAGTGAAGCAGAATTTCCCAAGCAGCTGAACAGTGAATCTTCATAGGATAGGTAGAGATGAAGCAATAATCAAATCCATCTAATACGGTCTCACAAATGATTTCCATGTTGGTTATATAAAAATGAGAACCTTTATTTTATTGAAATGAAATAGAGCTTTGTAATTTCTAATGCAACAAAATAATTCATCATGTATTATACACACTGTGTTCGTAAACAGAAATCCGAATATTATTATTTTATGAAGTCATACACACTAAAGGTTATATCCCACTAAAGGTTATACTCCACTAAGGAATAATAATTAAATATATCAATTGAGTTTTCTCCAGATGGTTCTGTGAGTGTCAAACTATCATTTACATGTAAATAATATTTATTAACTATAAATATTTTAATATTGATTTATTTGTTAAAAGGACATTAATTTAAGTTCAAAATGGCTATAGCAAGCCATTCTAGGTCCACTGACCCTAATATTTACCATCTGCTTTATAAAAGCATATAGATTTCATCTTGAGATTAACCTATAGCTTGAGTGGTTTTAGATCTCTCATTTCCCCCACTAGACAGGGTTTCTCTGTGTAGCCATGGTGTCTTGCAACTCACTCTGTAGACCAGGTTGGACTTGAACTCATAGAAATCTGCTGCCTTGGCCTCCAGAGTGCTGGGATTAAATGTGTACAATATCACACCTGACTTAGATAACCTACTTTTAAATAATTTGAAATTCCAAATTAGTTTAATATCATTGAGACATAAGTCATACCTTAAGACCACGACTTTAAGGTAAGACTTATGTCTCAGGAGCCTACCACAGAGGGTCTCTGAAAGACTCTACCCAGCAGTGTATCAAGTGTATTAGATGCTGAGACTCTTGCCCAATCTTTGGGCAGAGTGCAGGAAGGGGGAGATAGTGGGACCTGGAGAGGAGGGGAGCTCCACAAGGAGAGCAACAGAAACAAAATATCTGGGCCCAGGGGAATTTTCTAAGACTGATAGTCCAACCAAGGACCATTCATGGATATGGCCTGGAGCCTCTGCACAGAGATAGCCCATGGCAACTTAGTCTCTAAGTGGGTACCCTAGGAAGAGAAACAGGGACTGTTTCTGACATGAATTTAGTGTCTGGCCCTTTGATACCTCCTCTTGAAGGGGGAGCAGCCTAGCCAGGCCACAGAGGAGGACAATACAACCATTCCTGATGAGACTTGATAGGCTAGGGTCAGATGGAAGGGGAGGAGGCTTCCCCTATCAGTGGCCTTGGGGAGAAGCATGGGAGGAAATGAGGGAATGAGGGTGGGATTGGGAAGGAATAAGGGAGGGGGCTACAGCTGGGATATAAAGTAAATAAAATGTAATTAATATTTTTAAAAACTTTAAAAATATTTATGTCTCAATATAATCACATATATACACTATATTGCTCATATATAATATATATTATATAATTTGTTATACGTGGTAAGTTCTATGTTTTTATTTTATATGTAAAATATAATGTGTCATATATAACATGTTATATATTATATATGGGCAATATAGTTATATATTACATACATATGTTTGTATGTCTTATGTATGTATATATTTTATATGTATATGTATATAGTTGACATTACATATATATGTATACAGATGTAATACACAATAGGTTATATTTATACTCAGAGACAAGCACTTGTTCTTCAACATATGTTAGAAGTTAGGAAATTATAGAAAATTTATAGAAGTTAAAAAATATGAGTTCATGCAACCAGTACTGATGAGACCTGATATGCTAGGGTCAGATGGAAGGGGAGGATGACTTCCCCTATCAGTAGACTTGAAGGGGGTCATGGGAGGAGATGAGGGAGGGAGGGTAGGATTGAGAGAGAATGAGGAAGGGGCCTACAGCTGGGATACCACGTAAATAAACTATAATTAATATTAAAATTAAAACATATGAATTCAAAGAAAACTCTTAAACTAAAAGTGTAGTTTTTGTTTAAAGATTTTGATTTTTAGATGTCCAACTATTTATATATGAAAGTATATGTGTTTGGGTTTGTTATCATGCATGCCCTACCTGCAAAGTCCACAAGATGGGCTGGGACCCCTGGAAATGGAGAACCAAATTCTGACTCTCCACAGAACAGTTCATACTCTTGACTGCTGAGGCATCCCTCTAGTGCTAAACATAAACTCCTTCAAACTCCCTAATCCCTACACATCTCTATACTTCATCTCTGGCAAATGTTCTCTCAATTCCTCTCAAACTATTTGCTGTGATTGTGTCATAAGTGTATCACAGCCAGTATCATTTCTATTCTCTGTAACATATTAAACTGACAGATTTTTAACTTGGAAAAAAGAAACATTTACTTTATGAAACAACTAGACGTCTCTGTTGTTAATCAGCGGTTCCAACAGCCAACACAAATCCCAGTGCTGCCTCCTACCTATTGGAAACGAAAGTGTGCAAAATGATTCTTTTGAACTAGCTCACCAAAGACTCTAACAAAAAGAAATGGAATCACTCATGCTAAATGGGACACAACCAAGCTGAAATGCCAATTTAAGCAATGCAACACCAAATACGTAAGCTTTACTTTGAACTAGTAAGTTCTAGTCCTGTTGCTCATCATAATGAAGTGGCTTCTGCTCTAATGCTTGTTTATGGGAATTGTAGGGGTGTAAATTCAGTGCCCTATGTTTGTGTGACAAATGTTTTACTAACTGAACCATCTCCTCCAGCCCGAACCAAATCTGCTGTGGTTTTCTCTTTGGTCATCATGTGTCAAAAAAAACTTGGGTCATACCTTAAAGAAATAAAATAAAATTCTATAAAACAAAGTACAGTGTCAGTAAAACAACCAAAATTTTAAAACTTATAGAAACCTATTACCAAATCTTATCATTGCCACTGAGGTCTATGTTTTATGGCTCATATTATTTAATCCCTAAATATTAGTATCTTTACATTTAGATGATATTTAAATTTATTCTTTAAATGTCCTAATGATTAAATGTAATTGTAGGTGTAATGATTCAAATGCACAATAAATGTCTAATCTTGTCCATTTTCCTTATGCTTCTAATTGTCAAATTCAAATTTTCTGTCCATATACAGAAAGCCATTGACCTTATGGCTTAGTAAAACACAGTTGTCTCATGAGTCTTTGACATTGTCATCACAGCAGTCTAATTTCCAGTTTACAATTAATCTTAGCTAAAATATTTAAATTATCATGTGAGAATTTGCATCAAGTTTATGAAAGTTGTCTGTGCATACCATTCTATTTCATTTTCTATATTCTAGCTCCTTGCTTTTAAATGATCACATATGTCCTATGCTGTTCCTAAACTGACAGCCTTCACACTGCTTTGGGATTTCTTTATCACTAGAACTGGCTCATTAGGCAGACTTGGAATGCACATTTATAACAAGACATCTCCAACAATAACTAGGAACAACTGTCAGGTGTATTAGTACATATCTTACTAAATACCTTTTGGTAGAAAAGGTAAAAACAGCTAGTACACTATATTTTATAATAAGAATTTAAGAAAAATGCTAAGAAAACAAGTAAATGACTAATATTCCAGTTCATACTAATAAGCTTAACAATAAATCTCTGAGCTGTTGATGGACTGTGATGATGAACTCAGTACTAGATTTAATTAGCTTGTAATTGTAGGAAGGGTTCTGGAAATGAGAATTACAAAGAAATCATCTAAAAAGTATCTGCTGAAAACAGAGCAGGTAGAAAAGTGTTTGACTTTGAGGAACAAAATAATTCTATTTTTATTAATAAATATCTACTAGTTACTACTAAATTTAATGTTTAATAGCTATTATTTGGTTGGCGGTCAATGAAATAATATATGCTTCACAGATACTCTGTAAAAACTGTGAAGGTATGTATATTATTATAATCCAGTGGATTGAATGTTATGGCTTTATTATACAAATAATTAATGTAATCATATTTACATCATCTTATTATAGTGCTTATGAATATCCAAGTAATGAGAGTGCAAACCTGGATCTTAATTTCAGGATCAAATAATGCTGGATTCTTTTGTAAAATATTATGTATTTTCAGAAGAATCAAAAGTCTACATCTAAATTCTCAAAGGCAGTACCATATAAGGCATAATTTTATATGCTTCTAATTAGCAATTTTAATATCTCATCCCACAATGATGACTTTTTTATGGGGAATGCCTTCTTCCACTTTTTCCTCTTGAGAAAGTGTACCACATATCATACAGTTGATTTTTGGCACTTTAATTTCAACCTCCTTGGATTTTGAAAGGAACTCTGCAAAACTGCACAACTCACAGCTGCTTCTTGTTCTTGTTCTTGTTCTTGTTCTTGTTCTTGTTCTTGTTCTTGTTCTTGTTCTTGTTCTTGTTCTTGTTCTTGTTCTTGTTCTTGTTCTTCTTCGTCTTCTTCTTCTTCTTCTTCTTCTTCTTCTTCTTCTTCTTTTTGCTAACCCTGTAATTGCTCTCTGAAATATACAGCAGTACACTCTCTATATGCTATATTAACTTTTACACTAAGACCTCCATTTCACTCCTAACCATTTGGCTACCTGAAGATTTCATCATTTCTGTTTAATGGAAAAAAATGCATTTAAACATTTATGTAATCATATGTTTACAGTCTGAACCATATATGAGCTACAGTTCAAGGACATTTGGTTATATACACTATTGCACCTAGGTTCAGCACATCTTATTGTTCTTTAAATGGGATATACTTTCTCATCTAATAAGGTGATAAGACAATGCACTATTTTTTCCGGTTGTAAATAGTTGCCTTAGAAATAAGCTCTATTATATTATTCTCTAAAGTGTGTCTAGTAATTAAGAATTTGACAGGAAGTATAGTTTGTGAATAAATTGATTTGACTTTTCACCAGAAATAAATTCTTATAAGATGAGGCAACTAGTTTTAATTGTTGTCTTAAAATAATTTGCTTTAAAAGTTGTTCAACTTCAATCTATGTTTGTTTTTAGAATGACAAAGGTCACCTTGGAAGTTCCACTAATATTGTCATCTTGCTCATTTCAAAAAAAAAATGTTACCATCTAATTTAAAATGATGTTTTAGAAATAGCAACAAATGTTCTTTTAAAAAATACCCCTTAAAACTAAATTTATTTTGTTCAATATCAGCAATATTGGCACAAAAGCAGAGTTTATATTTTTCAAGAGGTTGCTTTGGAAAAAATTTTAATATAAATAACAAATAATATTGTGTTTTGTTTTATTTTCTAATTCAAATGAATACTTTTTATATTAAAGAAATAAAAAAGTTAGCAAAGTTTTAGTTTTCAGGGGTGTTTTCCAAAAAGCTTGGTACTTCCCCCAAAGGTTTGCCTGACAGAGGCAATGTAAATATTTGGGGCCATAGTAATGTGCAGATTTACTACAGAAATGAAAACTTAAAAATATACATGTATGTCCCACACACAACAGGAAATTGATATTAAATATTATAGCTTTTTAGATTTTCTATTGATTTTCTTTCTAAAACCAGTGAGAATTATTTTATTTATGGAGAATGACGTTAAAATGTGAGAATGTCAGTTTTGTTTTTCATGAGTGCATCAAATTATAAACATGTAAAGCTGGTAACATGGAGTGCATATTTTAAAATACTTTTGTTACCCCATGAGATTCGCCATAGGATAAAATGAAAAGGAAAGTCTGGCAAAAGGACAGTTTCTCAATTTGTACTATAAATAAACATACATTCATTTAGAAAAACACAGTGTTATGATAACTTGTAGAGTAATATGACAGAAAATAAAGGTCCAAATTAGGAACTATGGGAAAAAGGAAATGGATGCTTTTTGGGTTTGTTTTTAATTTATTTTTAACGGAACAGAACCTAGTCTTCAAAGACACCAAAGAAAAGTCATTAAATAATAAGGTACTTTTTATTAAGTAGAAGCACAGAATACCCAACATAATTAGATAGTAGGCCCTGGAGGATTTACAAGACTTAGGGATTTTAGAGTCAAGAAGCTAAATAAGCCAGTCCTGAAAGGTTCACCCCTGATATGAATAAACCCACATCTGTAGGCCACTTCGGAAATTTACTTTGAACTTTGTGAACAATTACAATAGTTTTCGTGAGCTTGATCTGTTCTCTCTCTTTCCCTCTTGCCCACGCATACCTTTTCTTCTCCATTCATCTCCATTTTTTCTTGCTTAAGGCATTCTTTTGTTTCTCTTTCAATTTACTGTCAAAATGCATGCGTGCATTGCTGCAAAACTTTTCAATTCAATGTTACAGCATTGACAGCACAACAAATAATCATATTTTCAGATTTTAGAGGTTGTATAACAGAGGATTGTTTCCTTGTATTTCTCCTGTTGTCTTAAAATGAAAATATATTTCTGCCACAAACGTGCCTTCTCAACATAGGTGTGATTTTCCACAGCATTCATAATGAACGCTTAAAATTAGAAAGGGAAAAATATGAGCTAATATGATTCAACATGTGATAAGGAATTTCATAGACAGAAAATTCAATAGCTGCCCTAACTGTTTTGTGCTGTGATAGTGAGTCTGAGGCATTGTTTAGATTTATTATATTCCTTCAGTTCAATCACCTCCTGCAACACTCCTTGTCTCCCATGGGCCAGTGGCTCCTGATTTGCTTTGTCTTCGGTGTCTAAATCTGGAAATCTTCTTTCTTTACTTTGCTCCATTCTTTCCGTATAAAAGGTTTCTGTGTGCAAGTGCTTTCCAATCTTTTTTAATTTTTTAAACAAATAAAAGAGAACCGCATGCATGAATTAATCCATTTTTAATAGCCGTGACTAAAAGAAGGGGCATTTTCTTGGTATTGTTTTGAACTGGCATTATCTTAAAAGAGATTTATTTATTTATTTATTTATTTATTTATTTATTTATTTATTTTAGCAGTATCTATTGTGGCCTGAAGTTAAAAGGACAAGACTCTCAGGCTGGGCAAACTGAAGAACCCTTTAGTTCACTGAATAAAAGACTAAGACTGATAGCAGGTTTGTTAAAAAGTATTTTTGCTCATATTCCATTGGTAAAAATAGTTCCTCTTAAATAATTTTCATTTACTATTACGAAAACATGGAATTTACTAGACATGTAACTTTTCAGATGCTGGTAGAAAGTTATGTGAGACTTGGTGCATTGCTGCCATCTATGGACAGAAAGTGGATAATGATCTTTAAACATGTGGTCGAGGCTTCCCTATTATTTCTGAGAACCTTGAAACAATAACCTCATTTTGTGTAAAACCTATTATCATTAGGATAAAAGGCCTAGAAGACGCTTCAGGGAGTAAGCACTTGCTCTTCAAGTGGAGGAACTAGGTTCAGATGTCCTCTTGGGTTCTGAGCATCTGAACTTGGCAGGAACATAATGAACACACAAGGAGCTTGCTTACAGTCAGTCATCGCAAATCAGTGAGCTCCTGGATCAGTCTGAGGTGCTGTTACAAACTTTAAGATAAAGAATCAATTAGGGGAAAGCTTCTCAAATCATACCTCTGACCGCCAAACATGACCACAAGATGAGCACACACACACTCGAACACAAATACACAAACACACCATGTGTACACAGACAAGTGAGGATAGAATTAGCCTGGGAGAAGCAGATAGAGTGAACACGAATGTCTGCATCCTAGAACTGTATATCCATAGTTGACAGATGCTTATATTAACTGAAAAAATTTCCATCTACTGATGGGTCAAGATTATGAGTAGGAAGGGTACAAGCATATTATTAAGACCACTGAAGAGAGTGAAAGATTGAGTCTATGGAAGAACGGTCAGTGTTTTGACTAAGCAGTTGAGCAGACCTGGGAAAACTTGGGAACAAGTGTCCTGGTTTAATTCTCTGAGATCAACTCACAGAATTCATCACACCTGGCCTTTCATAAAAGCCCTTTATCAGAAGCTTCTCAAATTTCATATAAATGGTTACTACGTAAGATTTCTGCCCTTTCATGCTTTTATCATATTTGACTTTTATGCTCAGTAAAGGACTGTTTCAGGAGTTAGGAGACTTGTGACAGCAGGAAACTCAGCTTCTAAACATTGTAAATTATATTATTTTTCATATTATAATTTCCTCCTGCAAAACCTATGATATAAAGCTCCTTGCTCTCTTCAAATTCATGGCCTTATTTTCATTAACTATTACATAAATACATACATACACACTGTATATATATATATATATATATATATATATATATATATTATACATGTATTTGTAAATACATACACAAAGGTGTGTGTTCATATGCATGTTTAAATATGACCTGCACTTTTTTTTCATTTTTATTTTATATTAATCACAGGTTATGTACTCTGTATCCTCGCTGTAGCCCCCTCCCATATTCCCTCCCTATCCACCCCTTCCCTCCATCTCCTCCCTGCACCTTTCTAAGTCCACTGATAGCGGAGGACCTCCTCCCCTTCCATCTAACTCTCGTTTATCAAGTCTCTTCAGGAATGGCTGCAATGTCCTCTTCTGTGGCCTAACAAGGCTGCTCCTCCCTTGGGGGACAGGGAGGTCGAAGAGCCAGCCATTGATTTCATGTCCAAAATAGTTTCTGTTCCCCTTACTATTATACCCACTTGGGAATTGAGCTATCATTTGCTACATACAAGCAGGGGTTCTAGGTTATAACCATACCTGGTCCTTGATTGGAGAGACAGTCTCATAAAACACCCCTGTGCCCTGATATATTTGGTTCTTGTGGAGCTCCTGAAGACCTGCACTTTTTGATGTAGCCTTGTATACATACACAATTATATTCATAAACAAAAAAAGAACAGCTCAGGAAATGGCGAGAACAGTAAAATTTTAGCTGAGTGGTATGTTAAATAGATGGGGTACCACTAATCCTAAGGAAAATGCTAAAGGCAGATGCTTTCAGGAAAGTATTTTCTGGTTAAAATGGCAGATACAAATTACATTTTTAGGAAATGCATGCTATAATGAGGCAGAAGTGAGGGGCTAATGAAAAGTCCTTTATTACGTAAGTTCTGACACTGTTTCTTCAGCTACAGACCTAGTGAGTCTCAATACTTGCTCAATACTGAGGAATGACTTAAGCAAACAGAGGTCTGAGGAAAATTTTGAGATGAGCTTTGGACTTTTATATACATAACAACATGTAAAAGAGGGATTGTTTTGCATGATGATTAAACAAACCTTGCATAACCACAGTTTTTGTTTAAAAATAAATATACTTAACACTGCTGATATCATGGGGAAGGGTTAGATATGCTCATAGCAACAACATTCCTATCTTGTTTTGACTATTATGGGTTTCCATAAAAATGGCATTACAGGTTAGAGATGTAGCTTAGTTCATAAAGTAATTGCCTAGAGTGCACAAAGTGCTGGTGTGTGCCCCGAGCATCCCATGAACTGGGCATGATGTATGACTATAATGCCCACATTTGGAAGGCAGAGATGTGAAGATGAGTAGTTCAAGGTCGTATGCTCTGTAAGGAACTGAAGTCCAGCCAGGGCTATATGAAACAGCATCTCAATACTACTAATAAAGTAATGCTGGTTATTATGTTAGTTACCCATACACATGATGGATAATCCCTCTTATATATTTAAAAACTATTCAGTGGAAAGTTGAGCAAATCATGTGATACATGTTCAAAAATGATGTAGCAAAAAAGAGCTAAATGGTGAGTATGGTGCTTACATGCTGCTCTTTCTTCATGACACTGACTTCTTGGTGTGATCTCAGCACCCAAACTTGGTGTACAGTGGAATCTGACTTTATTTGGTAAGTCAAACAAAACTTATTCTCTTTATAAGTCTATTCAACATTGATTCCAAGAATAAAATTGTTTAGAAAAAATGTTTGCAGGATAAGTATGCCACAGGATAGTAAAATAGGTCAAGAAATATATAGATTTTGTGAATAAACGGTCCAAATTTTACATTCTCAATAAGCTTTTCATTTCAGTCCTGCAACACAACATCAGCATGTAATGCATTAGAATTAATTTCAGTACTTAAATCATGCCCCTATTAGCAAAATATATACTATGATTGTGGTGGTTATCTTTTGTCTACTCAACATAAATTAGAGTTTCCTAGAAGAAGATAACTTCATTTAAGTAAATGCCTCTATCAGCCTGGTCTAATCACAAGTCTGTGGGTATTTTATTGATTGTTGATTAAAGTGAGCGTGCCCAGCCTACTATGAAAAATACCATCCACAGGCAGGTGGTACTGGGAGATAGAAGAACCGTAGCTAATTATAGGAAGCCATAAGCGGCATTCCTTCACAGTTTCTGCCTCTGCTCCTCCCCCAAGTTTGTTTGGTCATTGTTTATCATAGCAACATAGAACAAAACAGGCCCCAAACCATTGACTTTGTTATGATAATAATACAGTTAATAACACAGTCATGCGAGACTGCAAAAA
This sequence comes from Pachyuromys duprasi, assembly GCA_028658305.1. NCBI lineage: Eukaryota > Metazoa > Chordata > Mammalia > Rodentia > Muridae > Pachyuromys > Pachyuromys duprasi. The sequence continues at coordinate 41,152,597 of CM053745.1, read as the reverse complement.
TATGATTGTGCATATGTAATTAGTTTGAATTTTCTTCCACAAAACAGGTATTTGTTTACAATATTTGTTGAGGAATTTTATTCCAGAAACTTGGCTACTAAGGCAGATCACATCCTAAGACCTAGGTCTATGGCTTGAATGGAAACATCCCATACACTTAATTCCTCTGGCTGGAATATAGTCATGCCTTGTATCCCAGATAATGGAAGTAAAGTTTAGTTTGTGGAAAGACGCACTAATGCTTGAAAGTGATGTGTAACTGAGGGGCAGACAAAGCAACAAATCAGAGATAGGTTTGACAGAGTCAAAGATAAGAGTCACCAAACTTTCACCAGAAGAGACAGGAAAAGGGGGACTTTAGAGAGCAGTGCAGAGGGAGAGAGAGGAGGCAGTTTCACCAGGACAGTTGTATACAGAGAAAGGTTGTAGAGAAAGAACAAGCTAGACACAGGTGATTACAAAATGAAACACAGAATGAGAAGGAGCCAGAAGATTAGAACATTTTGCTGAAGTTAGTATGAAGCCAAGCCTAATACTTCAGTCAGAAGCCAAGAGAAACCAGTATGAGTCAATCAGCTTGGAGTGGCGTTTTGATCCAGAACATCTAAGCTGAACAACACAGCCAGAGTTCAGAGACAACAAGAAAGGGCAAGCTTATTCAGCAGTAACACTCAGAGGATGAAAACATTCTAGGCTTAGATTGTATTGTACAGAGGCTGGAAACTTTAGGACAAGGCCTCAGTGAGCAGATGGAGGCGTTAAGTCTCTGAGACAATGAAATCAGGAGAATAAAAGCCACTTTTACAAATATTCTTGAATTTAAAACTAAAGGTGGTTCTTTTAGAACATGAATGAGCCACTGAGATGACCGATTGCTAGTCTGCCTCTCTACTTAGCTATGTTTGACTTTCTCTGTGCACGCAATGATAATAACCATAAGTGCATGAGCATTTTAGTTGTTACTAGGTGTAAATATGCTCTGTTAACCCAAACATTATAGTTTCATTCATTTATCATGAATGTTTTCACAAATCATATCAAAAGAAACCTGAACTGCATTTTTCTGGTAGTTAGCAATATCGTGAGCATTTTTTAGAATCATTATTTTTACTTTGTGTGTGTGTGTGTGTGTGTGTGTGTACCATGAGCACCACAGAGACCACAGGCTATTACATGCTGCTACAGATAAAAGTGGTTGTTATTCTCCTAACATAGGTGATGAAAACCCAGTTGGGACCTTCTGGAAAAGCAGTTAGTCACTGACTCATCTCTCTTTGTCAATGAAATGAGCACTTTTTGAAATTTTTCTTTTTCTTGAGATTATTTTTTAAGCACTGGCACAATTTATTATTATCATTTATCAGTTTCTTTTTTGCTTTGATCATGATTTTTATTAAATTTTAATTTTTAATATTAATTACACTTTATATACTTTGTATCCCAACTGTAGCCCCTTCCTTAAATTCCTCCCATCTTACCCTCCCTCCCTCATCTCCTCCCTGCTCTTCTCCAAGTCCACTGGGAGGGGAGGTCCTTCTCCACTTCCATCTGACCTTATCAGGTCTCTTCAGGACTGGCTACAATGTCCTCTTCTGTGGCCTAGCAAGGCTGCTCTTCCCTCTGGTGTGGGAAGTCAAAGAGCCAGACACTGAGTTCATGTCCGAAACAGTCCCTGTTCCCCTTACTAGGAAATCCACTTAGATACTGAGCTGCCATGGCCCACATCTGATCAGGGAGTCTAGGTTATATCCACGCATGGTCCTTGGTTGGAGAATCAGTCTCAGAAAAGACCCCTGTGCTCAGATATAGTTGGTCCATGTGGAGCTCTTGTCATCTCCAGATCTTACTAACTCTCTCTTCTTTCATATGATTCCCTGCACTCTGCCCAAGGTCTGGTTATGAGTCTCAGGATCCGCTTCGACACACTGCTAGGTAGAGTCTTTCAGAGGCCCTCTGTGGTAGGCTCCTGTCCTGCTACTTGTTTTCTCCTACATCCAATGCCCATCCTGTTTGTCTAAGGGAGAATTGATCATCTAACCCCAGGTCCTGAGATTATGATATAATTTTGTCATTTCTTTTTTCCATTCATATATCCAAGCCCTCCCATATAGTCCTTCATGTTCTTTTTCAGATAAATGGCCTGTGCTTTGCATTATTTGCTGTTAATCTCTCTTACACACACGCACATACTCACACACACACACATTCACACACACATTCATATACAGACGTTCACACTTCCAAATACACAGAGATCTATGGGCATCTAAGAAATGCTGACTGTAGGAGAAATAGTCTTCCTCGGAGAAGAACATATCAGTTGGTTGATCAAAAAAATGGTAAAGTCTGAAAACATACATACAGGTAACATTATAGAGAATGACCACTTTTCATTCAAATTCTTTCAACGTTTGTAGCCCTGATTTTAAAGGCAATTTTTACACTTGTCCTAAGTTTAAAAGATGGAGATTGTTAAGGAAAGAATTATATACTATGCTGCATCTGAGATATTCAGGTAAGTATTGATGTTAATTATCCTGAGAGAACCAATTCATATTGTTTAGCCAGAGTCTCTAGCCCAGGCTGAAGTCCAACTTTCCGTACAGCTGAGAGTGTCCTTGATCTTATGGTCTTCCCTCCTTCTCCACTTCTAGTGTTCTGGGATAGGTACATATTCATATGAGGCCAGAGCTAAATATCTGTTGTTTATCTCTGCCACTGTCCACCCTATTTTTTTTTGTCACATGGCATCATTGAAATAGAAGTTTATCAGTTTGAATACAGAATGAATTTTATGGTAGTTGTCTCTATAACCCCTAATGTTGGGGTTAGATATCGTTATATTATCTATCTTTCACATTGGTGCTTGCGACGTTAACACAGGCCTTGCAAATTCACAAGGAGCATATCACTGTACGATCTCCTCACAAGAATCTTTCTTAAAATAACAACACTATATGTTTTCCACAATTGTGAAAAAGATGTTCAAGAAAATCAATTTAAGTGAAAAAAAATGATTCCGTTTTCAAAGAGTTTACACTGTCTGGTTGCTGATCCTGACTTGAGGAGCACTATCATGAGAGGAACTTATGTATGAGGACAGCATCTCTTCTCTTAGTTGTCAGGAAGGAGAGAAAGGGATAAGCCTGCCTCAGAGAAATACTTAGCCTTGAGAGTAAATTTGTTCCCCAGCGTGCTACTCACTCCCTTTATCTAGACAGCACCTCTTCAGTCTCTACCAGTATCTATTATTATGAATTTATCAGTCAACTAATCAATTGATGAAATTAAAACTCTCACTGTATAATCATCTTCTAAAGGGCCCACTGTGGAAGTCTGGTGCATCGTGGTTCAGGGTAACAACACATGAGCTTTCCTAGGACATGTTATATGTCCCTAATATGTACTGGTTAGCAATGTGTGATTGGCTGATTCACTATTCTCCATCCAGTGTTTTCATGTACTCTCACTGAGTCATTTTAATTTGTGTTTAGTAATGCATCTTGGTGGGTTTTGTAAGTATGGTTGCCAGATATGTTTAAAAATTATATTATGCATTTCTTTGCTGTCTGGTATTCTCTTTACTAAAATTGTCTATTCATTTCTGGCTACATTGAAAAACAGAAAGTACAAAGAACCTAAGAACCAAAAGCTGATTTGATGAAGTTTGAGGTAGAGATACCTTTCTGTGAGATTGTTGTTATTTTACTCAAGAGATCCTGTCATGATTTAATACACAGTTTAATAAATTGGTTTGGTGTGGTCATTCCATCCTATAATCACATGTGTATAGCCTAGGAAGTTGTTCAGTTTGTTTGTTTGTTTGTTTGTCTTTGAAAATGATTTAACATTGAAAAACAAAGTTTTGTACATATACTACAAATAGTCGCTCCTTATAGAAACATTTGAAACTCTATCTAACAATAAGCTGTTTTTTTACAATGAAGGAATAGATCTGTCATGGTCACTCTAGAGTCAATATTTGTTACGTGAATTTGTTCATAATTATACAGCCCTCATTCAAACATGGACATACAAAGCAAATCATATTTCTAATTTTGAAATACTATAGAAAGTGAGGGGAAACATGATGAATTTTCATCTGCATATTTTGAAATGCTGTAGTTTGGTGCTAAATTGTTTAGAAAATTGAAATAACTCTCTGTACCAACCAGGGAAATTACTCTCTTTTTTATAAGGCAAGTAGGGGACCATACAAACTCTTATGCAAAAATAATTAAAAAATTATAGTGCTGTTTAGAAGCATTAAGCATTGTGTTATTGAACCACAGGAAAATAATTACAGGTGAAAAGATCAAATGCTGCAAGACTCAAACACTTCTGGAGTTAGATCTCTCCTCAAAGCCTACAAATGGTAATGATTCAGCTAGTATTAACTTGATAGCACCAAATAAATGATTGTACTCAGGAGGAGCTGGGCTGGGTTTAAAGGTTAATGGCTTCTGGCATACATGTGTACTCTGTATTTATATAAACATCAGCTCCTTTTATAAGGAATTATTCCAGCACAACTAGCAATTTCTAGTTACCAGGCTTCAAGCCCAGTCCTCTCAAACAAAGGAAAATGCAGAACCTTAAGGAGTGTTCTTACCAGACTCTTGTATTTGATGTGGGTAAATGTTTGTATAGTCAACTTATTTAAAGTAACAAGAAAACTAATGGAAATACCAACAGTTTTAAAGAACAACGTCAGCAAATAAATATTATATTCAACTTAGCAAAGAGAAGACTTGACATGGTAGCACAAGCTTATAATCCCAGCCCTCAAGGAGGCAGAGGCAGGTGGATTTCTGTGAGTTTTAGGCTAGCCTGATCTACAAAGTGAGTCCTGGAAAACCAAGGCTTCACAGAAAAACATTGTATCTAAAAGATACACAAAACAAAATCAAAACAAAAACAGCAACAAAAAGAAAGTGAGAGCAGTGGAAGAAATTAGTACAATGAAAGAAAATAAGTTTTAAGAATGTTTGTTTCTTTAAAGTAGAGACCAATTTGAATCTACTAAAAACCTTCAGAACACAAGTTACTACTTTGTGCAAATTGATATATGATTATTAAAATAGTATTAAACTAAAATATGCAACACCAAAGACACAAAAATTAAAAAAAAATAATACTAACATTCACTAGTGAGAAACATCCTCATAATCACTATTTGGTTTTTAAATATATTTTATGAATATAATATCCATTACAATATACTTTCTCTTATAGAGAAACTATTTTTACAAATTAAGACACTTTCATAAAACATTTAGAGAAATAAATAGTACTGCATTTTATTGATAGCTGCATCAATTTTACTTCATCTTGTTTTAAGTACACAACTTATCAGGCACGTAGATATTTTTATGGAAATCTTAAGCTCTTTAACATACTTTATTTTGGTTCTACAAGCCCACATCTAAGCTAATGTCAAGTAATGACTTCCGGATGCCTTTCCTAATTTGCATGAAGATATTGATATGTCAGGTATTTCTTGAATACTGATCTGTCAGTCAAACCCTTAATCTTGAATATAATATCTAACTTTCACAGTCTAGGAAGCTGTCCATTTATCTACAAGAGTCCCAGGCCTGCAAGTATAGCCTGTCTTGCACTACATTCTTTCCTTAATATATAACTCATGTCTTTTGAGTTGTCAGGTAATTTGAAAGGAAGCGTATCACCATATATCTTTTTCATTCAAATTACATTGTCCATCTCCTCACTATTCTTGTCTGTACTCTGCCTGTTATCTCTTAGAACTCTTTTAGCATATAAAATTAACCTAATACCACACCAAGAAAGTTACCTATTCCAGTTATTAAAATATTAACCTAAATCGTCACACCAGTTTTCATAGCTTGGCATATTTGGTGAGTATACAAACAATTTAAATGTACTGGAAATTGGAGATAAGAACATCTTTATTTGGTAGGAATGTTTGTAAATTTTTGTTTTAATTTTTACTTATTAATTTTAAATCCTGGTCATAGCACCGTCCTTCCTCTCCTTCTCTTCTTCTGGTCCCACCTTCACTCCCTGTTTCCCACTCCTCAGAGAAGGGAAGAGCCCACCCATGCACCCTCCTACCCACCCATCTCAGCATATATTCTCCTGTGGCCTGGCAAGGTAGCTTCACCATGGGAAAGTGATCAAAAAAGCAGGGAACAGAGTCCATGTCAGAGTCAGCCCCCATTCCCTTTCTAGGGAACCTACATGAGAGCCAAGCTTTCCCTTGGCTACATCTGTATAGTGAGCATAGGTCCATACTTGGTCTTCGCTTAGTCTCTGAAGGCCACAGTAGGCCCTGGTTATTTGGCTCTGTTGGTCTTTTCCTGGCCCTCCTGTTCCTTCTGGGTCCTTCTAGCTTTCCTCCACTCTTCCACTAGGCTCCTTGCACTGCAACCAATAATTGATTATGGGTCCTTTTATCTGTTTCTATCGGCTGGTGGGTGGAGCAATTCAGAGGACAGCTATGTTAGTTTCTGGTCTGTAAGCATAGCATACTATCCTTAATTGTGTTAGGGGTTGGCTATCTCCCATTGAGTGGTTCTCAGGTTGTAGTTTTTCATTTTTTATTATTATTTTTATTAATTACAGTTTATTCACTTTGTATCCCACCTATAGCTCCTTCCCTCCTTCCCTCCCAACCCCACCCTCCCTTCTTCTTCTCTACCCATGCCCCTCCCCCAATCCAGGACAGAGTGTAGGGAATCTTATGAAAGATGTGGAAAATAGTAAGATAGGGAGAGGACAGGAGCTCCACAAGGAGACCTACAGAACCAAAAAATCTGAGCACAGGAGTCTTTTCTGAGACTGATACTCCAACCAAGTACCATTCATGGATATAACCTAGAACCCCTGCACAGATACAGACCATGGCAGCTCAGTGTCTTGGGGGTTCCATAGTAATGGGAATAGAGGCTGTCTCTGACATGTACTGATTGGCCTTCTCTTTTATCACCTCCCCTTAAGGGGGTGCAGCCTTACCAGGCCACAGAGGAAGACAATGCAGCCACTCAGGTTGTATTTCTAACAAAGGGAAGCAGAGTATAGCTCAGAAGTTCTTCCTGGGTTGCTAAAGAAGCCGGATATTGTTAGGTACCCATAGAGGCAGACTTTCCTGTATGTTAAGCTGTGGTGTTTGATAAGGCAGATGTGGATTCCAGAGAAAACAGGCTACAGTGTCTTATCCTTTTTGCTTTCAAAGCTTGAGATGTGTAGGAGTTCTAGGCTCTGTTTGTTTTTAATTATGTATGTGTATTTTGAATTGTTTTTAAGTAAAAAAAATGTTTCTTGGTAAAGAAAAGAGGGGAAGAAGGAACTGGAGACTATCAGTTCAGTTACTTAGGTTAAATTCAGATCAGACTTTGTAGGCTTAGTTCTTTTCAATAAACCAACTCTACTTAAGATTCTTAAATGCTTCTACCTCCCTTCCAACCCACTGAACAGAGGTAGGGGAGAAAAAAGGTTATTAGGAAAAGGGGGTTGTAGACTGCTTTAAGAGTAGCTCCTTTGGCATACTTTTTGATCACCTCTACCTAAGAGGGGAGCATCCTTACCAGGCCACAAAGGAAGACAATTCAGCCAGTCCTGATGAGACCTAATAGGCTAGGATCAGAAGGAAGGGAAAGAGGACCTCCCTTAGCAGTGGGCTGGGGGAGGGGTATGGGTGGTAAAAAGGGAGGAAGGGTAGGATTGGGATGGGAGGAGGGAAGGAGCTACAGGGGGATACAAAGTGAATGAACTGTAATTAATAAAAATAAAAAGAATTACTATTGCTCTGTAGTACAGCTTGTGGTCAGGGATGGAGATACCTCCAGATGATCTGTTGTTGTACAGGATCGTTTTGGAAATTCTGGGTTTTTTGTTTCTCCATATGAAGTTGAGTATTTTTCTTTCAAGGTCTGTGAAGAACTGCAAAGGTATTTTGATGGGAATTGCACTGAATCTGTAGATTGCTTTTGGCAGTATGGCCATTTTCACTATGTTAATCCTACCAATTCATGAGCACGGGAGGTCTTTCCATCTTCTGATACTTCTTCAATTTCTTTCTGCAGAGATTTGAAGTTTTTTTCATATAGGTCTTTCACTTGCTTGGTTAGAGTCATCCCAATGTACTTTATGTTATTAGTGGCTATTGTGGAGGGTGTTGTTTCCCTAATTTCCTTCTCGGCCTTTTTTCTTTGGTGTACAGGAGGGCTTCTGATATTTTTGAGTTGATTTTGTATCTAGTCACTTTGCTGAAGGTGTTTATCAGTTGAAGAAGTTCTCTGGTTTAATTTTTGGGGTCGCTCATGTATATTATCATATCATCTGCAAATAGTGATACTTTGACTTCTTCCTTTCCAAT
>CM053745.1:41110260-41143738 GCA_028658305.1 Pachyuromys duprasi | reverse complement strand
AAATAAAATTCTCATTATTTTTAGGTGCCAGACTCTCTTCTAGAATTTATTACTGTTGGTATATCTAAAATCATTGATACCACTGTGTGCATACTCAGAAAGCCAATTTTACAGAGTTTTCAGGCTTTTATTGTTTTGAAACTTATTGTACTCTATCAGGGCTATTGTCAGGCTGCTTCCAATCTCTGATTTTCAAGACCAAGAGAATTAGACAATTAAGAACATTGGTATATTTGAACGGTCATGTCAGTAGGAATAGTAATGGTCTTCAGATTATTAATAGCACAAGGAGAATTTTAAAATGGCACATCTACAAAAACCATTAAACATATTTGTCATGATAATTTTATTTGTGGTTTCTATAACAGAATTCTCAATATTCCACAAATAATTTACACTGATCAAATATCTATCTGAAAACTGCTTCCTCTGTGGAAATGTGCTACAGAAGGGAGTCATTGGTATTTAGGATGTGAATAATTTAAACATAACATAACTGAACAGTTCAGTAACAATATTACTATTTCAATTGACCTACATTGTGAGTTGTACAATTACAGACAAAAGTCAATAAAGTTAATTAGGTAATTAATGTTGTCTATCAAAATGAAATTATATAAATGTATGCATTTTTCTTTTTTAATATTAAATTTTATTTTTATATTAATTACAGTTTATTCACTTTGTATCCCAGCTGTATCTCCTTCCCTCCTTTCCTCCCAATTCCACCCTCCCTCCCTTATCTCCTCCTATGTCCCTCTCCAACTGCATGGATAGAATATTAAATGAACCAGTATTTTTTTTAAGGTTTAAGATGAATTTTGACAAAGACATTGTATTTTCAAGTTGATTTTGTTTTCATAATTAGTGGGTGTAGGGAATAACCACATCCATTTCACTCAGTTAGTTCTTTTGGTGCTGAGAAGTGAACTATGGGTCTTGCACGTTCTCGTAAGTGCCTTACCACTCTAGTACATCTTCTTCCTTTAAATATTAATTTTAAAGATATATACTTCATAAAATTGTTTCAAGTTCAGTGCTGTCTGTTAGCAGGCATCACAAAAGAGAAACACTTGAATTCCCATCTATACTTAGCAATATTTAATCAATCCATTGCATATATTGATCTACACATCAAAGGTCTATCTTTAGTTTCATTCATCATTTTCCATTTCTTATCATTGGTGATTTTATTCTGAAATGTAAAAATGATTATGAAGTATGTAATCTTTTTATATTTCTTTCTTTTTGTGACTTCTTTTTCTTTATTCTTCTCTCATATACTACGCCCCAATTGCAGCCTTCACTCCCTCCTTATCTCCCAGTAATTCCACTTCCCCTCTTCCCTGGATCCACTCTTCTATTTCCTTTCAGAAAAGAGCTGGCCTCCCAATGATATCAATGAAACATGGCAAAAGAAGCCACAATACAACTAAGTGTAAACCCTCAAATCAAGGCTGGATGAGGCAACTCAGTAGGAAGAAAAGGATTCCAGGAACATCGAACGAGTCAGAGACATCCCCACCCCCATTGTTAGGAGTCCCACAAAAATCCTAAGCTAAAAAACAGCAGATGTATGCGGAAAGCCTAACACAGACCCATGCAGGCTCCCTGGTTGTCCCTTCAATCTTTTTGAGCCCCTATGATCCATGCTTTGTTGATTCTGTGGGCCATGCTCTCCTAGTGACCTTGACCCCTTGGCTTTTGGTTTCCATTTAACATATGGAATAAAAATTTTTAAAAAAATTGGATTAAAGGCATAAACATAAAGCCCTCAAACCACAAAAATTACTATAAAATATTAATAAAAAGTATTATGACACTAACATGAACAATGTATTCTAAGTAGAACCAAAGGGAGAGATAGAATGACCTAGAGAGGACAGGAGCTCCACAAGGAGAGCAACAGAACCAAAATATCTGGGCACAGGAGTCTTTTCTGAGACTGATACTCCAACCAAGAACTGTGCATGGATATAACCTAGAACCCCTGCTCAGATATAGCCCATGGCAGCTCAGTCTCCAAGTAAGTTTCCTAGTAAGGGAAACAGGGACACACTCTTGCATGAACTCAGTGGCTGACTCTTTGATCACCTTCCCCTGAGAGGAGAGCAGCCTTGCTACAGAGGTGAACAATGTAGCCAGTCCTGATGAGAGCTGATAAGCAAGGGTCAGATGGAAGGGGAGGAGGACCTCCCCTATCAGTGGACTTGGAGAGGGGCATGGGAGGAGATGAGGGAGAGACTGTGGGATTGGGAGGGAGTGAGAGACTGAGATATAGATGGGATACAAACTGAATAAAGTGTAATTAATATAAAAATATAAATTTAATTTTAAAAAGCAATAGAAACAAAGCAAAAATCAGACAAATGAAATTCTATCAAATTGATAAGATTATACACATTAAAACAAACTATCAATAGATTGAAGAGATAACAGAGAATGTGACAAATTTTGCAAACTATTATCTAATAAATGGTTTAAATTTGCAATGTATAATGAGAAAAAAAGGATCATCTAAGTGAATGTTCATAACTGGCATTTCTCAAATGAAACAAATGATCAAAATAAAAGCAGGAAAAAACTGTTCAGAATCACCAGCCATGTTACCTGACCTTGTTAAATTAAATGGCTTATTTACAGCAAGGGGAAAAAGAAAATATTCATAGTATGAACAGACAGTGTACACAATGTGAGACAGTTTTTGCTAGTTTTACTTCTGACAGAAGAGTGATCCTTAGAATACCAAAGAGTTAAACAATCTAATAATAAACATAAATGTGCTATCGGAGTGAACAAGCAGAACACAAACAAGTAAATACAAATGTCCAACAAATATTAAAATATGTTCATTCTCACTACTCATGAAATAAAAATCAAGATATATTATGATTTCATATTACTCTAATCAGAATTCATACGAGACAACAGCAACAACAAACGTTCTTGCCGATGTGGTTGAAAGTAAACCATTGTACATTGCTCATGGGAATGTAAAGTGGTATAATATCTGTGTACATCAGCATGGATAATTCTCATAAATGTAGTAATCGGCCCAGGTATTCAAGTTCTGTGTACTTACCTAAAGGACTCCTTTTTGATTTATCACAGGGACACTTGTGCAAGAATGCTGATTATGGGTCAAAGCTTAATAGCTAAGTACAAAGCAAACCTGTGAGTCTAATAACGGAGAAATGGATAACAACATTGGGACACATTCAATGATGGAATCCTCTTGGTTACCAACATTGATGTCATGTTGTTTCTGAGGAAAGTTTGTATGAATAGATGTAATTTTATTAAGTGAATTAAGCCACTCCTTCTCGTAAAGCCCTACCATATGTTTTGTCTAATTGGTGGCTCCTAGATTTTGAGTCATAAAAAACAAGTATGCACTTAATAAATGAAAGGAGAATAAAATTGGCTAAAAGAACCAATGGTACAAAAGGGAAGGAGAATTGTAGAAAAATGAAGAGCAGGGGCGAATGAGGTGGAAGGGTACATTACACATTTCAACACACAATAAATAAGTGTAAGAAAATTAAAATTACATTTTAAAAGAGATCATTATATTAACAATGTCAAACTTCCCCAGTTGTGATCAATACTGACAATTAATGTTGCTAAAGAAGGTAGCAACTGCTTCTCCTTGATACAGTCTTGACTATGAGTTAACACTCTCTGCTGTTAGAGATGTCTATTTAACGCCGGGGTTTCCAGCAGTGATTAGTGACATACATAAACCTCCTCATATACATTCTGCTGTAATAGGTAGATGCAATTCTCTGTGGAGTAATTCACTAGGGTTCATAAGTGCATGTGTGAAGAAAATTTATGCAACATTTTTACCTTTGTCTGCAAACAGAGTCTACAAGAAGTAATAACTGGCAGCAATGGATATAGCAAGCACATAGTTTAGATTTGTAATAAATGCAGGCACAAGTCTTTGAGTAAATATCTAACTAGGAAAGGAATTACACAAAATGACCCACTGCACAACTTTGACATTTTAAGAGCGTCCTTGAAAGCAACTGAATATAGTAACACAGTCTGCTGACATATGCAACACCACTATTTAAGAGGAAAAGCAGAAACAGGAAAACTCATTTTTATAAAAATGTTAGACTACTACAGTATGATCAAAAGCTGTAATACTAAAGAGATTCTGCAACATTTTTGAGAATTAATTCTCGAATAGCCTAGTTAGGTTGAAACATGATATGTCTATGGATGGTGTGTGTGTTTGTGTGTGTGTGCTTGTTTGTCTGTGTGTGTGTGTGTGTGTGTTTTTCCAGAAAAGAATTGAAAAACTCTAGGCTAGAAGAAAAAGGAAGGAATGAAATTACATTAAACACGTTAACTATGCATATATTTATTTGGGTTTTTCTATACATTTTAAATTGAATTATACACTGGACATAAATTTGTTAATCTTTATTACAGAAATCAGCGTTGAAGATACAAAATTTGTTTTTAATCCCTCCCAACAGGAGGCAGAAGCAGATAGTCTGAGTGTTCAAAGCTAGCTTAGTTTACATAGCAAGTTTAGGCCAGTATTATACATTGAGAATAGAACTTATTGTAAATGGCGTATTTTGAGTCTTTGGTTGAGTTTTTTTTTCCCCCTGGGCCCTTAGTAAGATTCCTTTATCTTACGGGTGGGTTTGGAAGGTGGCCTAGGATTGTGCCAGACTCAGAGGTGTGGGGGAGCTCCACATGTCCCTAGCTACATGAGTTTTATGGAAGGATGGCATACGTTGAATCTCAGATTGTTTTCGTCCTAATGCAGCAATGTAGACTAGAGACCTTGCACAGTGAGGGTCAGGCAGAAACTGGAGAGAAGAGGAATTTCATAGGAGGCTACCCGGAGTCCTAGACTGTCCATTAATGCATTGTGTGGATGGAGAAGGAGAATGTGGCACCAAGTCCCGAGGAGTCCCAAGACATGAAAACCCATGAAAGAAACTAGAGCAGTTTGCTCAACTGCAGAATCAGAACTGATTAATCATATCGGAATACAGGCAGATGGAGGGCTCACCCTGGACGTTCTCCAAGGCAAGGTGTTCAGCCACACAACTATATGCCACTTTTAGTCCTCAGAGGCCAGCTTCAACAACATGCAGAAGCTACAGCTCCTGCAGCAGAAGCGGATGAAGGAAACGGACAAAGAAGACAGCCCTCAGACTACCTGCAAAGAGGATACCTACAGGCAAAATCTGCAAGGGAAAGTACAGAAGCATGTGAGAGGGGACCTGGAAAACAAGTTCCAGCAGTGCTGGAGGTACAGCCTGCTGCAGATCAGCATCACTGCCGAACAGGCTGTTTTGGAGAATGATGTGCTTTGTGTGTGCTTTTGTAATGGGTTCCAGAAGGTTAAGCCTTGGGTTTTCCCAGTAAGAGGAGTTTAATCTGCATGGTCTCCTTTTCCTGGGGATACTGAATCCTTACTTTCACCCACATAGAACCCCACTTTGGTGCAAGGGTTACAGGAATTCCCCAGTTCACCATTTTCTGTTGTTTCTTGGTTCCCTCATGGTAAAGCCATCCGCTTGTTCCTGTCTCTGCTCTGGGCTCTCCGAGGTATTCAAGCAGAGGAGACAGCCCTGCTGTGGGATGAGGAGAGAGCAGAGCTAACGAGAAGGAGGCAGAGGGAGGAAAAAGAAGAAGACAGCAATATCACCACAACTTAGGTGTTAAGTCTTTTACTTACTAAGTGCGGGGAGGGTTGTTGGAAGTTGGAAGCACAAATGGTAGGGGCAGGAAGCATCTGAGGAGCTGGATGGGGGTAGATGTAATTCAGTACTGGTGGTAATTATGAACACATTCGTCATCATTGTGTTATTAAATTAAGATGCCTGGGACACAGTTTAAAAACCATGTTTGAGCATTTGTGTATAATTAGCATATTACCTATATGACCATGTCATTACATTAGATCATCCAATGAGTGTTCAGGGGACAAAAGTACTCAAGAAAGACCTGAAGACATAACCTGGGGACCTTCAGTAATTCCTTTCAATACAAAGTATGAAGTGTAATTGTCCTAAAACACCTTTTTTTACTAAGCTAAATCTTCATACTGATGACTGCTCCCTTAAAAAATTAATAGATTAGAGATATACATGCACCTTCTAAGACACCAGCTGGACTATTCTTGGGGACAAGGCAAAAATCTTCATCATTTTTATTCCGATGACAATTGAAAATGTTCTAGTAAATACACATTCAAACTGTTATAGTATGAATAAGGATTCATTATACATTATTTGTCTATACATACTTACTATTTTGCATTGTAGTTTGTGACAAAAATTGTTTTTAATATGAAATCCCCTTAATTTGGGGGGGCAGGGAAACCTTATTCTCCACAAATTCACTAGATTTTGCCTGTATCTTTACAATTTTTTTTCCTCGTAGATCAAAAACCCTAGGGTTTGAATATTTACAGAGGAAGATGATGTAGCCAGCCTTGATGAGACCTGATAGGCTAGGGTCAGATAGAAGGGGAGGAGGACTACCCCTATCAGTGAACTGAGGAAGGATCATGGGAGAACAGGGAGGGAGAGGGAATTGGGGGGAAGGAATAAGGGAAGAGGCTACAGTGGGGATACAAAGTGACTAAATTATAATAAACAAACAAACAAATAAATAATCAAGTGATTGTAGTAGTGGAATTGCTCACTCATTGACTTCACAAGCTCCAAATCTGGATAAAATTTGCAAATCCCATTGTATCCCCTAATACATGAATGGGACAGATAACAATACTTAGTAAATGGGATTAGTAGATGTTTTTGGAGCTTATGTTCATCATACTTAAAACATTCAGTCACGGTCTCTGCTGTTAGTGTACAGCTCACAGAGCTCTACCTTGCTCACCTTACTCTAAAGCTCTCACACACTTAGGGCAGCAATCACACTTTTCAAAAACACATAGCACTTCCAAGACCAGAGATGCAGGATTTATTTCAGTTATAATGGGCCTCTATAATTCAAAGAAGCTTTCCATTTTGTAAAGTGCTGGTAAAATATTTATGTATCTCACGTACTATGGGCTATTCCCTGTCTTCCTATTTTCAGAGATTATAGACAATTTCCAAATTTGAATTTCTTTTATGCAATTATGGTTTTGAATAGCAACATTATTAATATTGCGTTCATTGTTACATTTTGTTCAGCTCATCACATGGCTCAGACTTTGACATGTGCCTTTTTGTAAATAAAAGTTAGAACTTCCAGTTTGACAAAATAGTATAGCTAGTTTGAATTTCTGGCAGACAAATTCACAGATTCATGTCCAAAATGCCACTCTGCACAATTCTCCACTCTACTTTTAGCTGAGATTATCATTTCTATAAGTATGTTTCATTTCTTTTTTTTTTTTAAGTACCTGATGCCTGTCTCAGCCGTGGAGTATAAGACTAGCACAGGGAGTTTGCTGCAAATTTTAAAAATTCGCATAGAAAAACACCTTAACACTTTAGGTACAGTTTTCTGTACTGATGGAAGGCTATAAATTACAATATGCTTACTTTTTTGCCTACTGTCTATCTCTCTGAATAAAAACTGTGATGAAATATGATATTGCAAATCCTTCATTAAATGAGACACATGAATTTCATTCCAGGCTCCACTGAACAATTCTGAATGCCACTCAAAGTGATAGGTCAAATCTGTTCTTTTCACTCACACAAGATTGCAAAGCTATCCCTTTATTTTTTATTTTTGAAGGGACACTAAATGGTTTGAAGCCAGCTACTAGCTGCACATTGCAATAAAGCAACATTTGCACAGCCTTCCA
Source organism: Pachyuromys duprasi (assembly GCA_028658305.1). Taxonomy (NCBI): domain Eukaryota; kingdom Metazoa; phylum Chordata; class Mammalia; order Rodentia; family Muridae; genus Pachyuromys; species Pachyuromys duprasi. The sequence goes on along the minus strand of CM053745.1, from coordinate 41,135,937 downwards.
TGGTCTTATAAGATTGACCTTCCTGATTTTAAACTACTAGATTGATTAATAGAGTTCCTGAAATTCTAATAGCCAAGAAACTGCAACATATGTGTATAAATCAAGTTTTGACAAACCATGAAAACCACATATTTTCCAGGTTGAGCACAGAATTTGGAATTCAGCAGGAGAAGGATAAAAAATCTTTGTCACTGTTTACAGTATGAGCTTCTGGTTATTTTAAGTTCTGACCTTTTATACAAAATTAAAGAATTGAGATAACAATGAAAAGTTTCAAATGGACATTGAACAGGGATAATGATACTGGCTATTGCAGATTAGGGGGTTGATTACAGAAGTTACTAATGCTGTCATCAGAAAACCAGTGAATTAACATTGTGGTAGTGTTTTTAAAATTTTTATTTCTTTAATATTAATCACAGGTTATTTACTTTGTATCCCAGCCATAGACCCTCCTTTGTTCCCTCCCAATCTAACCTTCCCTCCCTATTCTCCTCCGTGTCCCTTTCCAAGTCCACTGCTAGGGAAGGTCCTCCTCCCCTTCCATCTGACCCTAGCTTCTCAGGTATCTTCAGGACTGTCTGCAATATCCTCCTCTGTTGTGGGGTTTTGAAAGAGCGTTTAGGTGCCAGCATCAGAGACATACAGCACAATAGAGTCTCCACATGGAAATCAGAGTTCATGTGGCAGAAGTAAGGGTCTCTTCTTATACCTTTCTGAGGAGGAAGCGGGATTCACAGTACAGGCATGCTGATTCCCAGGAGGAACCATTGGGTTAAATAACTCAACTCAGACAGTGTGTGAAAAAGTCAGAACCAAGTATACAGAGGTGATGGTGTTGTCTTTTTTTTTTTTTTAAATCCCCTATGCCTTCAGTTTTTTGTTTGTATAAATGGAATGCTATCTTTATCATTGATAAAAGACTGTATTTAATATTTCTTAAAGACCAAATGGAACTTGACTTCACACCATGGCCCAGTTTGCCATCTGAGCTGCTGGAGAAATCTCCCTCCGCAGTATGTACAACGAAAATGTCCTCAGTGACACGAGATGAAGGTCCCAGCACTTTGGGCTTAGGTCAATTTCCTAACTTATCTTTCCTGTCTAATATTTCTAACAATGTTTGCCTCACTTCCAAAGAAATGCAAAAGTGGAGTCTAGCTGATGCTCTGGTTTATACAGTAAAACCTACTCCATCCTCAGAAAAGCTTAAGTAGTGACTCCTGCTTCTGCTACATGGGCCATGATTTCTTCAGAGCTCTGTTATACTATAAGTCTGCAGGGCTGGTCCCGAGTTTCTCTTCTCAGAGTACCCATCATACTGGTGTCTATCTATTTGGCTTCCCATAGCTTTAAAAAAACAAAACAAAACAAAAACAACAACAAAAACTTGTCATCTCAGGAAACAGTTTTGATCACTGAGTCCTCTGTCACACCTGACAACTTTCCACCTTTGCTTAACTTTTTGTTAAATCCTAATTCTACTGCATTGCACTATCTTCATAATCTTAGTCTAGAAATAAGGGGTTTTCCCTCCCACTTTTTTGGTCAGGAGCATCTGAGGCCCATAAAATACAAAGTCACAAACCATGCCTATTGGAGCTAGGATCTGCAGTCATGTCTATATGGAAAAACTCCTAACTTTGCCTTTCTGATTGTAATCCCTTCCGATGTTCTTCTGTATTACTGATTTGTTTCTTAGCTAGCACATGCATAGCCTTGAGATCTTTTGTAAAAGGCCTTGTTGACTCTCTACATAACATATCAATTTCTACTTATTATTGGAGATCTCTATTGCTTTGTTTTTGTTGCTTTGTTTTCCATCTTTATTCATGTTTTTCTTTAGCTTTTTGACCGATGTGAGATGGTGCATACCTATGTACCATCAAGCCCTCACTGGATTAAATTTATTAAAATACTCCTGATTCATGCTCCCAATAGACAGGGATTATAAGCATGCACTACCACTAAGAGTGTCTTGGGTGTTTGTTTTGATTGGCTGAACTCCATTACATTAGTCATGTTATTGTTAGTCCCATATGCTGCAGGTGTGGTCATGAGACACATTTTTCACCAATAAGGTGTAAAAAGAAGACATAGCTCTAGAAGCATGCTTCCTGATAATGATATTGAAAATGGTTTAATTTTCTTCCTATCACTATCAACTATTATTGTGTGAGAGAAGCAAAAACTAGGGCCTAACAGAGTATTCTATCAAATATTGGGCAAGAACTTTGACAAAGAAAAGCAAGAAAATCAGAAAAAAAGGAAAGAGATAATGTATTATTTAGATTATTTGTCAAAGAGCCTAGCAACTTGAGCACATGGGGATTTTCTGTTCCCATACTTTTACCAGCCACTTAACTTGTCTATCAGGTTTTGTTCCTCATATCCTAAATTATTCCAGCACATATGTAGGAATGATCTGACGCTCAAGCTTAAAAGTACATTAACATTTCAGTGAAAGTAATCTGCACTAATTTTTCACAAAGTCAGAAATTTTATACTTTTTACAATGTATTACAAAAACAACTAAAAGTGGGGTTGGGAATGTTATTTTGCTTTATTTCATTTCATTTGGTTATTATTTTCATTGTCATTGAGAGATTACTTTAGAGTCTCAATAAATTGTGCAATTGACAAAGGGATGCAACAGGGAATCGATATTAAGTCCCAAATAAGTGACAAAATGAAAGGCAGGTTTATCCTACATAACATGTGATACTTAATTTGTGAGAAGCTGGACTTGGTCTGGTATCTATTAAAATGTAGTCTGCCAAGCACTTCTGTGAGACGTTTTCTGGATCAGATTATTTGAGTAGAAAGGGTCATCCAAGTATGAGTGACACCTTGTCAGAGCAGCCTAGATACAAGAATAGAGGATGGCACTGCTTTTTCCTGATAGCCTTCACATATTCCGACAACATATCCGGTTGCTGTGAAATTCATTTATCAACATAAGAACTAGCTTCTTTGAACTTATAGTATAGATCAAAAATCAAGAGATCTCCAAGAATCCTCATTGCTGTTAGTATCAGATTGGGACTCTGACAACATCCAGTCTCCATGGCCTGAGCAAGTATTGTATTCTGGACCTATCTAGTATGAGACAGGCGTTAGTCAACTACATGAACCTTATCTTCTAAGCTAAGTTGGTAAATCTAATTCATTTGTGTACACATCCTATTAGTTCTGTTCCTATAGAGAGCCCTGATTAATACAGAAAATTATTGGGAAAAATAAATTATAATAGTGATAGTAATCTTATACATCATTATTACATTTATATACATTCATGCAGTTCATTCTTCAATTAAAAACATCCTAGAGATTCATCAGTTAATGAATGTATAAGAAAACTGTGGCCCACAATATAAAGAAGTTTTATTCATCAATACAGAAAAATAAAATTATGGCATTTTCAAGACATAGTGGAACTAGATAGCATTATGTTAGGTACAATTTTTAATAACTAGAGAGAACATTAGAAAAATGGTCTTAAAGGATGAATGAGGATGAAGAGTGGAAGAAAATGGGTAATAAAATACACGTTACATGAAGCAGAGTAAGGGTTTCAGAAGAAGAAAACAGCAAACAGGAAGAGGTATAGGTTTGAACATGGGAGTGTCAGAAGAAAACCAACAAATTCAAGGCATACATATATAAATACCTTAGTGAAACCCATCCCTTTAAATACTCATTTAAAACATAGACATTAGGATTTACTTTTTGTAATTAAATACAATTACATCATTTCCCTCTTTCTCTTCCTAAGCTTCTCTTGCTCTTCCTCTTCCCTTTTTCCCTTTCTAATTCATGGAATTTAAAAAAATTAATTAATTATTACAATTTATTCACTTTTTATCTCAGTTGCAGCCCTTCCCTCATCTCTTCCTGGTCCCACCCCATCCCTCTTCTTCCCTGAGACAGTTTCTGACATGAACTCTGTTGCCTCCTCCTTGATCACGTCTCCCTGGTGGGGTAACCTAGGCAGCCCCCAGAGGAAGAGGACCCAGTCAGTCCTCATGGGACCTGATAGGCTAGTGTCAGACAGTAGGGGAGATGGCAAGTTTGCTTTAATTGTTACACAAACATCTGTGTGTTTCCATATATAACCTCAACTCTATAAATAAAATTTGTTTAATCCTCACAATATTATTCCATATATTGTTACTTGTATTTATGTGATTTCCTTGCCAGTTACTAGGCTCTATGATGGTCATGTGTCTTATAAGAATACCTACAACTAATATTTCCTATACCAGCAGAATTGCTACCTGTACACATGTATCCTTAGAGCCAGCAGTTACTGTAACTATCACCCCTCAGAAAGGACATTTAATAGACTTCCAAAGTTGTTTACCTTCCTACCTTAAATATCTCTACTTACATGAATAATTCTTTCAGTTTCAGTTTAACCATTGACTTATTGTTGTAATCATGATATATAAATTGCTTAGCAAAAAAAAATGGAAACTCCAAGAGGAATGAACACAAATGGAACTTGGTACTTAGTACTCTCCAGTAAAAAGGAATCAGAGATCCTTAGATGATTGTCTAAAATTTGAAATTATTATTGAAATGTTGGATGAAGGTAGACATTCGTGCAGTAACTGAAAAAAAAATTTAAAGATCAACAAAAAAGAAATGCCCAGAAATGTCAAAGGATCACAGACATGCAAAAGCGTAGTCAAAGTTAAAATTCTTTGAGCAAGACAATAAAATCCATTTTCTTCTAATACTATTTATAATAGTATTACCATACACATTTAGCAGCTGGTTCTCGTTCCTGTGACAAAATGACAGACAAGAGCAACTTAGGCACAGAGGAGTCGCTTGTGGACTCTGACGGCATCTCCACAAGAGGGAAAAAAAACTGGAGATGCATTGATTCTTTTCTCCTTTAAATTCAGCTCAGGAACCCAGAGCATGAAATGATGTCACCCCCGGAAACAGGGTGTATTTTTCCAGGTCCCTCAAACCTCCATGGAATTAAGGACAGACTGGAAAGAATGTAGCTAGTGAGGAGAGGTATACTCACATTAGTTACTTGATGTGATTTTGTTTGGAGAATCTATAGTTTCTCTCAACTTGCTTCGTTATTAAGTTATTTACTTATACCAATTTGGGCTAATGGACATTTATTTCATGTTTAGAGCTACTTTAAAATTACAGTTTCTTTTTAAATGAGGTTTGGAGTCATTTCTTAATTATATTTTCATTTTTAGATATTCTAATATTGCAAATTATTTATTTATTATTATTTATTATCTTAAGGTGTTCAGTATTTAGAGGAACTTGATAAAACCCTCTTTCCTGAGGAAAGTATCGTTTTTTCAAATTTTGGCGATTTTTTTTCTGTGTGTATGTGGTTGGGGATATATGTGTGTGCATGCAAGGGTTTATGCCTGTGTATGACCATCTCAGAATTATTCAAGTGTTTTAATTACTGTCACATTGGATTGTCTTGTCACTGGCACCATTAATGTTTTTAGCAAAAATACGTCAACAGTTAAAATAATAAACTGACTGAATTTGTGACAAGATTTCTATTTAATGATGTATTTTTTTTCTCATACCGAAATAATTAGTTGAAAGTTTTAAAAATTCCTGTGAAAAATAATTCTACTCAAAAAGAGAAAAAAAAATTGTCAACAGGAACTCTAAATCACTAGCTCACTGGGAAGGACTCGGGGCACAGCTTCTGTTTCTTAGTGTTGAACCAAACGAGCATGAATCTTGTCATAGGACAATCTAAAGCAATTTCAATCCTGCACTGGAAAATTGCTGGATTATGCAAGGTCTTGTATTACAGCTGTTATGCTCATTTTGCCAGGGATGCAGGAGAGTGAACTTTCATATGGAAGTGAGTCTAGTCTAAGCTTGAAACTGTCTGCTTAAAGAAGATGCCCTGAGCTGAAAGAAGACCAGCTGTGAGTGTTTCCAATTTATTCAGTCACAAGAAATACAGACTACTCAGCATCGGCTTCACAGGAGGCGCAGATGTCTATAATATGAGCATAATACATAGGTGATTGATAAGCCTTCTGATGTCTCCTCAACTAGCTTGTTTATTCTTACTTTACTAACTTTATGGGTTAATTCAGTAACAGTATTTGGCATAGAATGAAATGTTTTATTAAGCAAGGTATATGAGTCTACAGAACTGAAATTAAATCTTGCCTTTTCCAAAGTACTCCATGCAGGAGGTATTCACACATGTCAGATCATATGTTCATATAATGGGTTTTCATGACACAAATTTAGGCAGAAGTAGGCCTGAAGTGTTCTGCTAAGAGCTCATCATTTTGCAAGAATTATTTTGAAAGCTGTCCTAGGCTTCTGCTTAGAGGTCTACACTCAGCTAAGTATTTCTGTCATCCCACAACACAGCCACAATTGTCAAATACATGACATCTCTGTCTCTCTTAAATAAGGTGAGCAAATCTTTTCATAGCAGCAAGAATCTAAGAATCTAATAATTCCTACTTGAAAAATATTTGTTTCCTCAAATGCTTTTGATCATTTATTTTCTTTAAATGTCCCCGGTAAATGTTAATTTTGTCCATTTCAGACAGCAGCTATAAAACGTAATGTCCTCCATTTCTGTCCATCTTGTCTTATGAGTTACACACCTGGGAGACAGTAGAGCCTGCGGCGTAGAACAAGCTGTTTCTGGTAAATGAAAATGTATTGTTATCCTTTCTCTGTTCTTTTGCACTTCACATAGCACACTGAAAACTTAAGACAGTTTGCTCGACAGGAGATGACTAAAGTTTCCTGTGAACTGACAGAAAAATACATTTGAGAAACAAATAAGAAAAACTAATTTCTCATGTATGCTGTGAACCTACATGTGTCACCAACTTAATAACTTCATACTGCATAACAATCTCCTGAATTGGGCAGGAATTTCTATGTAATCATGCCATTTAGGAATAAAAATGAATTCTTTTAACGGTTCTTTTTTTCCATTTGTTTTTTTTCAGTTTTTTCTCTTTTCTTTATTATTATTTTTATTTATTATTATAGTACTATAACTTACAATTGATTCACTTTTTATCTCAGTTGTAGCCCCCACCCTGGTTTCCTCCATTCCCACCCTCCCTGTTCCTCTCCTATTCCTCTTCCCTACTCCACTGATAGGGTAAGTCTGACCCTAGCCTATCAGGCCCCATGAGGAGTGCCTGAATCCTTTTCCTCTGTGGGCTGGCTAGGTTGCCCCACAAGAAGTGGTCAAGGAGCAGGCAACAAAGAGTACATGTCAGAGACTGTATCTTCTCCCCTTTCTAGGGAACCCACATGGAGGCTGAGCTGTCTGTGGACTGCATCTGAGCAGGGTGTCTAGTTCCTCTCTAAGTATGGTCTTTGGTTGATGCATCTGCAGTCTCTCCAGTTCTTAGATAATCACAGATATTAAAATGAAGCTAACATTGGAAAAATAGTGAACTTTTCATTTCATCATGAAGGAGAATTGCAATAAAACTTACAATCATAAAAAGGCTGCAACTCCTGACAGTAATTAGATATACATAGTTAAGCAGCAGTGTAATACTATACCAGTACAGGGAAAAAAAAACTGAAGAGAAGAAAAAATGCAAACCTATGTATGTTATGATGCTAAATATCTGTTGAAAGAGACAGATGTATGAAAAATTAAATTTGAAGCATTCAAATGAATAAAACATATGCTACAGATACTTAGTAACATTCTGGCTCATACTATGTTAGCACTGAATACATGTATCATATGGAAAACATAAACAATTTATATCCCTACAATAGTAATTTGAAGCTCATAAACAATCACTTGAGAAAAATGGTTGAGATTCTATGACAGGCTGGTGGAAGTGAAAGAGGCTTTGCACTAGAAAATTTAGAACCCTCAAAAGAGTAGCTGGAACTAATCTTTTAAAAGATCTGAGTATCAGTTAGAGGTTTTGTGGTGAAGGAAGAAATGGGAAAGATTGATGTCAAGTGGTGAGTCAATATCTGGGACTTCTCTTTCCTGAAGTTTTTCAGAGGTTGAAGGGGATTCAGGGTATGTGCTTGAGGAAAATGCAATATTAAAAAGTACTTATTTTACCTAAACAGTAAAATATTTAAAAAAAATAAAACTCAGCTACAGCAGGGTGATTACTCCTCTAGAAGATGTGTTATAGGAGCAAGAACTGTGGTTGTCCCAAAAGACCAATAAGAGGAGGAGCAGAAAGCATAAGCTTTGAAAGTACCCTGGTTTTTGTCAGGTTGCCTGAATTCTCTTTTCCTCTGGAACTGATGTTATGGGCATATATATTCAATGGATGTAGCTTTTCTTGCTATTTCCTCTAGGAATAATGAGTATTTAAATATTTGCAAATGTTTGAAATTAAGCAAATGGAAGAATTCTCAGAGACTTGATCCTAAGCATAAATATTGATATTCATCCAGGATATCTTTGTATAAGACATTAAAATGAAAGAATACAAGTTAAAATTAGAATATTACTGTCATTGCTGTACCGCTAAAATGGTGTAGGCTTCTATTTCAACAAAATAGTTGGTTATACTTATGTACCCTGCGTTTCAGTAGAATAACCCAGAAGAAATATCTTCGTTATACCTCTATTAAGAGGCTGGGTACTGAGAAAACAGTTGATTCAATTGAAACACAAATATCATTAATGACAAGACAAAATTTCCCCAGACAAGTAAAGAAAAAAGGAGGGTCTTATTCAGACCTATTGCTGTACAGAAAGGAGAACAGATAGAACTGCAATAAAACAAAATAACAAAAAGGAGCCATTTTACAGATTTGTGTAAGATAACGGAAAAGTACTGGAGTATTTCCTAATTAGTCCAGTTGTGCTTGGCAATCGGCATTCACAACAGCTCAGGAGTCTGCACTTCCAGACCTACAGGTTACATCTTTCTTGATGATTCCACTTTGAATAAGTGGTTTCTGGGTCCTTGAGAAAGAACTTCTTGCCTTTTAAAATTACCAAGAGGGTGAGAAAAAAAAAATACTGCCAAGGGTCAGTGATGAAATTTACAGTTCTCCAAGAAAAGAGAGGTCATGGATGTACAGTCAGGGGGAAGCCTCTCTAAAATATTGTCACATTGAGAGGGCATTAAAGCCATTCTGATTAACACTTATGCCATTGGTTATATATTTTTATCATTCACTTAATATCTGTCTTCATAGATGCAACTCACAAACCTTATAGTACGAAGAAATTATTTTTCACTCCCGGAGACCCAAACTTATAATTTAGCTTTCACATTTAACGGATTGACAGGCCTAGATTGGGAAAGAAATTGTGATTTACATAAGAAGAGATGTAGGATTTTTCTGTCAAAGTAATACATGACTCTTTCAGGGTTCAATGTACTTTAAAAGATCATGATATAGCTGAAACACAGTACAAAAGGGACAATCACACAGTAGACACACCAGTGGAGGAGTGAGGTGTCATTCTTTGAAAGCATGATCAGAATTCATTATTCAAACAATTACTTGGTTTAATGATTCATGCTTTCTGCAATCTTAAAAAAAATGACCAAACTATTACAGAATGTTACTTTAGGTCCCTTGATTCATAAATGGTAGGTTGTAACTGCTTTCAAGTTAATTTAGCAAACTCGAGGACCTAGTTATTCAGACAAATAGAATTTCAAAACAAAAATGAGATTGTAACTGTCAATTTTATTGTCATTTTAGGTTTGTTTTTTTTTTTTTTTACAAATGAGACAGTTCAACCATTAGGCAGACACTATTGACAAAGATAGAGAACAAAGCTGACTCAGGTGCAAAAGGAAGCTATATCTTTTCATAGGTGACAGGCCAGGCATCTGTTTTTGATTTTGTTTTTGTTGTTTTGTTTTTCCCTATATCTGGAAATCCTGGACCCTCCAGCAGTTAAATAAAAACACAGAGACTTATTAATATTTATAAAAGCTTGGGCCTTTAGCTGGGCAGATGCTCAGCTGCCTCATAAATTAACCCAACTAATCCTGGCCTGCTTCTCACTGTGGAGAGGTCTTTCCTTCTCTCTGCCTCTGTTCACAGCTATCTATCTCCATGTCCTGCTATCCAACATTCTCCCATCTTATTCTTTTCCTAGAGGCTGCCTCTCAGCCTTCACCCCAGAAGTTCTGTCTTCCCTTTCCTGCTTAGCTAGTATCTATCAGTTCTTTATTAAGCCAATCAGCAAGTGAAGGAGAAAAGAGTGTTTACAAATATGAGGGTAGTGATAAGCCATAAGAATAACAAAATCAAAATCCAGCCAGCTTTCTGCAGGTACAACAATCAACAACTGAATATACAAAGACAACTTTATGCAGTGCACCCCAACATTTTCCCATTACAACTGTGATCATCCTTCCTCTTTATTTCATATCATACTAGTTCTCTAGATTTCCGTAGCCACTGTGTTTCCTCTTCCGCATCCCACCAGCACTTGTTTCTCTTCTATGTTGATACTAGTCATACTCTGTAGAAATGCTGTGGAATGGTGTCCTTTAAACATGGCATGGCTGTTCATGGACCATTGCTTGAAGATACATAATTAGTCAATAGATGTTGCTGGAAGATAGACTTCAGTGCTTGAACAGTCCAGAAGTTACCTGGAGATGCTATAAGTAAACCCAATTAAACTGGCTCTCCAAGAGAGTCTTGAAGCAAATAATTTCTCTAGTCTCATTACTGTTCTAGCCCAGATGAGTGCTTATGTTAGCCACTAAAAGTAACAGAGCAAAGAGGTATGCGCTTTGTTTATTTTTATTTAACTCAAATTTAACATTTGAGAATGCAACTATAAAACATAAACATTTCACTTATTTGAGAGTACCATAATGCCTGAATATGTTATCTATTGTTCAAAACAGAGCTTTGATAAATATTGCAGAAAGATAAGTGGGAGGGTTTGTTAGTTATGAAGGCTAGACTGTAAATGAACATTATTTACAGTATGACTGACACTGATTATTATATATTTTAGCTATATGTGTGAATGCACACATACACACACATATATGTATGTTGGTTCTCAGTGTGTGTGCATGGCTTCTGCAGAGGCCAGAAGACAGAACTGGTTCCCCTGGCATTACAGCTGGTTACAGTGTCACTTGGTGTGGAGACTGGGAACCAAACAGCGTGTCTCCAAATCAAGTGTCCTTTACCACTAAGCCATCTTTCAAGCCCTATGATTCATTTTTTTTTATCAACAAAAGCCTTTGACTATTACTCTTTAAAAAATACATATTTTTGGTATATGATAAATGCAACACAAGCTTAAAAGATGGCTTAGTAGTTAAGAGCTTATGCTACTCTTGCAGATGACCTAAGTTCAGTTCCCAGAACCCAATGAAGGAACCTTACAACAGCATGTAACTACTGCTTCAGGATTTCAGAAACTCTCTTCTACTCTCCATGGACCTTCATATGCATGTGCACATTCCTTGACACACATACACACAAATATACATATAAACAACAAACAAAAAACACTTAGACTGAAATAGTAAGATAAAAATTTTAAAGTTAAAACTATAAGTTTTGTTAATTATTATTGAAGTAAACGCATATACCTCATTTTGTGTGTATCAAATTCAATTTAATATTTATCCCTTTTGAGGGTTCTTTTTGTACTAGATTCTCATATTTTATATTTAACAGCCTGTGTCAGTGCGTTGAAGTAGCAGGGAAAACTTTCCAATCAATTTAAATTTATCCATGAAAACCCATTACATAATATAGGGTCAATGGTATTTTAAACACTCTCCCAAGTTGCCACAGGAACAAGCAGAAATCCATATACTAATGGAGCAACATAGTGGTTATTCTGTCAACCATGAAATATGATTACTAGGAACGTCAGGGAGTTAAATACAAAGAATCAGTTCCTTGGAGGAAAAGCTGAGCAAATTTTAAATTCATGAGCTTTTATACATATTATGTTGCTGGGGAAATATTTATGTGAATATTATGGTGTCCAAGCTTCATGATAAGTGCTTGCTGAAAAGCAGAGTTGCACCTCCAGCCAGATTTTGGCATGTGACTGCATTAATCTTAAATACCGGGAAATATTAATCCTTCTTACCTTCTCCTCAGCCAAAAGTAAGTAAGTAAGTAAGTAAGTAAGTAACTAACTAACTAACTAACTAACTAACTAACTAACTAACTAAATAAATAAATAAATAAATAAATAAATAAATAAATAAATGTGTCATCCACAAAACATGCTTCTAAGCACCTTGGCATGCATTTGGAAGTATATTCACATGGATGAGAAAGACCAAGAGAAAAATGAGCTCCTGTGAAGTAGAAAGATTTATTGTGGCAGAAAGATAACTTAAAGCACACAGAGAAACGAGTTGCTTGTTGCCTGTTTGTGTAAATAAAACATTGTTCTTCAGAATCCACTTTTTTAGAATGAATAAGGAGTTAGAAATTACAAGCTAATGTCAAGTTTAACGATATAAAGAATGCCCTTTATTGACAATTAATTCACTGTACTCTTTTCCCTATTATAAATCTTGGTGGTAAATTTAACGTAATACATAAATCTCAAATCTCTCTGTGTCTCTTTCTCTCCTATAAATAGGAGAAAACAAATATTGTATAATTTGAAAGCACCGCTAACTAATTAAACTAATGTTTCTATGCTACATTGTATTGATCAACTTCACAGCACTCTTGCTATTGTCAGTCTTAGGACACGTGGTCTCAGAGTATCATTTTGTGGAGATCATCTAACATGGGTAAAAGACTTTTGTTTTGTTTCCTAGTTTGCATTGCTTTCAAAACTAAAACTTTCTAGATCTTGGTCATATGTTTGAGATTAATATTCCCCACTCTTAGTTTCTACATATTAAAAATTCATGTAGAGAAGCTGAATTTACAGGATTATTTTTGATATATACTTTCTCAAGATGTATTTTAAATATTTACTGAGAGACTTTTATACATCAAACACTCTTCAAATAGAATCCACAATTTCAGAAAGCAAAGAGGGTTGACACAGTTATTGAATAGTTAAAAGAGTAGAAAATAGCATGTTATAAATAATATTCTGCCATATCAAGTAATAAAAGTTTTACTAGCAATAATGTGGTATTTATTGAGACATGAGAGGGAAGTTACTCTCTTCAGAAATTTTTAATCATTGATATTACATGTTGTGAAAGCAATATGAAAAGAAACCAAACCATGACTTTGAAAAAAAAAACATGCAAACCAAACAATATAATCCAATAATTTTGTTATATTTGTTAAATAACATGGGATTAAAAATAAAGTAGATACTAATATAATGTTCTGAGAATGTGACCTTTTATTGACATTTTGAAACAAGAGATGTTGAGATAAAATTCCTAGAATAAGTAACAGTGGTTAAAACCTTCACAGGACACTTATAGACCTTCAGGACATTCCCTTTCCTCTGGACAGAGCCCCTCTTACTACTATGTCGAACTAGGGTTTGTCTCTAATCTAACCAGAATACAAACAAAGAGATGAAAAAACAGCTAATTCAAATGGGAAAGCTCTAGAAAACTAAAGAAGTTACATAAGCGCTGTGTAAACAAAGATATTCAATTATCCATAAAAAAGACACACAGAAATAACTTTCTATTAGTTTCTGTCTGATATAAACTAGGGCTGTTTTCTTCTGATGCCATTAATGATTTAATATGATTATTTTGGATTAATCAGTGAGGGAAGAAATTTTAGTAACTGACTTTTATAATGATACATAATTTTAGAACCTTTATTCTGCTGCCATGCCACTAAGAGACCCAGAGTCTATAATGTGGTACTGTTTGATGTTTGATCCTTAGATCCTGGATGTACACATGTATCTGAGAAAACACTACCTCTTACAGACTACAACTCCAAAATAACCATTAACATAGAAAACAGTTAAAATAAGATTCTTCATAGTTATCATTCATTCATTCTTATTTGGGTTGACCATTTTGTTACTGCAATTTTACAAACATGTACTGTCCTTAGAAATTGATATCTAGGATATATATACTAAATTCTGTACACCTAAAGAAAATAAACAAGAGAGAGGACCCGGAGTTAGATGATCAATCCTCACTTAGAAAGACAAATGGGATGTAGGAGAAAACAAATAACAGGAAGGAGCCTACAGCAGAGGGTTTCGGTAAGACTGCCTAGCAGTATATCAAAGCAGATGCTGAGACTCATAACCAAACCTTCGGCAGAGTGCAGGGAATCATATGAAAGAAGGGGGAGTTAATATGACCTGGAGAGGACAAGAGCTCCACAAGGACCAAATATATATGGGCACAGGGGTCTTCTATGAGACTGTTTCTCCAACCAAGGACCATGCATGGATATAACCTAGAACCCTTGCTCGGTTGTAGCCAATGGTAGCTCAGTATCCAAGTGGGTACCCTAGTAGCAGGGACTATTTCTGACATGAACTCAATGGCTGGCTCTTTGACACCCCCCCCCGCCCCTCAAGGAAGGAGCAACCTTGTTTGGCCACAGAGGAGGATATTGCAGCCCAGTCCTGAAGATACCTGTTAAGCCAAGGTCAGATGGAAGGGGGGGAGGACCTCCCCTATCAGTGGACTTGGAAAGGGACAGGGAGGAGATGAGGGAGGGAGGGTGGATTTGGGAGGGAATTGGAGAGGGGGCTATGGCTGGGATATAAAATAAATAACCTGTGATTAATATAAAAATAAAAAATTATATAAAAAAGAAATTTATGTCAAAATAAATTTATAATTTAGGAGTAGACTATCGGATATTGAAAATTGTAATAGAACATAAGGGAGACATGTTATATATGTCATACTGTGCAGAATATTTAGTAAAACTTACCTCTTGGGGATGTGTGAGAGTCTCAGTGGTTAATGACAGCTGCTGCCCAGGCTGACTCCCTGAGGTCTATCCCAGGAACTCCTTTAGTAGAAGAACAGAATCAGCTCCAGCTAGCTGTCCTTTGCACGCCATATAAACATAGGCATATGTATGGCCACACACACATAAACACACCTACACACAGACACACAAAACAGATACATAACAATGTAATGTTAATGAAATAAAACTCTTTTCTGCTTTCTAGGCAAGCTATATATATATATATTATATATATATATATTAATATATATATTAAGATTTTATTTCATGAAAAAGTGTTTGGAAACCTGAATTTGATACTCGATATTGGTTGCTCTTATGGACCTTGACGTGAGGCCACAAATTCTTATATCAAAACTCTAGTCAGCCTTTCATGTGGGCATAAGGATAGATAATGGACAATTTCATTCACATGTCTTCATAAAATAATTTTCCTGAGAAAGAGGAAGCAAGGGTCAATTCCTTTGTTCTGCTGATATTATCAATCCAACAATTAAAAATCCTTTTTATTTATCTGTGAATTAAAAATAAAATTAAACTTTTGTATTAACATGCCTTTAAGAAAAGTCCTTAGTGAATATTAGTGGTAGATAACATTACCACTAATAACTGTCATGCAAAAACCAAAGCCTTGCCTGGGCACTGAGGAATCATTTCCTTCTGCAAGTACAATATAGGTCTCAGAAGAAACCATGACTGAGGATAAATTGCTTTTAGACTTTTCTCCAGGATTATGAACAGATAAATTCCTTTGTTGAAACTTGTCTCTATTATTCACAATAGTAATTCTAGGAAACAAACTATTGATGGAATTTGTCAAAGAATGAAAAGGAAATAATTATTAGAATGGGGAAAACATGTCTGAGTCACAATATCACTTGTGAACCTATTTTTTTCAAAAGGGAGATGATGAAAAGGATATTATGTCTTTCAAGGAAAAAGTAGAATATATGGCAACATACTTCACATATAGATAAAAAATGTTGATTTAGGAAAGAGATAAGAAATGAGGAAAGGCGATAGAGAAAGAGGAAGAACATTACAGGGAACAACAGAAGTAGGAGAAACAAGGGGAGCAGGAACAGAAGGAAGAACAGGATGAGGAGGAATTGGAGAAGGAGGATAGTAGTAGACTATGGAAATAGCAAAGAGTCTCATTGGTGACAATATTTCCCATAATTGCTAGATTAGCTGATAATATCTTTTCTATTTTTGCTTCCTTAAATTATTTGTTTTATTGTTGTTCGTTTTCTCATGTTATGTTACTTGAGCTGGAGAAAGGAGGAAACACTCTTGTGTTTCGACTAGAACTGAATCATACCAGATAGAGATAACCATATATAAAACACTCTGAAGTATAGATAGGAAAAGAACACCTCATTCATTGTCAATTAAATTTGCCTATGCTTTGACTTAAGAGACATTTGAGATTTGAGATTTTTATCTCTACATATAGTATTGTATATATGATTAGTAATATTATAATCCCATTTCAAAGAATAGCTTAATATATTGAGGCTTAATTTGGAGCAGGATATCAAATGATTATTTCCATGTAGTGGTAGAATATTTACCCTGGTAGTTATAAAATTTAAGCAAAGTACATCACAAAAAGGCTTTACTCTTAGTCTTATTTTAATACTTATAGAATTACAAGCTATATGTTTAAAATATAGATTTTTCTGTACTTCCATTCACATTTCTTCATAAAATCATATATCCTGAGAGAGAGGAAGCAGGGGTCACTTCATTACTTTTGTTGATACTAGCAGTCCAATGATTAAAAAATGTCTTTTATTTATCTGGGAATTAAACTAGGGTACTACATGCTTTTAAGAAATATTATACATGCAAATTTGTGTGCTTCTATTGCCACATAACAGCATAAAATTAACAAAATGTATTCTTATAAATATTTCAATATGGAATTTGAGTTATACTACATTGATTTTATTTCTTGTGCTATAAAATTCATTACTTTAGCAGTTGGTTCATATAAAACTGATACCTATGTAGCAGTTACTTCAGAAGAATTACTAGATAACTCAGTGAGTATTTAACTTCAGAAAAAAAATAGAATGCATCAAACATCTTATGACCACAGTAATATTATGGGATGGGTATTATTATGAACCTCCATAGTTCAATTGAGGAAACTGAACTGTAAAATTAGTTTCCTATATTTCCCTTGCATTTTCTTTCCCAAATCTATTCCTTCACTTACTGCTTAAAAGCAAGGCAGGCATTTTAAATACTTTCTTCTTTAAAAAGAATGGTTATACATTAGAGGATATGATACTTTTAATGTTTTCAGCATTTTACTATATATATGTGACCATAACCTCACATGTTTTGCAGTTTTCAGTTATTGGGTGGTGATTAAAAGAAATAAATTTACACAAGGGAAAACAGCTAAAAACAGCATTTTTTTCCCTTTTTACTAATGAATTTGAACATTAGGAATTTGGTAGGATTTTATTGGGTCAGGTCTCATGGTAATTTTTTTGGTGTTATTATTTTAACATAGACGAAGAAGTTCATTAGAACTAAAGAATTTAACTCCAAGCCAAGATGTCACATAAGCAACATACATTCATAATACATACATGCATAACACATACAATACAGACAGACATTCATAAGGATAAAATATTTGGATTAATTCTTTATCTCCTTTTTCAATTAAAATAGTCTTATTTCTTTTTCTTTTTAAATTTTATTTTATTTATATATTATTTATTACAATGTATTCACTTTGTATCCCTGCTGCAGCCCCCTCTCTCTGCTCTTCCAATGACCTTTCCCTAGTCCCCTGATAGGGGAGGACCTCCTCCCCTTCCATCTGACCCTAGCCTATCAAGTCTCATCAAGGCTGGCCTCATCATCTTCCTCTGTGGCCTGGCAAGGCTGCACTGCCCACCCCCTCAGGGGGAGGTGATCAAAGAGCCAGTCATTGAGTTCATATCAGAGACAGCCCCTGTATCCCTTACTATGGAACCCACTTGGATACTGAGCAGCCTATGGGCTTCCTCTGAACAGGGTGTCTAGATCCTTTCCATGCATGGTCTTTGGTTGGAGTATTACTCTCTGCAGGCTTCCCTAGGTCTCAGAATTTTGGCTTTGATGTTGTCTGTGTAGAGTTCCTGTCCCCTCCAGGTCTTTCTATCTTCCTCTTCTACCATAAGGATTCTTGCATTCTGCCAAAGTCTGGCTATGAGTCTCAGTATCTCCTTTGATACTCTGCTGGGTAGAGTCTTTCACTGATTCACTCTAAATCACCTTAGGGTAGACCTTTGGGCAATTCTTATGTTACTCAAAATAGTATTTGTGTGTGAGTGTGTATGTGTATGTGTGTGTGATTTTGTGATTTTTTATATGATGATGAGTCTATGTATATATGAGTTTTGGTTTTTCTGAGTCTGTGTATACATGTTTTTGTATTTTGTGGATATCTGTCTGTGTGTATTGCTGTGTAAATGTATGTATTATGTTATTTGATGTTTGTATGTATTTCTATATGTTCTTCTGTATATCAGTGAGTCTGTGTCACTATGCATATGTGTGGATGCATATGTGGTTGTATGTGTAAACAAGTGACTGTGTGTATATGTATCTTTGTCTGTGAATCTGTTTGTGTCTATTTTTATTTCTATGCCTGTGTGTTTACACTGTGCAACTGTATTTTAGTTTCAAGTTTTCCTATATGTCAAATGCACGTATGAACTTATGAATGTATCCATGTGTGTGCATGTGCATATATGTTTTTAACTGTATGTTTATGTTGACATGTGTCTACCTGTATATTCATTATCTTATATATGTGGAGGGTTTTGTCTATTTGTCTGTGTGCTGAGGGAACATATGTACATGTGTGTCTGTGGGTGCAAGAATATCTACGCATATAAGTGCTTGTTTATCAGTATTTGTTTCTTTGTCATCTGTGTCTGCCTGTGCACTCCTCTTTTTGAGTAGTATATGTATAACTACACATATGTGTGTACATTTGTTATTCATATATTTATATCTGTGTGCTTCTATGTGTATATTTCTGTGCAAGTATAGTTTTATGTAAGTTTGTGTACATGTGCATCTTGGTTTTTAATGCATGTGTGTGTGTTAAGTATGTGTATTTGTATGTACTGGAGTATTTGTGTTTCTGTGAGTATACACATATATGCATATATGTGTATATATTTGTGAATGTGTGTATATCTGCATGTGAGTGTAAGTATGTGTGTATACATGTGTTTGTATGGTCTCCCCTCCAAATTCATTCTCAAGTTTGTAACTCTCATAGCATGAGGATCTCATTACTGAGTATAGAATGAGAAGGCAGAAGTGACTGCCATTACCATCAATCAAGAGAGTCAAGGATACTTTCCTAAGGGAAGCTTCAAATAACACAAGAACACATAAGCCTTTATAACTTCCCTATGGCTTTTAAGCACTGTATCTGTTTCTCAATTATGACAACCAAAAGCAATTTAAAACATAACTGTAAAGTATAGATTACCTTCTCTGGCTGTGAAAGCAGAAGTGTATTAAGGAGAAGTATGGATTTACTCTGAAAGCATGATTCTTGGGTGAAAGGCATGTACAAACAAGTAAGGTTAGAGAAAACAATAAAACCTAAACTCAATGGATCTATTAGTAAGCAAGTAATTTTAAACACACACACTTTCAGGTTTTCTGGCAAGTAGCCCTCAACATATTTTACAACATATTTGAAAAGAAAATCTCACATTGTTCTTAATCTTAGATAAAGTCCTTCCCTACACAATGTTTGATTTTCTAGAATGATGTAAGAAAAATGTAACAAATAAAATGGTTCTTCGCATTTCTAAAATCCCTCATTTCTCAGGTGACAGAGTTACTGTCTTAGGAACCTGGAAGGTAAATTTTTAGTAGGAACACATTGGCTTTGCCGATAATATACACTGATTCTTGTAACCAGTAGAGAAAAGACAAGAGAATGTTCTCTGCATCCTAGGAGAGGATGTAGTTGGGCGTAGCCTGGGGCTCAAAACAAAGACTAAAAAGAAGAAGGGCTTTGGGGAGATTTTAAGCCCATTGCTGAGGACTCCTACTTTGTTGCGCTTCCTGTTAATGAATTCCTTTTATGTGCTCTTCAGAAAGCTGGGAGATCAAAATTTAGGAACTATACTTATATAAAAAGTTTCATTTTAGTTACTTATTTGGGGGATTTCAGTAGACTGAGGGGAAATAAAACTGAGAAAGCAAAACCTTTATAGAATTATAAAAGGTCTATAGAAGATAATGATGGTAATGATATTTAAATATATGTTTCAAAGGACCTCTTTAGAAAACCCAGTGTTTAAAATGTAATCCTAGAAGGTATCATTTATGCATGCATTACATTGGAAATAGTGGTGAGCTCTTGAGGTATTTAGTCTAGAATGGGACCAAATGGAAACTCAAGCATAATTTTGTTAGAATTTAAAATTAAAACTCCAAACCGAAAAGCATTACTCTCGTTAAGCTACTAAAGGAAGAAGATGGTAAAGATTAGAAGGAAACAAAACAAAACAGAACATTTAAGAAACAGTAACAGAAACAAAACATCTGAGCACAGGGGTCTTTCCTGAGACTGATACTCCAAACAAGTACCATGCATGGAGAAAACCTAGAACCCCCGCACAGACGTAGCCCATGGCAGCTCAGTATCCAAGTGGGTTCCATAATAATGGGAACAGGGACTGCCTCTGACATGAAATGATTGGCCTGCTCTTTGATCACCTCAACCTGATGGGGGAGCAGCCTTACCAGGCCACAGAGGAAGACAATGCAACCACTCCTGATGAGAGCTGATAAACTAGGATCAGAAGGAAGGAGAGGAAGACCTCCCCTATCAGTGGACTTGGGGAGGGGCATATGTGGAGAAAGTGGAGCGAAGGTGGGACTAGGAGGGGGAGAGGGAGGGGTTTATGGGGGGATACAAAGTGAATAAACTGTAATTAATAAAAAATAATAATAAAAATAAAGAAATAAATAAGTCTTAAAACAAACAAACAAAAAACACCAACAACCTGGATGTCCCTCAACTGAGGAATGGACACAGAAATTGTGGTACATTTATGCAATGGAATACTACTCAGCAATTAAAAGCAATTAAATCATGAAATTTGTAGAAAAATGGATTGAACTAGAAAAGATCATCCTGTATGAGGTAATCCAGAAGCAGAAATAGTATAACGTCCACTTATATACTCACTTATAAGTGGATGTTAGACATACAATATAGGATAATCATACTAAAATTTGTACACCTAAAAAAGCTAAGGAAGAAGGAGGACCCTAGGGAAGTTGTTCAGTTCTCATTCAGAAAATCAAATGGGATAGACATCAGAAGCAGGAGAAAACAGGAAATAGGACAGGAGCCTTCCACAGAGGGCCTCTGAAAGACTCTACTCAGCAGGGTATTGAAGCAGAAGCTGAGATTCATAGCCGAACTTTGTGCAGAGTAGCATTTTCTGAAATAATCTCTGAACTTTAGGTGCAGGACTTGTGTTTATATGTCATTTCACACTGGGCTCAGAAACAGTTCATATACATCTGTTACAAAGAGAAGTTCCTTTGATGAGAACAGGGACTTTGCTCTGAGATTGCATTTGCTAGAAATGTTCAAGGCTACACCCATGAAATCCCACTAACACGGCTGCCTATATATGACCTGAATGAGTACAACACAAATACTCATCACATAACATGTGCATGGAAAGCCCATGAGGCTTGAACAATACACACAAAAAAATCTGCAGGTACCTAAGGATTTCTGAGAGCAGAAGAAATAGTCTTTCTCAAGGAATGGCATGTTAATTGGCTATCGAAATGCTCAGCACTGAAAACTAATACATACAAATAAGATTATAAATATTGAGTAGGTTACGGAAAGGGGGTGGAGGAGTTTGGACAGCGGGCTCTCCTCTTATGATTTGCACCAGCATTATAGCTCAAGTACATCATTCCTCACTGAATTCCTTGTATTCCTTCTCCTCTTGATCGTTTATATTCATGAAAGTGTTGTTCTCAGAAACATCCTTTAATTGCAGACTTCAGGTGCTGAAATAGGGAATTACTTTAAAAAAATAATTTATTTATTTTTATTTTATGTGCATTAGTGTAGACAGTAATGAACTGCCATGTGGGTGCTGGGAACTGAATCTGGGTCCTTTAGAAGAGCAGACAATGTTCTTAACCCCTGAGCCATCTCTCCAGCCCTGAGAATTACTTTTTAATACTTCACCGTGAATTTCCTCTGGTAATACCTATGGACTAACAGTTTAGGGAAAATTTATCAATTACTCAATATAGCAAAAATCTTTTTTAATATAAATTACTCAGTATAGCAAAAAACCTTTTTTAATATTAATATTATTAATTATTTATTTACATTACATCCCAGTTGCCATTTTTCCTCCATCCTCTCCTCCACACTCCCTGTCACCTCACCTTCTCCATTCCCCCATCCTCCCTTTCTCCTCACTTGCTCAACTATGTTCACAGCAGTTTTGTTTTTCTTTTTTTAATAGCCAGAAACTGGGAAAAACCAGATGTCCCTCAACCAAAGGATGAATAAAAAAAAAGTGATATGTTCACACAATGGATTATTACTCAGCCATTAAAAACAATGATATCTTGAAATTTTCAGTCAAATGGACAGAACTAGAAAAGATCATCCTGAGTGAAGTAGTACATACTCATCAAAAAAAAAAAACATGGTATGAACTCTCTTATAAGTGGATATTAGTCATAAGATAAAGGATAACCACCTTATAAACCATAGACCCGTTGAAGCTAAGTAACAAGGAGGAGCCAAGGAAGGATCCTTGAATCTCACCGAGAAAGGGAAGTAGATTAGACATCTGAGTTGGATGGAGAAAGGGACCTGGTGCGGGAGAGGGTGAGAATGGGAACAGGAGGCAGGAGATGTGAGGAGAATCAAAGAAAAGAATACTGGGAGAGACAACTTGGTTAGGGGGCATCTCTGAAATGAGCTAGAAATATAGGACAATGGAAACTTCCAGAAATCTATAAGGGTGAGCCTAGCTAAGAATGTTAGCAATGGGAGATATGGAGCCTGAACTGGCCATCTTCTCTAACAAGGCAAGATTTCCAATGGAGGGTTTAGGCCACCAACTATGCCAAAAAACCTTAGACCCACAATTTGTCCTGCCTACAAGTTATGCAGGTATAAAAGGTGGAGCAGAATTTGAGAAAAGGATCAGCCAATGACTGGCCTATCATGAGATGCATGCCATGAGAAGAAGCCTGAAACTGTTAATGGTATTCTGACATACATTCATACAGGAGCGTAACATAACTGTCCTCAGAGAGGCTTCACCCAGTCACTAATGGAAACTGATGCAGAGACACACAGCCAAACATTAAGTATAACTTGAGGAATCCTTTGGGAGAGGAAAAGATTGAAGACACCAGAGGGGTCAAGAACACTACAAGGAAACCTACAGAATCAACTAACTTGGTCTCATAAGGGTTCATAGAGACTGAATTGCCAACCAGAGAGCATACATGAGACAGACCTAGACCCTAGATGTATATGTACCAGTTTTGCAGCGGGGTCTTCATGTGGGACTCCTAAAGTGAGAACAAAGACTGTCTCTGATAACATTGCCTACCTTTGGGTCCCTTTCTCCTAAATGAGCAGTTTTGTCTAGCCTCAACAGTAGAAGATACACCTAGTCTTACTGCAACTTGGTATGCTAAGGCTGGTTGATATCTATGAGAGGCCTCTCTTATTCTGAAATAGCATGATCTGTAACAGTGCAAATAGAAATATGGCAAATAAAATTTCTGATATTATGTTTAAAGATACCAAGATGATGTTATAGGTTCAAATTTGAGGCTCAGGGTACCCACTGAAATTTCTAGGCTCTTGTGTTTTGGGAAAAATAACTAGACATGAAAAATTTGTTTAGGAAAAAAGAGAAATGGATAGTTTATTATTATATATATTGTCAAGGTTGTGTAACACCTAAGGAGAGGTAATTGTTAGAGACATCCATTTAGGACAAAATGTTCCAAGGTTTCTCACTGACTGAACAGTTTACAGTTGCAGATATCTATATTAGCTACCATTAACTGCAAAAGGAAGCTTCTCTGATGATGGCTGAAAAAGACACTGGTCTATGAGTATAGCATAATATCATTAGGAATCATTTTATTAAGGCCCTATGGCTGAAGACTACATCTACACAACTAATTAAACACAGATAAGTAGAGCTCGTGCCTACCTAGGTGTCTTCACCCCTACTGATTATTGTTCATGGTACTAGAAGGAACTCTAAACACTACCAAAGGAAAAAGGTAAACAGCAACTCAGATATAAATGCTTTGATCTACAATAGTGTATTGCTTACAAGATGCCCTGGCTCAGTAGTGGCTCAAAACTTGTAAGACTAATCAATATTTCATTGTATTAAAGACTGAGTCTATGAGATGAACCTATTGTTTATTTTGCTCTAGAAGTGAGGAATATGAAATTTAATAGGTCAGGAACATTGGAGAAAACAAATACTATTGTTTTGCTATATAAATAATTTATGAATAATTTAGTATTAGTGACTCTGTAGTAAAAAAAAAGAAATTCCAGTAGAGTCAGTGAGAACATGAACCCTAACATCCAGCTCAGCACTTCCTTTAATTATATGACCTTTCCCAATTTATTTCATACCTATATTTCAGAAAAAATGTGCAAATTATTAATAATTATATTATCTACTAAATTCAGTCATTTAAGTAATTCATGAATAGGTTAGAAACTAATAAGCAATTAAAAGTTCATTAAAATTACCTTAACATTTTTATTAATAAGAATTGGTAGCTGTATATTATTCAGTACATGATCAGTACATTATTTTTGGTTTTTTTCTATTTGTTGAGCCTATCATAGGTGAGTACAAAGAAAATATACATTTTAAATTCAATTTTCATTAATTAATATATTTAATCACTTTTAAGCCGGATCAGCAGCCCTCTCCCAGTCACACCCTCACAAACCTTTCCCCTCGTTCCCCCATTCTTTCCTTCTCAGAGAAGGCTCCCTATGTGTACCACCCCACCTTGGCACATCAACTCACAGCAGGTTTAAGATGGTCATTTAGCATCAGGAACCACAAAGGTAAGCATCAACAATAGAATACAAGAGATGGAAGAGAGAATCTCCGGAGCGGAGTATATGCTGGCTGAAAAGGATTCCTCACTCAAGGAAAATAAAAAATCAGAAAAATCTCAAGCACAAAACATCCAAGAAATTAAGAATGCCATTAAAAGACGAAACCTAAGAATAATTAGAATAGATGAAAAAGAAGACTCCAGGCTCCAAGGACCGGAAAATATTTTTAAGAAAATCATAGAAGAAAATTTTCCCAACTTAAAAAAAGAAATGTCCATAAACATACAAGAAGCCTACAGAACACCAAATAGACTAGACCAGAAAAGAAATACCTCTCATCACATCATAGTCTAAACACTAAACCTACAAAACAAAGAAAAAATATTAAAGGCAGCAAGGAAAAAGGGTCAAGTAACATATGAAGGTAAACCGATCAGACTCACACTATGAAAGCCAGAAGGGCTTGGGCAGAAGTCATGCAATCTTTAAGGGAACACAGATGCCAACCAAAACTACTATACCCAGCGAAGCTTTCAATCAACATAGACGGAGAAAACAAAATTTTCCACAACAAAACAAAATTCATGCAATACCTACACAGCAACCCAGCCCTTCAGAAGGTACTAGAAGGAAAACTTCAGCCCAAC
>CM053745.1:41091177-41109760 GCA_028658305.1 Pachyuromys duprasi | reverse complement strand
GAAGGAGGTCCTCCCCTCTTGGTGGACTTGGAGGGGGCGGGGAGGAGGGAGATGAGGGAGGGAGTGGGAGGGTGGGAGGGATTCAAAGTACCTAACCTGTGATTGAGATAAAAATAAATAAATTATATAAAAAAATAATGAGAAATGCCATACAGGGTACATAAAAAAATAAAATAAAAAATTAATTAATTAATTAAATTTAAAAAAAAGGATGGTCGTTTAGTATTTTTATGAAAGTCCTGAGTATGAGAAACGTGAGCTTCTGTTTCTTGCACCTTCTCTTGGCCTCTTTTCCTTTGTTTGCGTGTTTTATCCAATTCCAATGGGAGAATTTTTGTTTTATCTGATATATTATATTAGTTGTTTTGTATTGTGATCCTTTAGGAGTCTGTTTTCTAATGAGACACATAAGAAGGGAGGTATATCCAGAAGGGAAGGGAGAGGGAACAGGGAGGAGGAGAGGAAGGGGAAAAGCATAATCTGGACATATATGTGAGAAAAAAAATAGTGTTCAACAAAAGGAAAGAAATGAAGTAAAAAAGCAAGATATTATCTTGCCTGTGACTATATGTGAAGACTGAATGAACATGTGTATTTCCGGTTCAGTTGTATGTGAGTGAAGTTGTGTGTTTACAGTATATGTGAAGGCCAGAAGGTGATGTGACATGTCTGTCATAATCACTTTCCAACTTAATGTATTGACAGAGGGTCTTTCACTTGATTTTTGATAAAGAAAAAAGAAACCCTACAATTGGAAAAGAAAACGTCTTCAACAAATGGTACTGGTTTAGCTGGATGTTTGAATGCAGAAGAATGCAGAGATCCATCTTTATCTTCCTGCACAAAACTCAAGCAAGCCCACGTGAACAAAGACTTCAACACAAAACCAAATACATTAAATCTAATAGAAGAGAAAGTGGGGACTAGCCTTGGGCACATTGGTACAAGAGACAGCTTTCTGAGCAGAACACCAACAGCTCGGGCTCTAAGATCGAAACTTAGTAAATGGGAACCTGTAAAGCTTGTGCAAGGCAAAGGACACCATCAACAGTACAAACCAACATCCTATAACATGGGAAAAGAACTTTATCCATCCTACATCTGACAGAGGGCTAATATCCAAAATATATAAAGAACCTAAGAAATTAAATACCAACAGATGAAATATCCCAGTTAAAAATGGGATACAAAGCTAAACAGAATCTTCAACTAAGAAATCTCTAATGGCCAAGAAGCACTTAAAGAAATGTTCAACATCCTTAGTCATCAGGGAAATGCAAATCAAATGAGTCTGAGATTCCATCTTATATCAGGCACAATGGTCAAGATCAAAAACTCAAGGGACAGTGCGTGCTGATGCGGATATGGAACAGGTGGAACACTCCTCCATTGCTTGCCGGAATGCAAGCTTGTACAACCACTTTGGAAGCCAATCTGTTGTTTCCAGAAAATTGGTTTCTCAGAATATTGAGAACAGTTCTACCTTAAGACCAAATTATACTACTCCTGGGCATATATCTAAAATTGTTCCACCATACAGAAAGATACTTGTTCCACTATGTTTCTGTTCTGTTCAGGAAGTTGTCTCCTGTACTAATTAATTCAAGGCTCTTCCCCACTTTCTCTTCTAATAGGTTTAGCGTGTCTGGTTTTAAGTTGAGGTCTTTGATCCACTCAAACTTTAGTTTTGTGTAGGGTGATAAATCTGGATCTATTTGCATTTTCTACATGTAGACATCCTGTTAGACCAGCACCATTTGTTAAAGATGCTATCTTTTTTCATTGTACAATTTTGTCTTCTTTGTCAAAAATCAGGTTTCTGTAGGTGTGTGGGTTAATATCTAGGTCTTTGATTCAATTCCATTGAT
Source organism: Pachyuromys duprasi (assembly GCA_028658305.1). Classification (NCBI taxonomy): domain Eukaryota; kingdom Metazoa; phylum Chordata; class Mammalia; order Rodentia; family Muridae; genus Pachyuromys; species Pachyuromys duprasi. Next base: position 41,107,892 of record CM053745.1, on the reverse strand, counting down.
TTGCCAGTCAGTTTCTGTGCCAGTACCATGCAGTGTTTATTATTGTTGCTCTATAGAAGAGCTTGAGATCAGGCATGGAGATGCCTCCAGAAAAATTTTTCTTTTTTTTGGATTCTCAATAAATTTTGAATCTACCTCAAGATTCAGCTAAGATATATTCTTAGCAATTATTATTAGTGTAGACCATACTTGGGATGGGATCTGCTAAAAATGGGAGTGTTTAATTCATGTTTTGCAATGCTTATCATAATGACCCCATGACTCAAAGTGTAATGAAGTTTATAGGCATTGAAACCATTTATATTTGGATTATTTCTACAATAGCTGACTGGTAAACACTACGTTTTATTCTAAAGCAGCATAGCTGAATTATTTCACTAATTGTCACCAAAAATCTCATAAGTTTTAACAAATTTGGTCATGTTTTCATAATATAAAATGGCATATAAATTTGTCATTTCATAAAAAACTTCATCAAGTTATTTTTGTTTGTGTTTACATTCTCTGTTAACAGCTAATTTATATCCAATTTTAATCCCAGCTTGAGAAACACGGAGCTCTTTGTTCCTTCTGACTTTTGCCTTGTCTGTAGGCAGTTTTCAACGTTAAACACTAACTCTATGAATGCATGATTCGTGAACTTGTTGACAGAAAAGAGAGTTCATCCCATTAACTTATGAGTAAACATCTAATCATTTAACTAACATTTTAAAAATCCGAATTCCAGCATTCCATTTGTTCCATGCATAAAAATATGCCTGCTTCTTTAAAGATGATAGAAGTCAGAGAAAAGATCTAAGTGACAGTAGCTTTCAAAATGCATCCGGAAGTTGTAGAAGAATTCACTCATATAGTATCTATAGTTTAATATTATGCATGAGACAAAATTGACATTTTGTTATATCTTTATTTCCATATTTTACTAAAATACTGTGTCACTGGAGGTGAAGTGCTTAAGTGAAACACGTTGAAAGGGCACTCTTTTCACCTTCCTTTGTCAAAATGTTTTGAGAATCAGACATTAAAATGTTCAAGGAAATATATCTAACCACTATTGGGGAAAAAACGGTTATTTATTACATTCATACATTTCATAACTAATAAATGTAAATTCAAGCCTACTAATGTTTCCTAGTTATCAGGTATTACATTACTAAATGATATTCACTGTTATATTTTTATGAAAAAATATCAGTTGATAAGGTGGTGTCATCATATAAACAGAAAATTTGATTTTTGTAAATATATTTATTTTGCAGTATTATTTAAATCATTGAATATATTTTTCTCTATAAATCATAAGGTTTGCCTTGGTCTTAAGTATGAAGTTTAATATTATAATGTACACATGGATTTTTTTGGTAGAGTCTCACTATGTAGTGCTTGTGGGCGACAGACTCTCATGTAGATCAGGATGTCTCAAACACAAAGAGATTTACCTGTGTGCCTCAGCTTACAAACTGCTGAAATTAAAGTCATGTGCCACCATACCTGATTATAATGGATAATTGTTTTATTGAGAATATTATTTATCAATTTTCACTCATGATTTTAGGGACCTTTTTAAACATTTTTATTTTTCATTGGAAGAATTTTCCCCATGTGTATTGACAGTGAGGTTGTTATTTGACAAACTTAATATTTATGATATCCATGGAAGGACTGAACAATATTCTGTATTCTCAACCTGATCGTGTCCTTAACACACAACTCTGTCTTTAGATGGCTTGAAAGCATACAGCCAAAATTTTACTGAAGACTAGTATTTCAGTTTTAAATGCAGAAATCAGGAAGCAGTGTCCTACTTAAAAACAAGTTACTTGCTTGCGGGAATTTTCTCTATACTAAATTTAGACCCCTGGTGGCCCAAATGGTTATTAAGCATACCTGAGCATCTCTCCTATAAGTGTCTTTTAAATCACATGTGTTAAAAAAAAAAGAATTGCATTTTACATTTATCAGGAATGTCTCAGAATCCCAAGAAATGACTACTGATATGTTCTTATCCTCAACTGAGACTGGTTTGGACAATGATTATAAATGCCAGAGTCCACCTTCCATAGTTTCTTTCATATTGCCGTTGTGACTGAAATTCTGAATTCACAAGCCTACAGGCAAAAAACAAAAAGGTGATTTCTTTGGCACACTAAAGTTGACAGTGTGTGAAGTTGTGAGCCTAGATTTCCATCACTTATACATGACTCATAGCTAGCCTAAAGTAGACACTGAGTTTATATCAAGTTTGATAAGAGATTGCTATATTTTATATGCTATGAAATCTATTTAACTGTTTTATAACTTAAATATAAGGATGAAAGAAAACAAATGAAGTCATTTTCCCTCTAGCAAAATTGCAGAGGACAAAGCACACTCTGTATTTGCTGTGACCTTATTAGGAATCTTCCAAGTATGCATTTAGTAATAAAAACGGCCCATTCATGTCATTAATGCTATTGAACATTATAAAATGATTGTAAAATCTGAGACTAGATCTCTCCAAACACACTTCCTTAGTGAGAACACATCACACCTTTTCATTAATGCTGAGGTGCACTGTTACCAATCTGTAAGAACAATGTGGGACATTGTAATGGACCAGAAGAAATTTATGGGATGAGCTCACTCTAAAAGGAGCTGTGTTTATGACTTTCCTTGAGAAACGGAGTGCTTACCTTATTTATTCAGAAGGACCGAATACTCGTTCCATGATGCTGGACCATTATTACCGATGGGAAACAGGAACTGTAGTAAAAATGCACTTTGCTGAATCAGGATAAATACTTTGTTATATACACTGAAAAGACAGTACAGGAAATGAAAACACAAGCCTCAGGAGACTGAGGAATAAAAACACTAGAAATCAAAGACTATGTGACATATGCCTTTAATTATCCTTTGTTCGTTGATAAATGCCCCGTTATTTATTAATAAAATTAAATAAAATGTTTTCCAAGCTGAAATATGATACTAAAAATCGTCCAAAGATAATTTAAGATTTGTTTTCACTTTTGTGGAAAGTATTTGTGCTCTTGAGTAGCATGCAACAGTAACCTGTGAAGATAAAGTTATAATTTCACATGCATTTTTAGTGTGTTACACGAGCAAGCTCTGCCTGGATTTGGAGATAAACACCGGCAGTATTCCAGGCCTACGTGTGCAGATGAGATAACTTAAAAGACATTTATAACTGAGTTTGTTTCTCAGATTTCTCTTCTATTAACAATACAGGGTACATGTTCATTAATTTAACCTCAAACGTAGCTATCATATTCATCTGTTTAAAAAGATCACTTTGCAACACCTCCCTTGCCTGAAAAGATATTGCTGTGTGGACCTAGAAAAAGAAAAAAATTCTAAGATGTTTCCTCTACTAACCAAAGTATTGAATTCGTTCAACTGCACTTGCTATTAAAATTATATTAATATACTAATCTTTGCTCTGCAACATAGATAAGGAAGATAGGTTGGCAAGAAATGGATTTTATACAGTGCTTTACAGTTTGTCCCAGGCCTGGAAAACGAAGTACAAACCATCAACTGGGTGATTAATACTTAAAACAATGTTCCATTTTCTTCTTTTCATCGTCATCATCATCATCATTATTATTATTATTATTTACAATTTATTCACTCTGTATCCCAGCTGTAGCTCCATCCCTCAACTTCTCCCTGTCTCACCATCCCTTCCCCTTTCTCTCTCATTCTTCTCCTCTAGTCCACTGATAGGGGAAGACCTCCTCCCCTACTGTCTGACCCTAGCCTATCAGGTCCTATCAAAACTGCCTGGATCTTCCTCCTCTGTGGGCTGGCTGGGTCACCCCACCCCAAGAGGCAGAAGTGATGAAGGAGCAGGCAACTGAGCTGTGATATAGCATTTCTTTTAAACCAGAGATTATCTGTGTATCACCAATCGTAGATTTTAACTGTTTGTGTACCAATGTCAGACTATTCACTGAAGAAAAACGATTTCAAAATTATAGCTAGCAATACGACACACCATCAGATTTTTTTTTTAATTTTGAAAGCATCTCTTGACTCTAATTCCTAGTTCCTTCTCCAAATTCAAAGCCATGTATTTATTTCTGTTCAGAAAAGTCTCTTACATGAACTGTGGTAGTTTTCTAACTTGTTATTCACACTGGCCTTCTAAAAAATTAATTTGTGTGGCCATTTAAAAAGTATGGTTACCAGGATAAATCATAAAATAATAAAATTGATTCAAATGGAGTATTAATATAATTTATTCTTGTTTTATGCTCTTAAAAGTATTACTACATGCATGGACCAAGAAAGTTGTGTTTGTAAGTATAAAATTTGAACAAAAATTGAGAATAATTAAAAAATTTTGGACAGAAAAACTGATGTGGGAGAAGAATTGAAAAAGCACAGAGTCTAATAGCATTGCTAAAGGAAATTAAAGTTGAATGTGTTTTTCTTCCTAGCTTCAGGCACAAAGAGTTGTAAAAAATATTAATCCTTGATTTTATATTCACAATCAGATGCCTCAGGTGTCTGGAACTACAATCAATTTAGTCTGTGTGTTTTGCTGTGTGGATAGTGGAATTTGTAAAGTTCACTCTTTCATCTGTTTTTCTTTGTGGACTGTTCTTCCATATGATATCAGGAGCATGCCATGTAAATGTCATTCGACTGACTTTAGCACACATTAGGGGTATCTGAGTTCTTCAGACAAACAGTGAATTCAATACACATGCACTGGGATGTGATGAAATAGAGATATAAAAGTGAATATCACATTTCCTATATCCTGGTGGAAATGAAAACTTTTAGTCAATTCTGTTGTTCATTCGACATTTATAGTACCTTCTGAGTGACCTGAGTATTTCCTGGTTCTAATACTTGGAAAGATGTGTTGCTGTCATGAACATCTGGGCCAAAAATCTTAAAATGTATTTTTGATGATACATCTGTAACATGGAAATTAACGTTTTTAGTTCCCAGTGTTATTGAGAAGATTAAATGTGTTGATATATACACAATGTCCGCAAAGACATTGTGTCCTGGCTTATAATATGTCCAGACAAATATTTGGTTCCTTTTGCTTATTCATATTATTAAAGAGACTCATTAATTTTTCAGGGTTTCAGAACACATAACAAGATCAGAAAAGGGCTCATAGAAAGGTAAACTTAAGCATCCTTCTTTTTATTGCCACAAATGTATTATTTTTTATTCAATTAATTTACTGTGTATCCCTGCTGTAGCCTCCTCCCTGGTCTTCCTAGTCTCACCCATCCTCCCTTTTCTCCCTCTATGCCCTTTCCCTAGTCCCCTGATAGGAGAAGTCTTCTTCCCCTTGTATCCAGCCATAGCCTATCAGGTCTCATCAGGGCTGGCTCTATCATCTTCCTCTGTAGCCTGACAATCTTGCACTACTCCAGGGGGAGATGATCAAAGAGCCAACCATTGACTTCATGTCAAAGACAGCCCCTGATCCTGTTGATAGGGAACCCACTTGGAAACTGAGCTACCTAAGGGCTTCCTCTAAGTAGGGGGTCTAGGTCCTCTCCATGCATGGTCCTTGTTTGGAGCATCAGTCTCTGTGGGCCCTCATGGGTCCAGGTTTTTTGGTTCTGTTGGTCTCCTTGTGGAGCTCCTGTCCTCTCCAGGTCTTTCTGCCTCCACCTTTTTCCATAAGATTTCCTGTACTTTGTTCAAAGTTTGGCTATGAGTCTCAGCATCTCTGATACCCAGATGGGTAGAGTATTTTGGAGGGCCCCTGTGAAGGGTGCCTGTCCTGTGCCTTGTATTCTCTTACTACTAATGTCTATCCTGTTTGCTCTTCTAAGTCAGGTTTTAGCCTCTTCCCTAGGCTTCTCCTTGATGTTTAGCTTCTTTTGGACTATAGATTTTAGTATGTTTAGCCACTATTATATGGGTAATATCCACTTATAATCGACTACATACCATGTGTATCTTTCTGCTTCTGGGTTACCTCACTCAGGATGATCTTATCTACTTCCCACCATTTGCCTGCAAATTTCATGATTTCCATGTTTTTAACTGCTGAGTAGTATTCCATTGAATAAATGTACCACAGTTTCTTTATCCATTCTTCATCTGAGGGACATCTAGATTGTTTCTAGATAACACTTTCATGATCAAAGATGTGCAAATGTCCTTCTATGGTTGAGCATCTTTCAGATACATGCCTAAAAGTGGCATTGCTGGATCTTGAGGTAGCACGACTCCAAATTTTATTAGAAAGTGCCAGATTGATTTCCAAAGCGGTTGTACCAGTTTACATTCCCAACAGCGATGCAAGAGAGTTCTCCTTTCTCCACATCCTTGCCAGCATATATTGTCACTTGAGTTTTGTTTCTCATACTTATTATCATTGACTACAATTTATTCAACTTGCATCTTAGCTGTGGTACCTTCCCTCATCTCCTCCCAATCCCACTCTCCCTTCCTTTTATCCCCCTACCCCCTGCCTCCCAGTCTGCTGATAGGAGAGTTCCTCCTCCCTTTCTATTTGACCCTAGCCTATCAGGTCTCATCAGAGCTGGATGCATTATCTTCCTTTGTGTCTTGGCAAGACTGCACTCCCAGAGGGAGGTGATTTGAGAGCAGGCCACTGAGTTCATGCTAGGGAAAGCCCCTGTTCATCTTAATAGGGACCCCACTTGGAGACTGAGCCTATGGGCTACATCTGAGCCAGGGTTTTAGGTACTCTGCATGCATTGTCCTTAGTTGGGGTATCAGTCTCTTCATGGATTCCGTGGCTCAGTTTATGGCTCTGTTGGTCTCCTTTTTGAGCTCCTGTCCCCTCCAGATCTTTCTATCTCCCCCTTTTTTCATAAGATTTCTTGCAATCTGCCCAAAGTGTGAGTATGAGTCTCAGCTTTGAGGTGGTTTTTTTTGTTGTTGTTTGTTTTTTTTTGTTTGTTTGTTTGTTTTTTATCTTAGCCATTCTGATGTATATAAGCTGGAATCTCAGAGTTATTTTGATTGGCATTTCCCTAATGACTAAAGACACTGAATATTTCTTTAAGTGTTTCTCCACCATTTGATATTCCTCTGTTGAAAATTCTCTATTTAGCTTTGTACCCCATTTTAAGTTATTATTATTATTCATTACAGTTTATTCATTTTGTATCCTGGCTGTGTCCCCCTCCCTTGTCTCCTCCCAATTGCACCTCCCTCTTTCCCCCTCTACACTTTGTTAAGAACAGTACTGTTATTTTGATGGGAACTGCACTAAATCTGTAGATTGCTTTTCGTAGACTAGCCATTTTTAGTATGTTAATCCTATGCAGCCATGAGCTTGGGAGATCTTTCCATCATCTTCTTCATTTCCTTTCCTCAGAGACTTGAAGTATTTTTCATTCAAGTCATTCACTTGCTTGGTTAGAGTTATAGCAAGGTATTTTATGTTTTTTTTTTGTGGCAATTTTGAGGGGTGTTGTTTCCCGAATCTCTTTCTCAGCCCTTTTGTCTTTTGTATACAGGAGAGAAGCTAATTTTTTAAGAATCATTGTCTCTCTTCATCATTTTCCACTCTGGGGAAACAAACCAACCCAAATACCAAAACATAAGCAAAAAAGAACGGTCATGTTATCAGACTTGATGGCAAGTGCCTTCATCCACTGAGCCACCTAACCAGCTCCTTAGAAATTTGAATGATTTTAAGGACTACAATAAATGAATGCATATGCAATAAATATTTAATAAAATAACAGTTTTTAAGGTTTAGGATTCATTTATGCAGTGGTGAGTAATTTAAATGTCTAATGCAAGAAGTATAATAAATAATATGAAGTTTTAAGAATAATTTAAAATGAAATAAGTTAAGCATTTCTGACTTTCAAAACTGACTAACATTGTATGTGTGGGTAGGTAAAGTCTCATCTTCATTTTATCATGTTCTTTATTGACAGAGTACAGTGCACACTAACAGCTCAGAGTAAATAAATTCTGAGGGACACGTGATTCTGTGTAGTTATAGTTTTAAATTTTGATAAAACCAACAAAAGCAGGGAAATCACTCTATAGCAAAGCATTTTGTAATTGTTTTAAAAAATCATTTATGTACACATAAAAACCAGTAAAGTTTTTTAAAAGTAAAAATTTGAGATTTAAAACATAAAGCATATTTAAATTTAGATAATGTAGGAGAAATCTATTCTGACCCATTCTTTGTCCAATACCAATTTCTAATCCAAAGGACTTTGTTTACGTTTTTCAATGTTAAGATAAATATGTATAAAACATGTGGAAGACCTTGATATTTTACAGATTTTGACCTTTTTGAATATGCATCATGAATTTATTTCCACATATTGCCATTTACCTTCTTTTTTTCACATGGTGAAACCCCTGTATTTACAGTCCATTTAAATTACCTGCCCGCACTTCTCTTTAAGCTGCATTTACATCTTAATGTTTATGTATAAATGATCTCCTATTTCATGTGGTAGAATAAATTCCTTGCTGTTCTTCAGCATACATTTTCTCTAGGGATCTTATTACGAAATACTTGTTAATATCTATAGCTTGAAGTATAGAGTAGACCTTCATGCTTATCACCAGTCTCTCAAGAATGTGAATGTTTGCCTTTCTAATATCTTTATTTTTAACAAAGACATTGTATATCAATAGAGATAAAGAGATAGAAATAGTAATAGAAATAGAGATAGAGATAGATATATGATTCTGTCAGTTATTGTATTAAATTAGAAAGTATAATGGCTTTGAAAAGGTAACAAAACTTTTCTTATCTCTTAGCATAGCGAGTGAATTAATATTTTATGTAAACTACAATAGAGTATGGCTAGAAAATAGTTATTACGTTCTTATTTGTTATTATTATCATTATTTATTTTACTGTTATTATTGCTATGGTTACAGTTAGTCATGTAATTATAATCCCTTGATGTTTCCATGAGAATTATCCATTGGTCTGAGGAAATAATTTAACATTAGGGACAAATTTACAAAAGAGGACATTAAATCTCTGTAAATCTCTGGATTTAGAATTGATTAGGACAAGCAACTGAAAATTCCACAGGTATCACCCTGATAACATAGATTCAAAAATTCCAGGGTACCCTGTAAGGAAGCCTACCTGCATTTGTAGGATTATATTTCTATAATCCTACAAAGTTTATATTCATGTCATATCATTTCTGGTAGCTGATTGGTAAAATAGGAGCCAGTGACAATAAAACAGTATTTACAATTTAAAGTATTTCCTAAATATTATTGATTGTGTAGTTTGGGCAAATGGCTTCCAAAGAATCATGTTTGCCTTATAATAAATTTTCAGTTTCAACAGGTCCCATTTATTAATTGTTTGTTTTAGAGCCTGAGCTGTTGGTGTTCTGTTCAGGAAGTTGTCTACTGTGCTAATGGGTTTGAGGTTCTTTCCTACTTCTCTTCTAATAGATTTAGTGCATCTGGTGTTACATTGATCCACTTGGACTTAAGTTTTCTGCAGGGTGATAAATATAGATCTATTTGCATTTTTGACATGTGGACACTCAGTTAGATCAGCACTGCTTATTGAAAATTATGTCTTTTGACCTACACCCCCTGCTCAAATGTAGCCCATAGACAGCTGAGTCTACATGGGGTCTTCTAGTAAGTGGAAAAGAGAATGTCTCTGACATGAACTTGGTTGCCTGCTCCTTGATCAACTTCTCCCTGATGGGGTGACCTAGCCAGCCCACAGAAGAAGATCCAGTCAGTCCTGATAGGGACTATAGGGAACCTGATAGTCAGACAATAGGGGAGGAAGACTTCCCCTATCAGTGGACTAGGGGAGAGGGATAGGAGAGGAACAGGGAGGGAGGGTAGGACCATTAGAAGATGAGGGAGAGGGCTACAGCTGGGATACAAAGTGAACTAATTATAAATAATAATGAATAAATAATGATAAGAATATTGAAGAAAACAATGTTTTATTTTATTCTTTACATTATTATTATTTATTTTTATTATTTATTCAATGTATTATTATTATTTACAATTTGTTCATTTTGTATCCCAGCTGTAGCCCCTGCCCTCATCTCCTCCCAGTCCCACCTTCTGTCCCTCTTTCTCCCCTATGTTCCTCCTCTAGTCCACTAATAGGGAGGTCCTCCTCCCCTACTATCTGACCCTAACCATGCATAAAGAAGACCTAGGCTCCCTCCTCAGATGTAGCCCTTGGGCAGTTCAGTCTCCCTGGGTGTAGTAAGGGGAGCGGGGGCAGTCACTGGCATGAACTTGGTTGCCAGCTCTTTGATCACCACCCCCTGACAAGGTGTCCTTACTAGGCCACAGAGAAAGAGGATCCAGACAGTCCTGATGAGACTGATAGGCTATTACTTGGCTCTTAAACTCAATGTTTTCCATGTAAGATCATGTTAAGGGAATATGTTAACGACATATTTACTTGCGTTCCATTAAATTCACTCTTTGTTTTCTCTACTGTAATACATTTGTGGATATTTCTTTAGAGAGAAGTTTCTTCAATAATGTATTTAGAAATGTGTAGATTTAAAAACCTATGAATTTTAAGATTTATTTTTAAACATTATTCTTATTTTATAGTTTTTGTATTGCTGGTATTTGTTGTCCTTAATTAGGTTAGTTACTGAGATATATTTTATTATTTCTGTGGATGCTGTGCTTTCTCCTCTGAAATCAATACTGTTTATATTAAATAACATAATTATGACTTTTCAGTTTTATTTGTTGTCTCTGGACTTTTAATTTAGAAATTAATAATTTTTAATCATTTCACATTTTTACTGTTTTTTTCTTTTCTTTTAAAAACTTTTCTTTTATTATTTTTTCAATTTATTCAATTGTATCCCAATTGTAGACCCCTCTCTCATTTCCTCCTGGTCCCCCTCCCTCCCTCTTTCCCACTGTAAAGGGGGAGGTCCTCCTCCCCTACTGTCTGAACCTAGCCTATCAAGTCTTAGCAGGACTGCTTGGATCCTCATCCTCTGCAGCCTGGTAAGGCTGCCCTGGCAGGGGCAAGTGATCAAAGGACAGGCATGTCATCATGGGGCAATCTCATGTGAGAGACTGACCCTGCTCCCCTTTTTAGAGGACTCACTTGGAGATTGAGCTGCCTGCTAGCTACATCTGAGCAGGTCTAGGTCCTCTCCATGAATGCTCCTTGTTCGATGGATCAGATTCTGCAGGCATCCCTGGGCCCAGATTTTTGGGCTTTGTTAGTCTCCTTGTGGAGCACTTGTCCCTTCCTTCCTCCTTCTTTAAGACTCCCTGCACTCTGCCCAAAGTTTGGCTATGAGTTTCTGCATCTGCTCTGATCTCCTGCTGGGTGGAGTCTTTTAGAGGTGGTAGGCTCACATCCTATTCTATCTCTTCAACTAATTCCCATGTCTATCTTGTTTGTCCTTCTGAATGAGATTTAAGCATACTTCCAAGGGTCTTCCTTGTTGTTTAGCTTCCTTAGGTCTGTAGATTTTAGTATGATTATCCTATATTATATGGTTAATATTCACTTAGAAGTGAGTATATACCACATGTGTCTTTCTGCTTCTGCATTATCTCACTCAAGATGATCTTTTCTAGTTCTTTCTGTTTTCCTGAAATTTTCATGATTTCCTTAATTTTAATGGCTGAGTTGTATTTCGCTCTATAAATGTACCACAATTTCTGTATCCATTCTTCTGCTGAGGGACATCTGGGTTGTTTCCAGATTCTGGCTATTACAAATAAAGCTGCTATGAACATAGTTGAGCAAATGTCCTTGTTGTATGGTAGAGCATCATTTGAGTATATGCCCAGGACTGTTATAGTTGGGTCTTGAGGTAGGATTATTCCCAGTTTTCTGAGAAACCATCAGATTGATTTCCAGAGAGGTTGTACAAGTTTGCAAGGCCACTAGCAATGGAGGAGGGTTCCCCTTTCTCCACATCCTCTGCAGCATGTGTTGTCACCTGAATTTTTTATCTTAGCCATCCTGATGGGTGTGAGATGGAATTTCAGAGTTATTTTGATTTGTATCTCCCTGATGGCTAAGGATGTTGAGCATTTCTTTAAGAGTTTCTCCAGCATTTGATATTCCTCTTTTGAGAATTCTCTGTTTAGTTCTGTACCACATTTTTTTCATGGTGTAGGCTGGTTTGAGCAAGTTTTTTAGTACTGCTGTTTATGTTAGGTTTTGCTTATAAATGTGTCCATCGTCTAAGGCAGTGTGAGACAGGTCAGCTACTTGTTTCTTCTGCAAAATGACACCTGCTTTGTCTATTCAGTCATTCTCTTTCTCTCTCTCTTTTTTCCTCTAACACCTAAAGTAGAACAAAAGACTTCATTGTGATGAATTTTGATACTAAGAAAATCTATAATGTAATTCATCCAGAAGTAAAACTTTCTGTAGAAAATTTTGGTCACATGTGAGCCTGGAATTTCTTGTGAAATGTTGCCACTTTTTATTGTAATTCTTTTCTCTTTTTTAAACGTTTTAATTTAATTTAATTTAATTTAATTTATATATTTATTTATTACAATTTATTCATTTTGTATCCCCACCACAGCTCCTTTCCTTATAGCTCTGAAGTCTATTGTAGTATGTGGAAAGAGTCAAGACCATGTTTACAGCCTTTTGGTAACATATTCTCTGTAATCTTCAATATGAACTATAGGTTTTAACTTCAGCCTATTATAAAATTGACACCTAATGTTATTCCAATGTCATTAAACTTTTAAAAAATGACCACTTTTGGACCTAGGAAATTGCAACAGACTTTTTTTATTTCACATTTATAGTACACAAATATTACAGCTGCATATCTTGAATTTGTAACCAACATTAAGAGGATTATGATAGTGCATTCTGTATCTCTGTGTTTAACTTGTGCCACTTTATGCCTTTCTTTAGTCACTTTATAAATTCCCCAGTCCATGTGCGTTCACTTGTATTTCACTTAATGTCTAACATCAATTATTTCTCCTTTCTATGAATCAATCATTCTTTATTTTCCTTAGGGAAGAATATTTTAGCTGTCTAATGTATATCAACTCTTTCAACTAATTTATTGAAATTTATAATTAAATATTTAGAAAAATGACTAGGCATCATTTACTCTCTTCATAGGTCCAGGAAAGAAATTAATCTTATTTGTCTGGCAATGTGTACTGACTATGCATTAGCGTACTGAGCAGCGACTCTGTCATTCAAACACATACTATTATGTTATCATTATTTCTTAGTTAATTTAGTTTATATCTCTGTACTAATTAATCTGTCTTATAGAAACTATTGCTGGTAGCAATTGCTATTAACATAATGTTACTAAAAACATGTTGAAACCCGTTTTGAGAAATATGGTAAATTTGACAATAATGAATACACAGAAGGTGAAATGTGTGAATCTTATTTCCTCTTAAGTCTGGTGGTTTCAGTGTATATTCTTGTTTAATTCAATGGAACAAAATAAGAAGTCCATTGTATTCCATTACTGGGCTTTTTGTGAATATCACTATATTTGTAAACATAACAAGTCTGAGGCTTGGGAAATGGCTCAGAGACTCAAGTGTTTGCTGCCAAGCCTGTTTATCTGAGACTTCAGGTCAACACTCAGGACCCATATGGTGGAGAAAGATAATTATTTTTTTTTGTTTGCTTTGTTTTTGAAATTGTATTTTAATTACATTTCTTCCTTTCTTTTCTTCCCTTTAAACTGTCTCATAGAACTTTCCTCCAAATTTATGGTCTCTTTTTTATCAATTGTGATTCCATGCACACAAACACATATAACCAAATGTATATTTGTATATATATGATTTATGTGTAAAACAAAATATAACCTGTTGAGTCTACATGTTGTTACATGTTACTTGATTGTATGTTTTCTGGCAACTCTGATACATTATCATCTTCATATGAATGCCTTGGCTACATTTTTCCACAAAATAAAAAAATTTACCTGTCTGTAATAAATATTTTTAAAAATAATAATTGGCCTGAATTTCATCTTGTATTGTATGAAAAGTAATCCTAGAAATCTACTATGTTTATTTATATATACATATAATATATAATTTACAAGCAAAAATTAAAATGTGTATATATAATATTTAATTAACAATTATGTGGGTTGCTTGTACAAGTATGTCTGTGCACTATGTAAATGCATGGTGCCTAGGAATACCATAAAAGGCATCAGCAATCTGTAATTGGAGTTAAAAATAGCTGCAAGTCACTCATGGGTGCATGAAATTGAACCCAGATCCTGTAAGAGAATAACCAGTGCTCTTAAACACTGATCCATTTCTCCAGCCCTGTTGTATATAGTTGTATAAAGCACAAATATAAACTATAAGATAATATTGATTAAGGTTACATATGAAATAGGTACTAAAAGCTGGAACAAAATAGTTTTCAAGAGAAATGCATTACCTCTCAGTTCTGGAGAGAAGTCACTCTCAATGGTTATACTAAAGAAGACCCTATGCCAATTAATAAGCAATATCCTCAACAACAGTTCTATAGTAAATATTATAATATGTTTCCTGGTGATGTATTCCATAACTCTCAATATAGCCAGATGGAATAAACGAGGATTCAGTACCATATTGAACTAAGTGATGCAGTCACTATTAACTGATGAAAATCATCACACAATTGAATTATCTTACTTCAGCAAATATAGAATACAAAAATCAATCAAAACCAGTTAACCTTACTCAAAAATATATCAGTATTGTCAAGATTTTTCTTCTGTTATCAAGAGTAATCTCATATATTAAATATTTTAGTTATTTTTAATTTTAATGGCTTTACTTTTCCTACACATTGCATTGAGTTACACATGAGCTTCATAGATAAGTATTGCCCCAAAAGCCAAATAGGGCAAATAAAAATAATTATTTTTATTATTATAACTCTTTCTTCAGTAGTAGGATGTTGAAAATACTCCTTCTTAATTATTTTAATCCTATGCTTTCCCAACAATATGTATTTCTTGGTAAGCTGCAATTAAAAAATATGTTTTCTATGTGTTAAGCAAAGGTATATGCAAAGCCATATGGAAGCTCACTATCTCAAAACCCAACTAAAATGTCCAATTGGAGGGAGGGTTTTGACGACATGTAATGTAAAGTAAGAATGAATTATACTATGTGTTAAAAGATTTTACAATAATAAAGAGGAGTGATAGGGTGAAAAGAAAGTGTTTAATATGATAATCTAAACTGAGAATGTGCATAAAACCCTTACAGCACATATTAGTCAGTTAACTTATAGATAGATAGATAGATAGATAGATAGATAGATAGATAGATGATAGATAGATAGATAGATAGATAGATAGATAGATAGATAGATAGATAAATAGATAGATAGATAGATAGATAAAATCTTGGACAGAATTACTCAACAGGTATGGACAATACAACTCACAGAAGAAAGTTATAACTTATTAGATGAGTATCACAGTGCAGTGCATGGAATACCTCCCTACAAGTTATTGATTAAGAAGATTTCAGAGGGGGAGATCCAAGATGGCGGCGACCAGCGCACATGGTATTCAGAGGAGCTGAAACTCCGAATTGGTGAGTCTAGGGGCTGTGGAACCCAAAACAATGGCACCGAGGTGTCTGGGGAGAAGGGGGACAAACCCTGACCTGAGTCCAATAAGGCACAGGTCAACTGCAGACATCTCCGTGGACTTCTCCTGGGGAATCAATTCCAAAGCACTTCTCCGTATCAGGTGGAAACAGTGGCTGAGGTACCGCAGCCTGCAGTGCATACAGTAACTTGCAAAGAGCACAGATCTCCCTTCTTGAGATTTGAGACTGAGAACACTCAAACCCCTGGCATTTCCCCCAGGACCTCCAATCTCCAGTGTGGCCTGAGGGGAGGAGGCAGAGGAAGCACATAGCTCTTTCCAACTCAGAGAGCAGGGCCCAGCCTGCTGTGCTCACAGCTTCTACCACAGAGAACAGGGCCTGGCATACAGAGCCCACAACAGAATACGTGTCCTCTCGCTCCAAGAAAAAGTAAAATTGGAAAAGTCCCAAACACAAAACATCCAAGAAATCAAGGATGCCATGAAAAGACAAAACCTAAGAATAATTCCTATTATTCTTATTTTCCTATGCATGAAAACGAAGACTCCAGGCTCCAAGGACCGGAAAATATTTTTAAGAAAATCATAGAAGGGAACTTTCCCAACTTAAATAAAGGGATGTCCATAAACATGCAAGAAGTCTACAGAACACCAAATAGGCTAGACCAGAAATGAAATACCTCACATCACATCATGTCAAAACATTAAACCTACAGATCAAAGAAAAAATATTAAAGCCAACAAAGGAAAAAGGATAAGTAACATATGAAGGTAGACCAATCAGAATCGCACCAGACTTCTCATCAGAAACTATGAAAGCCAGAAGGGCCTGGGCAGAGGTCATGCAGTCTTTAAGGGAACACAGATGCCAGATGATGTTTAAATAGCACTCACCCTTCTAACACTTTCTGAACTCTGGCTGGCTAGTTCAACTCAGTTGTTCTAGCTCAAACTCCCCTCCAAGATGACTGATTCAAACTGCCTTCTCCCAGTCTGACTGAATTGCTCTGCTTGGACTCATACTTGCTTTGGCACTATGTTCTAATCTTCTGGCTTCTTCTTACTCGCTGCCTTGTTCTGTCTTCATCTGTGTCTAGTTGTTCGCTCTCTTTCTCTGAAACCTGTCCCAGTAAAACTGTCTCCTCCCTCTTTTCCCTCTGC
>CM053745.1:41070911-41090677 GCA_028658305.1 Pachyuromys duprasi | reverse complement strand
CTATATTTCTGATTAGAAAGTGTATTATGCTACAATAACACATTGTGGTAATCTATTATGAAGCAGTGTAAAGACATTTAACTTTTTGAATTCTCAAAGAATTTTTTAAAAAATACTTAAGTTTTATTCAAATAGGTCTTTCACCTGCTTGGTTAGAGTCACCCCAAGGTACTTTATGTTATTAGTGGCTATTGTGAAGGATGTTGTTTCCCTGATTTCTTTCTCAGCCCTTTTGTCTTAGATATACAGGAGGGCTTCTGATTTTTTGAGTTAATTTTGTATCAAGCCACTTTGCTGAAGGTGTTTATCAGTTGATGGAGTTCTCTGGTTGAATTTTGGGGTTCACTCATACATACTATCATGTCATCTGTGAATAGTGAAACTTTGACCTCTTCCTTTCTGAATTGTATCCCCTTAAACTCCTTTACTTGTTTTATTGCTCTAGCTAGGACTTCAAGTACTATGTTGAAGAAATATGGAGAGTGTAGACCGCCTTGCCTTGGGACTTTACACTGCAATTAAAAACAAAGAAGTCATGAAATTTAAAGGCAAATGGTGGGATCTAGAAAATATCATCCTGAATGAGGTATCCCAGAAGGAGAAAAATATACATGGTATATACTCACTTATATAGACCTATAAGATAGGAAAAACATACTGAAATCTATACACCTAAAGAAGATAAACAAGAAAGAGGACCCAGAGTAAGATGATCAGTCCTCACTTAGAAAGACAAATGGGATGGACATTGGAAGTAAGAGAAAACAAGTAACAGGACAGGAGCCTACCACAGAGAGCCTCTGAAAGACTCGACCTAGCAATGTATCAAAGCAGATGCTGAGACTCATAACCAAACCTTCAGCAGAGTACAGTGAATCATATGAAAGAAGGAGTGTTAGTATGACCTGGAGAGGACAGGAGATCCACAAGGACTAAATACATTTGGGCACAGGAGTCTTTTATGAGGCTGTTTCTCCAATCAAGGACCATGTATGGATATAATCTAGAACTCCTGCTTGATTGTAGCCCATGGTGGCTCAGTATCCAAGTGGATACGCTAGTAAGGAAACAGGGACTATTCTGACATAAACTCAATGGCTGGCTCTTTGATTTCCACCCCCTCTCCCCACGGGAGGAGCTGCCCTGCTAGGCCACAGAGGAGGACATTGAAGTCAGTCCTGAAGATACCTGATAAGCTAGGGTCATATGGAAGGGGAAGAGGATCTCCCATATCAGTGGACTTGGAAACCGGCAAGGTGGAGATGAGTGTGGGATTGGGAGGGAATGAAGGAGGGAGCTATGGCTTGGATACAAAGTAAATAACCTGTGATTAATATAAAAAATAAAAATTATAAAAAATCCTTAGAATAAATACTAGTGGTTATATTCATAGGGTCAATTTCAA
The DNA here is from genome assembly GCA_028658305.1 of Pachyuromys duprasi. Taxonomy (NCBI): domain Eukaryota; kingdom Metazoa; phylum Chordata; class Mammalia; order Rodentia; family Muridae; genus Pachyuromys; species Pachyuromys duprasi. The sequence continues at coordinate 41,089,272 of CM053745.1, read as the reverse complement.
GCCTGCTTACATTTTATCATATAACTTGAGGCAACTCAACTAAAGAATAAATTTAGTTGACAATATTTGATAATGTCTGAACCAATTATGAATTAAGTGATTCAAAAGACTAATTGGTCTCTGTATCAAGGGTTCAAAGACTAATGATCTCATATTTATGTAAAATAAGACAGATAGAGAAAGGTTCTAAATGGTGTTATTACACTGAAGAAAAGTATATTAACTTTTCCTTATTGGTTTGAAGTATGGAAAAATCATTTACATAGTTCCCTACAGTCAGATGTTGAGACTCTCCACTCTAATTTTATATATTACTTCCTAAAGCTGAGCTGTTAAATTTTCATGGTGCTTTGCTTTGAATTATATCAAAATATCCCACTACTGTACTATGGAGGAAAGCCATTATTAATACAATTTGTTACATTTTGTAGAATACTAGGCTTGAACTTGCTAGAGGCAATTACTGGTGGTTCATTAGAGTCAATGTTGTGTATGTTTTCACTAAATATGTGAATAAAATTTGTTAGAAACAAGGAAATTTAGGAAAATTAATTCCAACTTTCTTCCATCATTTTAAGTTATTGTTTCCTTAAAAAAGAGCTTGTCACCAGAAAGTTGCTATGATGTTTTATACAAATGACAAATAGCATTTTCAATGTATTTGCAAACACTGACAAACAATAAAGACAACTTCCTAAAATTCTAAAACCAATGAAGAAGAAAAATTGCTTCCAAAGCATATGGTAGAAATAGATATATTTTTAGCAGGAGGAAAAAAAATGAATGATTGACAACATATTCAATTTATGAACATATGTGTGGGAAATGTGTGATAACTCGGTAATTAAATTGTAGACAATAGCACATTCCCAAGCGGAAGGCAGCACAGAATGCTATCAACAGCTTCGTGGAAACATTCAGCTTGAAAAATCATTGTGAATGTGATAAAATAGGCAGGAATAAATTACAATGTTCTTAAACAAAGGATAATGTGCCCAATAAGAAAATATTATGATTGAATAATTACTAACATTTTTCATTTTTAATTATTATTTGGTTAGCTGTTTTAAATGGATGATAAATAAAAAAATGATACAAGTATCTATACATATAATCTATATCTGTAGAGTATTTCCATGGACAGAAAATTAACTTATTCACCCAGAATTATTCCAAGGAAAGTTCATCATGACATCAAACTTGTTTTGATTATATGTTTTATAGTTTATTATAAGAAGACACTAAAAGCAAATGATTCAACCTCTCAGAACTCCTTCTATAGTTTTTATATTATTGTAGAGATATCAACAAAGCAGCCATAGTGGTGAGAGAGTATATATAACTTATTAATATCATTATGTTATATTAGATTCCTATTAATTATTCAATACATCCCTTCTCATCTACTAATAGACAAATTATCCAAAGGGAAATTTTATGCATTATGATGTACAGAAATAAGGATCACAATGTAGCTTATCATCCTGAACTGCTTTGCATCTTTAGCCACAAGAAACATTTCTAACAAAAGAGTACCTCAAGCTTTTGGACACCATAGTGTTTACCTGTGAACCGGAATATTAAAATAAAAATAGTGTAGGAAATTTCTTATATTATTATTTATATTTAATTTATATATTCACTTTACATCTTGATTGCAACTCCCTTTCTTCCCAACTGCAAGTCCCACCTTTCCACCCTTTTCTCCCATCCTCCCTTTCCTTTTACTCAGAAAAAGGGAGTCTCCCCCTCTCGTGCCAATTTACCGAGCACATCAAGTCAAATCAGGACTCAGCTCATCCTTATCCACTGAGGCCAGGCAAGGCAGACCTGTTAGGGGAAGTGATCAGGGAGCAGTCAACAGAGTCCGTGTCATAGACAGCACCTGCTCAACTTACTAGGGAGCTCACATAAAGATCAAGCTGCCCATCAGTTACATATGTGTAGGGGGTCTAGGACAAATCCATGCATGCTCTTTGGTTGGTGCTTCTATCTCTGTAACCTCCAATGTGCCTAGGCTAGTTGACTCTTTTGGCCTTTCCATTATATATATATATATATATATATATATATATATATATATATATATATATTGCCCATTAGTGTGTTGTTTTCATTGAAATTGTTCTTGTAAATTTAAATAAAATTTACTTATAATGACACAAAATATTTGGTACCATTTGATGTTTTGATATATGTGCATATACACAGTATAATGTTTAAAAAAATAAACCTAGCACACTTTTCTCCTAAAATATTTATCAGTTCCTTTTAGAGGAACTTTAGTCCAGAAACATGGCAGCTCTGATCACGTCCAAAGACCATCTGGTATGGGTAATTCTGCTGGAATGCAGATATGCTATACAACTTTAATCCCTCTGGCTGAAATACATACATGCCCATAGAACACACCTTTAATCCCAAAGAATGAAGATAAAGTTATTTTGTAGAAGAATGCACCCATGGGCCTCTAATTGACAGAGAGGCAGAAAAAAATAACCAACAAAGAAAGATTTGACAAAATAGCATATGACCAACTCTCAGGATGACAGGAAAAAGCTATCTTGAGAAGAGTGCAGACTGTGAAAGAGGAGGCAGTTTTACCAGGAGAGTTTTGCAGAGGCAGATGTAAAAATAACTTTTATTTGCCCGAAGTAATTGTCATCAGTTTTAATGAAATTGTTATTTTTTAATATTAATTACAGTTTATTGACTTTGTATCTCACCTGTAGCCCCCTTCCTCATTCCCTCCTAATCCCACCCTTCCTCCCACTTATCTCCCTATGCCCTTCCCTTAGTCCACTGATAGGGGAGGTCCTCCTCCCCTTCCATCTGACCCTAGCTTATCAGGTCTCTTCAGGACTGGCTGCATTGTCCTCCTCTGTGGCCTGGCAAGGATGCCCCCACCTTCGATGGGGTGGTCAAAGAGCCAGCCACTGAATTCATGTCAGAGACAGTCCCTCTGTCTAGTTCAAGTTCTTTAGAGAAACAGGGAGAGAGCAAGCTAGATACAGTGGAAGACAGAATGAGCCAGAGAATAAAAAGGATCCAGAAGATTTCAACATATTGTTAGAGTTAGTTTGAGATCAAGCAAAGAAATTCAGTGAAAAGCTCAGAGAAGCCTCAATGAATCTGGTATCTTGGAGAGGAGTTTGGGCCAGAACAGCCGATTTGAACCAGCCAGCAAGAGAACAGAAAGAACAAGAAAAGGTGAGATTCTTCAGCAGTAATTCCCAAAGGATGGAAACATTTTAAGTCTAAATTAGATTTTATTGTGGCTGTAAGCTTCCAAGACTGTGACTAGGTTAGCAGAAAAGGCAGTAAACCTCTAAGATGACAGTTACTTCTAGCGAAAAAAAAGGTACGTTTACATCTGGCACCCAATGTGGTTGGAGAAAAGAAGAAACAGAGGATATATGACAGAAACTTCAGAGGACAAGAGATATCTGACAGAAAGTCACAGAGGAGAAATCTACCTAGGATCATCTTCAGAAGAAGCATCAGTTCTGGGAGTTCAGCTGGACACCCAGAGAGATTCAAGAGACTCTGAAACAGTGGGAGCCTGGAGCCCAGAGCAAAGAATGACACAGGAGCTTCTGAAACAGCGAATCACAGTAAGCTACACCAAAAGACAAGTTTATTTGTATAGACAGACTTTTCTTGCATTAAAAAATGGGAAATTCCATTTCAGATCCTCTAAGACCAAGGGTAGGAATTGAGAAAATTGAAAAGTCATTTGAAAAAACTACAGCAGTACTTATTGCAAATGTGATCATGAGAGACCACCAAAAGATTAAAGGTGACTATTATTAGTGCTTACGGCCTAAAACTAGTTGGGTGGGGAGGTACAGTAATGCTCTGAGGGGAAGAACTTACCGCATTCTTTCCCCACACACTAGAGATACAGTTGCTAGGAAACTAGCCCATCCTCCCTAGGGAGGGATTAATGGTTTGGGGACCTTCCTATAGCCAATCAATTAAAAATGCAATGTTTCAACCAATAGGTGCTTGCCAGGTAGGAATCATCCCTGCCTTGGGCATGCTGGGAGGGACCGGAATCTTTAAATTACCCAACTAACCTGAGCACGGGGCTCTTGGCTCTTCAAGGCTCCGGTGGTGGGGGCTGTGAGCCCAAGCTGCAGCTTGTAATGGTTTATAATAAAAAGATCCTCATGTGATTTGCAACGGACTCAGCTCCTGGTGGTTATCTTTTGGGGAATCGTGATTCGGGCCCAACAATCATCAGAGTAAACCCCTCCATACTTTCAGGATATATATATATCCTCTCAAAAAAGGTTGAAAAAATAACTATGCAACAAGAAAATTAGCTATGATAATACAAAGGCTTGATAGACAAGAAAACAGGAAATGCTTAATTGTGAACCTATGGTACCTAATGAAATTAAAGATTAAAATAGATATCCCATTGGATCTACTGTGCCATCTTTTAATGAAACCGAGGAAGGGCAACCACCCAACTGGCTTTTCCAGTTACCTGAGAACAAATGCCAGAAAACGGTGAAAATTCAAAAATTAAACAACTAATCTTGAATCCTGTCAAAATACAAGATCTTGAACATTTCAAAGAATCAAAAATAATTTATGGGATGCATTCACCCTAGGTGAGACAGATGTTAAATGCCTAGGTTACCCAAAACAAGATTATCCCCCAAGACTAGAAAGATTTAACAGTAGCTGTACTACTGGGCTCTGGTTCTCAATTACAATGGCTCAATTACAATGACAGTGGTGCGAAGAAAAAGCTGCAATTGTGGATAATCATTAAAGGTCTGAGGTCTTAACATCAGAATGAAATTCAGATGAGGTGTTATACTGGGGAAGAGGTTTTGTCTGTATTTCCACAAGTGATGAAATACTATGGCTTCCATCAAAACTGATAGAGATGAGATCTGAGTAAGAGAGACTTTCACATGAAAGGAAGAGATGCAGAAAGACAGAGATGTAGATGGCACAGAAAGCAGATTCCTCCCTGCATGAAGAGAGCTCAACAAATGAACTCAACAAATGAACTGAAGAAGAACAGATAGCTTGTCGGATTGGCATACTGCAAAACCTTGAAGCTGAAATGGACATTTGCTGAGATGATCATCACTGCATTTAAGGGAAAGATCATCGAATCAATGGACCTCCATGTCTAATTCTATCCTTTCCTTGGAATGCATGATTTGTTTTTTTCTTAGTGGTTTAATAGTAATCTATTCAGGAAGTGTGTGTGTGTGTGTGTAGTGTGTTTGCCTTTTCTGTTGATTCGTCAGTAGGGTAATTCCATAAGTTGATAATTTGGGTGTTATTAATTATAAGTACAGTCGTGACGGTATATCTACCATATAATAACTTTGATTTCTCACACTATATACATAAGAGGAACAGGGTTTGTTATATGGTTTGTTGTACTTTAGTAGCCTGGCAAATTGCCAAATTATTTTCTGTGTTGGTAGTAGTACCTTATAGTCTCGCCAACAGTATATATGACCCCACATAAATATTCTATTTTCTTTAATTAAATGTTTTTATGTTCTAGGTAATATGGATAAGAAAGATATTTTTATTGCATGCTGTTTCTTGTTTCCTAGTTTTGCTGTACTTAGTTTCTTAACTTTACCCCTCTCTTAAGGCCTTTCTTTGTGCTTACTTTCTCTAGTAATGTGATTTACTCCATGAGTATAATTTTATGTGTCATATAGCATTTTGTTTGGAGCTACCATGAAGTCAACAAGAAATCTTGTTGGGAACAAATGTGGCTTAGAGTAAAAGACTCCTCTCTCTGTGAATTGATGACCCCCAAAACAACAGCCATGCAGTCGGAATCGGACATTCCAGAGATAAGGAAGCTCCGAGGTGGAACGGCATTCCAAGATCGCAAGTGCCCAGGCAGAACCACTCCTCTCACAGGAATTTTACCTTCCCCTTCCCTGCTCCTTCCTTTCTCCGCTTTTAAAACTGGTACTTTTTACCCCATTAAATGAGACCCTGACAAGGAAACTACTTGGTCCTCCTTCTTCTTTCCCGCCCATTTTTCTTTCAGGCTTGGATCCCCTCGGACCCCACGAATAACTAGGTCCTGCAGGTCGGGGCAAAGTCTTTTCATTATAATAATTTTCTGCAAATAACATGAAGCATGGATAGCAAAGATATGGAAAGACTCATGAAAAGGAGAAAAATTCTAAGAAGAATTTAGTACTCTGCCTCATTTCTTCAAATTAGCAATGTTCAATTCTAACATATCACAGCATGCTATGTTGTCTTTGTATAAAAATCAAAATTATTTTCATGCCAATTGTCTGCTGTACTGCTTACATTACAGTATTACAGTATTTTCCCCTCACCTACTTTTTTTTTTTTTTTTTTTAGTTTGAAAATATTTCTTTGGCATTTCTTGTAGGACCAGCTGAGTAATGACACATTCTGCTTCTCTTTATCATTATGAATTTTAGATATTTAAACACCTTGTTTAGTTAGGTATCCTGTTGACAGTTTTATTTTCTCCATTATTGTGGACATGCTCCTTTATCCCGACTCTCATGTTCGTATATTAGCCTTATTTCATATACATGAAAGCACTCTTACATACATTCCTCCCCCTCCATGCTTTCAGAATCTTCTATAAATTCTAGATTGTTTTAGTTTGATCACAGTATGTCTATGGAAAGTGGAGTCGAACTGAGGAAGTCTACTTAATGACTTAGGAGTTTTGTGTAGCTGGACATTCTTATGTTCACAGGCTAGATTTGGAAAGCCTTCCATTTAGTAATACTTTTTAACTTCTCAGAATCAAATAATCTTTAATTAGATACAAAATGACAATCAGATTGTTATGGCATTTGCTATAAAGAAATGCCTCCACATTGTTGGCATTTTTGAGTCTTTATCACTTAAAATATAAATATTTTCTCTTTTACTGCTGATGTAATGTTTCAATGTTCTCCTTCATTTTTATACCTTTTTCCCTCTTACTATGACTTTTCAAACAGTCTTGTCTTTGATCTCAGTAATTTTTTTCAATATTTGATGTAATTTTATTTTGATTTTTTCTACCCTCCTAAATATTGAGTACATACACATTATATATTATATGTATATATTATATATGGCATGTATGTATGTATGTATTTATGAATGGACATATGGGTGGATGGATATGTGTGCATGTATGTGTACTACATGCCTGTGTAGTATCATGAGAATCAGAGGAAAGCTTAGCTCCAGATTAGTTGGAGTTCCCAGTAATAGTGAGCCACTCTGTGGGGGAAGGAAAGAAACTTAGATTCTTTTGAAGAGTAGCCAGTTCTTCTACATGTTGAATCATCTCTGTCTCCTTCACCACGTTTTTAACTTCCCTGGCTTAAATTTCAGCTCCTAAATTTCTGATTGACTATAATGTTCTTCTGTTTCTATGTTAAGTTTCCTTTTCAGAATAGTTAATCGTTTCTCAGCTGTGTCTTGAAGGTCATTAGTTTTTCTTTTTTATTATTAAATTTTTATTTTTTTTACATTAATACATTTTATTTGCTTTGTATACCAGCTGTACTCCCCTCCATCATTCCCTCCCAACCCTTCCCTTCCTCCCTCATCTACTCCCTGCCCTTCTCTAAGTCCACTGATAGGGGAGGTCCTCCTCCCCTTCGATCTGACCCTAGCTTATCAGGTCTCATCAGGACTGGCTGCAATATCCTCATTTTATTTGAATTATCTATCCAAAAATTTGTAGCTCTCAGGAGTCAATTGGTAGGAGCTGGAGAGATGGCAGAGAGGTTAAGAGCACTGACTGTTCTTACAAAGGACCAGGGTTCAATTCCCAGCACCCACTAAGAAAGAGTCAATTGGTAAGTTTCAAACACACTGTGTTGGGAATTAGATAATATCATAGAATTCTGAAAGTTCTTCATGATTGCTGATGTATTATCTCTCAAGAAAATTATTTTTCTGTTCATGATCACCTTTATTTTTTCCTGTCCTACCAGATATTTTGAGAAGTCTTCTTATCTTTGTAGAACTCTGCTTAAGCCATAGATTGCAACCTAAGTTCAGGCTTATTGCAAGTCTATTTTTGCTGTGTTTTTTGTATGCTATCTTTAGAAGGCAACTCAAATATTACTTCTTTCCAAATCTTTCGGGTTATTGGTGATAATAAACTGGAGAAGTGCCTTAAAGGAGAGTTTGTCTCTGAAAGGTTCCACAGGAGAAAAACTTTTTTGAACTTTTTCCACTTAGAAAAAATAGACTTAGATGTATTGTCTATGGCAAGTGTACAATGGCCAGGTACATTGGGTTTTGCCTAGGAACTCAGTACCTCTGTGGGAAATTTTTAACAGTCCTCCAATATAAGAATTCGTTACATCTCTCCCTTCTCTTCAGCATCTATTCAATTACCAGATTTTTATGGTGATATCTTGGGTGTTGGGACAAGAATGATGGCCATAAATGTTGCAAAGTAGGATTATATCTGAAGCCCCCAGCCCACGGAAAACAATACAACATAGGGTCAGGATCAAGGTCCATGACACTATGGTCCGTGGTGGTATGGACTGAGTCACTCTATCAAGCATGTGATTCTGATTCTATAAACAACCAAATCCAGAAGAAAGATTTTAATCACTTGCCCTATTGAACACGGCTGGGGGGCGGGTTTCTTGGTGGACACAATGATGTAGTGGTTTGTCTAAAGACCATCATGAAAGAAATGCCTTTGGGACTCTGCACAGCACTTGGCTTCATTGGGCAGCATTGGGGTAGGCTTATATTTCGATCCTTTCTTTAAATTTGAGGCACCTCGTTCCCATGTGAACTGCTTAGTGTCAGAGAAAAGGTGATTTGGAAATAATTTCCCTTCTCTTCTTCAATGTGAATTTCTTGCTGTTAAACTAAAGCTAAACAGCACCATTTCCTCTGGCTTTCTTAATTCTTGTGAAGCTGGTTTGGTACATGAATTCTGGTTCAAAATAATTTCAGGGAGAAAAGTATCTGGAGCATCATAGTAAACAATTTTGACACTAAAATGTTTGCAAATTTTAATTAATGACTTGGAGTCTGTATGAGTTACTTTTCTATTGCTATGACAAATCACCAAAGCAATTTATAAAAGAGAATATTGAATTGAGCTTATTTTCTGGGGCTTAGATATCATGATGGAATAGCAAAGGCATAGTGGCAGGAACAAATGAGAGTGCACATTGTCATCTACAAACAGGATGCAAAACAGAAGCACTAGGAATGACATGAATCTTTCAAACCATCAAAGGCGACTCCAGTCTCTCACCTTCCCCAACAAGGATGCACCTTAATATCTCCAGACAGTTCCATGAAACAAGGACCTAGTACTCAAATGTATGATCTTCTGGTTGCCATTCTCATTCAAACCATCAAAAAAAGTTTTCTTAATTCAGGATGATTTCTAGTCTTTATTCTGAAACCAGTGTTGTATAATTCTATTTGGTCGGTTGTTTTCGTAATTTTTTAATTTCATATATCAGTTCTGTGTTTATATCATTTTCACTCATTGGTTTCCTTCAACTCTTCCCATGTCCTTCTATCACCACAATAATTTATGATATTTTCATAATTATTGATTTATGTGTTATAAATACAACTCTTTAAGTTCATTTATTGTTTTTATCTAGATCTTTATGTGCAGAATATTTCAGCATTTTTTATGTTTACTAGACATAAAAGAGGGCCGACTTTATATTTTTAATAACAAAATAAGTACTGAATACACACCCATACACAAATTCAAATTAGTTTCTACTTACTTTTTTACATGAACCACAGGAGTGAGACTAAAGAAAATGAATTTTACATGTGAAAATAACCTCCTAATTTAAAAGTAGTCACCATGTTCCTTCAAAAATCAGAACTGTAATTTGGAGTTCATAAAGAATACAGTTGTGTTTATCAACATTAAGTGTAAAACTATTATGTCAACATTGGAATCTATATATCTAAAATAAATACAGATATTAACATGCGTTCACATTAATTAACATAAAGATATGAATGAGTACAAACATATAGTGTGTTTATGTTTAGCCTTAATAGAATATAAAAGAAAATACAAACATGAAAATTCATTTTTATAATCTGCATGCTTATTGACTTGCGGAGCATTATTTACGAGATACAGAGGTTCTGTTTACTTTTAGCTTGAATCATTTTTAAAAAGCAAACTTATCTTGAAGTCTGTTTTAAATATACCAGTTCAAATCATTCTGTTTTGAGAAGAAGCTGATTAAATACTCAAATATTTGCATTCTAACACCACAGTAAAGTTTTCTTTTTTTTCTGCTTTGTGTTGAATTTCATTGTTTATTCAAGTAAAGCTTCCTAAATAGTGATCTGGACAACTACCCCTGTACTGTTCCTTCAGCACATGTAGGCATTTCAACATTTCAAAAAGTGCTCCTGCTTACAGAATTTTTTTCTTATTTTTTTCAGTGTTCTTAAATTCTTTGTGACATGTAAATCCCTGAGGTTAAAAATCCCATAAAGTTCACATTTGAGTTTATAATGATTCAGCATGTATGCTGCTTTAGATTTAATCAGAATGTGAAATAAAAAGAATACATAACCTTTTACATCTAAAACAGATTACATAGTATTTGTAATTAATAAGCATCACTCTGAGTAAATGGCATACGGCAAGACAATTTTATAGCATCATTAATTTGAACAGTAAATGTCAGGATAACTAAATGTCAAAGCATTTTCTTTACCTTCCTAGTACCCTGATTGTAAGAAGTGCTGCACCACCTGGAATTAATAGTAAAGTTGTCCTGGGCTTTGGGAAGTGATTCGCAGGCAAGGGAGTTAAATCATTATCTTTTCCTACACCGAGGCTTTGACAAGGCATAATGAAGAGAATTGCTGAGTAGAGGAATTTTATGTAGAGACATTTTAATCCAGCAACATGGATGCTATGGCAAGGGATCACATCCAAAGATGTAGGTCTGTGTGAGCTGGCTGGAATAAAGACATGCTGCACATCTTTAATCCCTCTGGGAATACAGACATACCCTTAGTACACACCGTTAATCCCAAACTGTGACATCCATCTGAGGGTCAAAGTGAGAAATCAGAGAAAGATTTGACAGAATGAGTCAGAGGTAGGATAAGCCCAATGCTCAGGAGAATAATCAGGAAGAAGAGGCTACCTAAGACTGTCCCAGGGAGAGAGACCATAGAGTTGATTTCATGCACTTCTGCTCATTTGAGTTCAGTTCATGCAGTCAATGCCATTCAGTTCATGTAGTTTAGAGGCAGATTTTCCAAGTGCTTCAATTAAGTCAGAAGCCAAGAAAAGACTGAATCAGTCAGCTTGAAGATTAGTTTGAGCCATAGCATCTGAGCTGATTCAACCAACCAGAATTCAGAAAGAGCTTAAAAATTAACAACAACAATAATAATGGTAATAACAACAACAATAATAAAGTGAATTATTCAACAATAAGTCTCAGAAGTTAGCAGATGGAGGCTGGAAGCTGAACCTTTGAGTTCCAGGCTAACAAAAGTTTATGTTGTATGGAGGCTAGAGGCTTCCAGGCCTAAGCATAGGGTTAGAGAGAACAGAGATAAAATGCTTGGGGCTCATCCTAAGCCATGTGTTTGTAAAGCTTGGGTATGGCTCTCATCTCATCTGAGGAAATAATAACAACATTTACAAATAAACAGTTACAAGAGGACAGGGTTAGGAATTGAGCATTTAGGAACTCACTGATGTATATTATTCTATATCATTTCTATAATTGAAATTTGGTTCATGGAATGCAGTTGTATTAGACATTGTCCAATGTAGGTTATTTCTTTCATCTTTTGAAACTATGTCTAAAGAAAATAGTACAGTGCTGGTATCCTTCCTAGTTTAGAAAATTGTTCTGCCACTTCACTTGACAGTTTTGACACTTTGTTTTGATGATTTTACACAACAGAGCAGTCCAGCCCTAATATCGTTAGGAATTTTATACAACTCTGGTCCATCTTCCTCCCTTCATTCTTTTTTTTCCCATCCTTTCTTCTTTTGCTTGCTTGCTTCCTTCCTTTCTTTCTTTTCTTCATCTATCTTTCTTTTAATGCTGTCACAATTAAAAACACAAACAAAAAATCTGTGAGGCCCAGTGCTTGACAGAAAGGATAAGGTACTAAGTAAAATATAGTTTTACACTCAAGAAGATTTTTACTAGCAAAAAACCAAAATCAATTGTTCAGTTAAGATTCAGTCTCCTATTTGGTGATTCTATTTAGATCCCCTCATATATGTATATACATATTAGGAAGATTCTTCTATATTACATTTCCAGAATACCCAGAAATGGGACTTAATTTTGCTGTCCTTTCCCATATTCTCTACCCCATAGCCCCTCTTCCCTCCTTCTCTTCCCTTGAATCTCATGTTTTAGTCTCTCCCTTCATTCATCCATATTATCTATTCTACCTTGCTTTCCTGAGGAAATATTAGTGCCTTAATCTGTACTCCGTGGTTCTATGGATTGTAACTTGCTTATCACTGATTTAACAGCTAATATCCACATATAAGCAAATGTAAACCTTATTTATCTTTCTGTGTCTTAGTTATCTAACTCAGGATGATTTTTTTCTTCATTTTCTTAAACAACCGAGTAATAGTCAATTGGGTAAGTCTATCATGTTTTCTTTACCCATTCTTCTGTAGAGGAATATCTAAGTTTTTTTCTTTTTGTTTTTCTATCTATTATTGATATAGCAGCAACTGACAAGGTTGAGCAACTGTTTCTGTGGTAAGATGAAGCATCCTTTGGATATATGCTGAGATGTATAGCTGGATCTGGAGGAAAAGTGGTTCTCATCTTACTGAGGAGCCGCCACACTGATTTCCATAGGGGCTGTTCAAGTTTGCACTCCCAGCAGCAGGGGATTGTGTCCCCCTTACTCTACATGCTTACCAGATGATATGTCATTTGTTTATTGATCTTATCCATTGTGGCAGGTGTAAGATGAAATCTCAAAGTAGTTTTGATTTGTATTTCCTTGAAGACTAAGGATGTTGAACATTGTTTTAAGTGTTTCTCAGTTGTTTGATTCTCCTTTTTTGAGAATTTTCTTTAAATCTGAACACCTTTTTAAAAATGTTTTCTTTTTTAAATTTATTTTATTTACTTTACAACCCACGGGTGTCCCCTCCCTCCTCTCCTCTCAGTAGCTCCCTTTCCTTTTTCCCCCTTTTCCTCTCCCTTTCCCCCCAGAAAAGGGGAGCATTCCTCTCTTCCCCACACCCAGTATCAGCCTTCCCCAAGTCACATCAGGACTGAGCATATCCTCATCCCCTGAGGCCAGGAAAGGCAGCCCTGCAAGGGGAATTGATCCAAAAGCAGGAAATAGAGTCCATGATAGAAATAGCCACACACACCCACACAATCTCCAGTTACCCCATATGAAGACCAAGCAGCCCATCAGCTACATGTCTGCAGGGGCCCTAGGTCCAGATAATGCATGCTCCTTAGTTGATGTCTCAGTCTCTGAAAACCCTCATGGGACTGGGTTGGTGTCTCTGTTGGCCTTCTTGTATGATTCTTGTCCCTTCCAGATTCTTCCATCTTAACCCCAACACTTGCACAGGACCCCTAGAACTCTGCCCCATGCTTGGCTGTAAGTCTCAGCATCTGCTTTGATCCACTGCTTGCTGGAGCTTTTCAGACTACAGTCCAGTTAAGTTCCTGTCTGCAAGGATACTAATAAAGCAGAGTAGCTTTATTAGTAATAGGAGCTGGCTCTCTAGCGTGGATTTCTCTTCTTGTTCCCAGTCCTCTCACTTTTCACTCCTATTTACCTCACATATGATTCCCTCCCTTGTTTCCCTTCCCATTCCATGTCCTGCCAGTTCCTATTGGGCTTTTGTTGTTTTGATATCCATCTGCTTTATAAAATTCATTATTTTTTTATATTAGCACTCTATCAAATGTGTAGTTGGCAAAAATCTTTTCCTATTCTGTAAGCTTCCACTTTTTCCTAATGATTGTGTCCTCTGTTGTTCAGAAGCTTTTCCATTTCATAGGGTCGTAAATATTAATTTTTGATCTTAGTGTCTATGCTAATGATGTTCCTTTTTTTTTTTAGATTTCTTTCTTTATTTATTTTTATACTAATCACAGGTTATGTAGTTTATATCCCAGCCATAGCCCGTCCCTCATTCCCTCCCAACCCCACTATCCCTCCCTCATCTCCTCCCTGCCCCTTTCCAAGTCCACTGATAGGGGAGGACCTCTTCCCCTTCCATCTGACTGTAGCTTAGGTCTCTTCATGACTGGCTGCAATGTCCTCTTCTGTGGCCTAACAAGGCTGCTCCTCCTCCCTCAGAGGGGAGGGGTCGAAGAGCCAGCCACTGAGTTCATGTCAGAAATAGTCTCTGTTCCCCTCACTAGGGTACCCACTTGGATACTGAGCTACCATTTGCTACAAACGAGCAGGGGTTCTAGGTTATATTCATACATGGTCCTTGGTTGGAGAGAGTCTCATAAAAGACCCCTCTGAAAGACTCTACCTAGCAGTGTATCAAAACAGATATTAAGACTCATAACCAAACCTTCGGCAGAATGCAGAGAATCATAAGAAAGAAGGGGGAGTTAGTAAGACCTGGAGAGGACAGGAGCTCCACAAGGACCAAATATATCAGGGCTAATGATGTTCTGTACATAAAGTCTTTTCCTCTACCCGTGAGTTCTAGATTATTTCACGCTTTTTCATCTATCAGGTTCAATGTATCTTGTTTTATGTTAAGGTCTCTGATCCATTTGGATTTGAATGATTTGAATAATCCATTTGGATTTAAATGATTTGTATATATATGTACGTATACATATATACAAACACACATATATAATATATGGATATATTTGGATTCTTCTACATGCAGCCATACAGTTTTACTAGCACCATTTGTCAAAGATGTTTTGTGTTTTCCAATGTGTATTTTTGGACTCTTTATCAAAATTAGATGCCATAAGTATTTGCATTTGTCTGTGTCTTCAATATTATTCCATTAATCAACATGCCAATACCATGTTGTTTTTATTATTGTACTGGGAATAAATTATATATAATTGAGTAAATAGTCAAAGAGGTCCCATGGCAACCACCTATCCATCCAGGCTCTTGCTGAAGTTATAGGTTGCTCTCCACAAACTGACAGCAAGTCCTACTGCTGAAGATAACACACATAATTCATTGAACGTGAAAAAAATTGAGCTGGTGCCTACGTCAACTCTTCACTGTTTTCACTATTTTTGATAGAGGCAGGTACTCTGTAATTTACCAAAGGAGAAACATAAACACCAAGCAGTTACACATCCTTAAGTCTACATTGGTGTCCTGCCTGCAAGACACAAGACTGAAATTGCAATGCAAATCTTGTGGGAGTAATCAACCAATATCTAATTTGACTTAAGGCATATTCCACCATATTTAACTCACATTTAATGGTATTTCATTGACATAGAATCTGAGACAACTTAGCCCAGAAACCTATGAACTTAGGGTAAAACCAAATAGTACTGTTTTACTAAAGGAACATAACAATAAAATGTCTAATGACCATATTCTATAGGCATTGCCTTGTTCAGCCATCATCAGAGAAGCTTCCTACTTCAGCAGAGCAGAACAGAGATTCACAACCAGTAAATGTGAACAGACGAAAGACCTTGTAACACTTAGTACTAAAAGGCTATCATTGTCATATCACGCTCCTTAAACTCAAGGAACTCTGTGGAAGAGGAAGCAAAAGAAAGGGTATAGAAGACATCAAGGAAACAAGGCCTTCTAAACACAACAGAAACAGAGCACACATAAATTCACAGACTCTGACAGAGCATGCACATGGCCTACAGGCCTGAGACAGACAGGGTCCTAGGGTTGAAAGAAGTAGACATATGCCCCAATCCCTAACCTAGACGCTATCTTCAGTTAATAACCACTTATGAAAGAAAATTTAGTTTTCTTCTTGGGAGTCTAACTGAGGAAACAATGTTTAAGTGTAGGCCACATGCCTTGCAGCAAATGGTCAACAGAAGATGATCTCCTCAACTGCATCATTTGAGGTTCCTTGTCTCATAATATGATGTCAGGTTTTTTTTTTCATTTCTTGTTCTTTTTTTTTTCTAACAGTATCTTTTCTTCTCCCTCTCTGTTTACCATGCAGTTCTTTTACATATTTATTGTGACTTCCAGTTTTTTATTTTTCTGAGACTCCTAAGTGTCCCAAAGAGTGGATCTGTGCATGAGCACACATGTGTGTGTGTGTGAGTGTGTGTATCTGTTTCTTTTGTCTTGTTTTAAACTCCTTTTCTTCTAATTGTGCTGTCCATTTTAGATGTGTTTATTTTTGTTTTACAATATATTTTGCTTTTCATTTTCAAATCAGATATAAGAAATGTCTCAAAAACAAAATATAAATTACAATTAAAATCTATTCCTAATAAAGAAAATAAATCCCAATGCAGTGATGAATTGAAAATATATAGTCTTGAATGCTAGTTTAAATAAATATACTTCTTAAAATTTTGTCAATAAATCTAAGGAATTTTAAAACAATTTTCCTTTTTAAAAAATAAAATTATAAGTTAGTCCATGTAAAATGAAACAGGATATTTAAATTATAAGGTTATAACAAGGATTGAAAAAATAAAAACAAGAGCATTAATATGAAATATACAATAATTATATTAATCATTGTATAAGTGAGCATCATTGTTTACAATATTCAAGTTTATTTGTTTTTGTCAATTAAATAAAAAGTATTTAGATACACTTTGTACATTATATTTTATTTTATACAGAATAGATGAAGATATATGTTCCTATGTTCATGTTATTGCAAAGTTATAGACACCTGATTTTTGACAGAGATGCCAAAACCATACAATGGAAAAAATGGTGTTGGTCTAACTGGATGTCTACATGTAGAAAAATGAAAATAGACTCATACTTTTCACTCTGTACAAAACTAAAATCCAAGTGGATCAAAGACCTCGGTAGAAACACAGACATACTAAACCTCTTAGGAGAAAAAGACAGAAGAGCCTTGAACTCATTGGCAAAGGAAACAACTTCCTGAACAGAACACCAACAGCACAGGCTCTAAGAGCAACAATCAATACATGGGACCTCAAGAAACTGAAAATCTTCTGTAAATCAAAAGACACTGTCATCAGAACAAAATGACAGCCTACAGATTGGTAAAGAATCTTCACCAACACTATATCTGACAGAGGGCTATATATAAAGAACTTAAGTTAAACAGCAACAAATCAAGTAACCCAATTTAAAAAATGGGGTACAGAGTTAAACAGAATTTTCAATAGAAGAACATAGAATGGCAGAGAAACACTTAAAGAAACACCCGACATCCTTAGTCATCAGGGAAATGCAAATCAAAACAATCCTGAAATTTCACCTTACACCCATCAGAATGGCCTAAATCAAAAACTCAAGTGACAACACATGCTGGAGAAGATGTGGAGAAAGAGGAACTCTATTCCATTGCTGGTGAGAAAGTAAACTTGCACCACTTTGGAAATCAATCTGGTGCTTTCTCAGACAATTAAGAATAGTGCTACCTCAAGATCCAGCTATACCACTCCTAGGCTTATATCCAAAATATGCTCAAGTATACAATAAGGACATTTGTTCAACCATGTTCATGGCAGCTTTATTTGTAATATCCAGAAGCTGGTAAAAACCCAGATGTTGCTCAGTTGAGGAATGGTACATTTACACAATGGAATACTACTTAGCAATTAAAAAACAAAGAAATCATGAAATTTGCAGGCAAATGGTGTGATCTAGAAATGATCATGCTGAGTGAGGTATACCAGAAGCAGAAAGAGACAAATGGTATATTCTCACTTATAGGTGGATATTTGACATATAATGTAGGATAAACATACTAAAATCTGTATACCTAAGGAAGCTAATCAAGATGCTCAATCTTTATTCAGAAAGGCAAAGGAGATAAATATCAGAGGAAGGAGAAAACAGGAAACAGGACAGAAGCCTACCACAGAGGGCCTCTGAAAGACTCTACCCAGCAGGGTATCAAAACATATGCTGAGATTCATAACCAAACTTTTTGCAGAGTGCAGGGAATCATATGAAAGGAGGGGGAGATAGGAATATCTGGATGGGACAGGAGCTCCACAAGGAGAGCAACAGAACCAAATAATCTGGGCACAGAGATCTTCCCTGAGACTGATACTCCAACCAAGGACAATGCATAGAGATAACCTAGAACCCCTGCACAGAAGTAGCCACAGGCAGCTCAGTGTCTAAGAGGGCTCCCCAATAATAGGACCAGGGACTGTCTCTGACATGAACTCATGGG
>CM053745.1:41056372-41070811 GCA_028658305.1 Pachyuromys duprasi | reverse complement strand
CAGCTGGGATACAAAGTGAATAAACTGTAATTAATAAAATAAAATATAAATTTAAAAAGCAGATATATGTAACACATAAATTTAAAGATTCTTCAACTAGGGATGTTCCAGCTTATCCTTCCTTTTAACCCTAGCATGTCAGTAGCAAAACTAAATTAGTCTTTCAAATAACACTACTGCTCAGAGAACATCTTTCCACCTTATTTTCTGTCCAATTTCTCTGCCTGGAAACCCAGCTGTTGCTTTGTTTAGTAAGAATATACAAAGCCCTTGAAAACACTAAAGAAAATTTGAAAACAGAAGGAAAGAAGCTGCCTAAATCTTTGGCAAATGAGGTAGTCACTTAGAGTGGCCAAGTATTAGTTCTTCACTGTATGTATATTTAGAAAAATACATATACATATAATTAATAGGCATTCACTAATAAATGATATACCATAGAATTTATTTAAAAAACAATTTTTGTTACTAAAATTATTTCTTTGTTTTCTACAAAATAATAAAGAAGCATGAACTTGTTATTGTTACCTATCCATGTGTATATGGACAGTATTATTTGTACTCCCTACATAATATATTTAATAAATAATTAGAGAAAATGAAGTTGTCAGATAATCTGGATGGTGTAATTGTAATGAGAGACTGAGGTTTTGATTAACCAAAATATATTGCAGCCAGTCCGGATGAGACCTGATAGGCTAGGGTCAGATAGAAGGGGAGGAGGGCCTCCGCTATCAGTGGGATAGGGTAGGAACATAGGGAGAGAAGAGGGAGGCCGAGTGAGATTAGGCGGAGATGAGGGAGTAGGCTACAGCTGGAATACAAAGTTAATAAATTATAGTAAATAATAATAACTAAAATAATTTTTTAAAATACGCTATATCCATGTATCAAATTCTGAAGATATTTTAAAAATAAAATCACTAAAATGTTATCGAAAATAACGACTGTACACACTTTTTGTCCATTAATACATACACAAATTATCTTAAAATAAAAACCTATACATAAATAAAAATAAAACCTGTACATCACATTTTACTATAATTCCACTAAAAGTGTGATTCAACCTCGAATCCTATTGCTTGTCATCCTCTGGTCATGTTCCTTGCTGCTTCAGGGCCCCTTGTTTGTTGTGTATCGTCCACTCATACCTGACAAGTACAGAACACAATACTCCATTTTCTCAAAGACGTACCTCCTGATTTAATTCATGTGAACCCTTTCTTTCAGTTGCATCTTCTTATCATAGAGGGTTATTACTTATTAATCTGTCTGTTATTAAACACTTTTCTCTGTAATTCGTAAGTTCAATCACTACCACAATACTGTGAGCTGCAAGTGTACTTATGTCTTGAGCTTACATGCCCTGATATTCTGTTTATAATGCCTGCTGCTTTTCTCATTTTCCTGATCTATGAAAGGAACAACAAAACAATTAACAAATCCTGGCAATTCTATCTTAAATTGTACTTGTCTGTCTTTGAAAAACCATTATAAATTACACAACATTGCAAGTGTAATTACTTAACAATACCATGTACCATATCCATATACTAATATAAAACTCTGCTTCAATGTAACTCATTTGAAAAGTCTTAAGTAGTCATATTCTGTCAAATAGTTTTTTTCATATTGTTTTCTATTGACTGTATTCTTACTATAAAAATGAAAGTTTATATTTTCTTCTATTGTATAATTATTTTAATCTGTTTTCAATGAAATAGAAGTTATGAAGATTATAGTCTGTCATGACCATCACTCCTAATTTCCAAGTAACTATTAAGATCTTAGTGAAGAATTTAAAGAAACATACTTTTCAACACATAATCTTTTAAAAGTTATATATTTGGAAGTTAAATATTTAAAGTTTAAATGATAAAATGAACAACTGAAGTTGTTCAAGCAGATATTTTTGTTAGCAAGCAATAAAATATAACAAAAAATAGGAAATGCTAGATTCTAATATTGTGCCAATTTGTGTATTAAATATGGATACTGTACCAGTGTTTTTCTATTCCTCCAAAATAATTAATAGTCATATTAGACAATGTATTTTAAATAATTTGTGTATCTATTTTATAAGAAAGATTATAAATTGTTGTAGGCTATTATATTGAATCCATTTTATGCTACTCAAGATTTAATATAATCTAGCTCTAATCTTCTTTGCTTACCTCATAAATATCAATTTGTGTGGAAATTATCTCTGGTTGTACATATATTGCTAGTGGAAATTCAAGACTAACACTGGACTCAGAACATACCCTGTTATCTGTAAAGGAAACCACATCAAAACACTTTGATTTGTTACTTTGACATTAAAAAACCATGTTTAACATTTGAGGATTTTGATACTATATAGACATTTGTGTTTGACTTACATTTGTTCAGATGAATTCCAAAGTGTTCTTGATAGGCCAGGTTCAGCGAGCAGGGGAGGAGGACCTCCCCTATCAGTTAAATAGGGGAGAGGCACAGGGGGAGAAGAGGGAGGGGAGGGGAGACTGGGAGGAGATGAAGGCAGGGCTACAGCTGGGATACAAAGTGAATACGTTTAATAAATAATAATGACGATGATAAAATAAAAGAACACTAGCTAATAATCTTATACAAATTTTAGGAAACTTGAAAAATGGAACTGGAAAAGTGTATTTTCATGAAACTTGCAAATAATATGCTTTTATTTATATTATTACTAAACATTACAAGGTTTATTAAGGTTTCTTTTTATTATTGTTAAACATACTGAAGCACTATCTTAGTTCTTTCTGTGAAAACTGATTATCCCTTAAGCCATACCTACAGAAAAATATTTAGTCTGTTACTAAGATCTAATGTTTTTTAACTCTATCATTTGTGTCACTGTCGTGCAAACAGAAAAGGTCTTTGTCTTCTTTCACTATTCCTCAGTCATCTCTTTTACCAGGGAGACATGACCAGATTGTGACATTGACTAAGGAAACAGCATTCTCACTTTCCCCTCCTTTTGGGAATTGGTTTGTTTTCCTGTACAAGCAGGAGAGGAGAATGCTGACAAGATGATATTGAGTCAGACTCTCGCCAGTCAGTTTGGGTCATTAACTTCTGTGCCAATGAACGGCTCCACATTTGGCCTGAAAACAAAGTCATTTATTTTAAAAAGCTTAGTGCCAATCTCTTTAATAATGCATCCCCTTTTCATCATCATCATCATCACTTTAATGTTGCATAAATGTTATGAAGCTCTAAATATCATGTTGCCTTTTTAAGTTTTGTATCTAGAAAGGCATATTTAATCAAAATAAATATAATTAACCTCAAGAGAAAATACCTGTACATCTTTGCAGTGATGTCTTTTAATAAGGTCTCCATCACTAGGGTTTATAATTCTTTTTATTCATTCAGATCTAAATTATT
Source organism: Pachyuromys duprasi (assembly GCA_028658305.1). Taxonomy (NCBI): domain Eukaryota; kingdom Metazoa; phylum Chordata; class Mammalia; order Rodentia; family Muridae; genus Pachyuromys; species Pachyuromys duprasi. Next base: position 41,067,412 of record CM053745.1, on the reverse strand, counting down.
TAATATGAACTTATTTAAGCTTGTAAGACAACATGAAATAATTTTCAGGGTGATAACTGTAATGTTCAAATTAAGTCTTCTACTCTCTCAAATCTTTTCTAGATTTTATTTTGTTATTTATTTATTACCAGCCAAGGACACACACATAGGAAATTTAAGATCCATTATATTTAAGATAAAAATTTTTATTTTGTTATTCTGGCATATAAATTTAACGTGGAAAGTGTTACAAGTGGTATAATCATTTACAAACTTGGAAAATATAGTAATCTGTTTGGCAACATACCAAATTATTTCTCAACTACCATGCCAAGATGTTAATGCTTTGGAACTGGTGATAGTCTCCTTTAATTTGTTATAATAGCTGGAACAATTCCTTTAGCATCTTATGGTTTTCTATATTGTACCCAACAATAGAGTCCTGAGTATTTCACTCATGACGACTATACCACTGACCTTTCATCCTCCCAAGAAAATAACAGATCATTAATCCCAAGGGTGCTCTCTGATAGAAAACCAAAATATAATGTCTATCTCCTTAAGAGATAATCTAAATAACTATTTGTCATCTGGGCATGAATAAATTCCTCAAGGAAAGAATGTCCCAGTGACTTTAGAAAATAGTAGGAAGTCTACCTTAACATGTAGGTCAAGACAATCCATTTTCTTCCTGTGTATTTCTTGTACACCTCTCTTAATGGTGCCCCACTTGATTACGTAATGAATTTTGTCTATATTCTATATTATGTATAAGATATGATAAACAAACTGAAATCTATACACCTAAAGAAGATAAACAAAAAAAGAGGATCAGGGGTAAGATGATCAATCCTCACTTAGAAAGATAAATGAGATATAAGAGAAAACAAGTAACAGGACAGGGTCATACCACAGAGGGCCCCTGAAAGATACCTACCTAGCAGTGTATCAAAGCAGAAACTGAGACTCATAACCAAACCTTTGGCAGAGTGCAGGGAATCATATGAAAGAAGGGGGAGTTAGTATGATCTGGGAAGGATAGGAGCTCCACGAGGACCAATTATATCTGGGCACATAGGACTTATATGAGACTGTTTCTCCAACCAATGACCATGGGTGGATATAACCTAGAACCTCTGCTTGCCTGTAGCCCATGGTAGCTCAGTATTCAAGTGGGTACCCTAGTAAGGGAAATAGGGACTATTTCTGACATGAACTCAATGGTGGGCTCTTTGACCTCCCCACCCAGCAAAGGAGGCGCAGCCCTACTAGGCCACAGAGGAGGACTTCGCAGCCAGTCCTGAAGAGACCTGATAAACCAGGTTCAGATGAAAGGGGAGTATGTCCTCCTCTATCAGTGGACTTGGAAAAGGGCAGGGAGTAGACTAGGGAGGGAGGGTGGGACTGGGAGGGAATGAGGGAGTGGGATTCACCTGGGATACAGAGTGAATAAAATGTAACTAATAATAAAAAATAACAAAAAGACTTAAAAAAAGAAAGGCAAAAAAAGGGATTTATGAAATGAAGATCATAATAAAAACGGAGATGACAAGAGATCATAACATACTCTTGTTAAACTGAGGAACAAAAATAGAATCTTTAACATTCTCTGCTTTTCTGAATGCCTAAGGAATATAGACACAAGATACAAAGTTCTTGAAAGTGGTCATGCTATAATAAAAAGTCCTGAAAAAGAGACAAAGGAAAATATTTTCTTAAAGGATATGTTCTGACAATTCCAAATGATATGGAGTGTCACTGAGAACAAATAAAATAAAAAGTATTCTCTATTTTCATATTCTTGACTCAAAGGAAAAAAAAAATAAAAACACACAAAGACGGAAAACTGACTGAAACATATTGCAGTCAGAAAAAGAAAACATCAAGGAAGGCTGGCTGAAGATTGTAGAAATGTCAGGGATGAGGGAGTTGAAACTGAACAAAGAGCTTAAACTTTATAATGCTCCAATTAAAGAAGTACCCTGGGGGCAAAAGGGAACATTTGAAAACAGGAAGAAGCCTGGTGGGCAGGACTGTGCCCTCCACAGTTTCTTTTCTTCCTTTTACTTGTTCTTTCTTTCTTTCTTTCTTTCTTTCTTTCTTTCTTTCTTTCTTTCTTTCTTTCTTTCTTTCTTTCTTTCTTTCTTTCTTTCTTTCTTTCTTAAATAATGTATTCACTTTATATCCCGACTGTAGTTTCCTCTCTAATCTACTTCCGGGCCCCATCCTCCCTCCCTCTCACCCATCATTTCCCCCTAGTCCACAGAAAAGTGGAGGCCTTCTCCCTTATCATCTGACCCCAGCCTATCAAGTCTCATCAGGACTGCCAGCAAACTCTTCCTCTAAGGCCTAGCCTGGCAAGGCCTCTCTGCCATGGGAAGTGGTCAAAGAGCAGACAACAGATTCCATGAGTTCATGTTAGAGACAGCTTCTACTTCCCTTCTTAGGGGAACCACGTGGAGACTGAACTGCCTATCTGCTTGCTGTATCTGAGCTGGGAGTCTAGGTCCTGTTCATGCATAGTCCTTGGTTGGTGCATCAGTCTCTGCAGGACTCTCATTGGCCCAGATTTCTTGGCCTTGTGGTCTCCTTGTGGAGCTCCTGTTCCTTCCAGGATCCTTTTATCCTGCCAATCCCACTCTTCCATAAACTCCCTGCACTCTGCCTGTGAGTCTCAGTACATAATTCAACTCCTTGCTGGGTGGAATCTTTCAGAAGACATCTAATAGGCTCCTGTCCTATTGTAAGAGTCAGGATACAGGGAAAAAGGACGTAGAGTGCTATTTTTATCTAATCTTAAATTCTATGAAATTTTATAATGTATCTTTTTGTATTAAGGTAAAAAAGAGAACTTTAATATGAAAGAGTACCTATTAAGTTTCCTCAATTAAGTACTTTACCACTAATAAATACCAACTCTCCTTGAGTCTGGATGAATAAGCATATATGTGTATAGTTCAGTAATATTAAAACAATGTAGTCCAATATCAGAGATTTATATAGCACTAAAAATATGCCTATTCTCTAAAGCCACAGAAACTTAAAAAAATATTTTCAGCATTGACTCTTTTTCAGGCAAAGGAATATGTAGCAACATACAATTTCAATGCATTATTATTATTTATATAAAATTTGGTGATCCATGATATAAAATATAGGTCCTTCAGATTATTTCAATCCATACCCATATGTGTATGTGGCATGCTCCCATAAATATTGTATCCTCCTCCATTCTTCCCTCAGAGACACCATTCAATTAAATACATCCACACACCATAGCAAAGAGTTATGATGAAATGGCATTCAATAAAAGTGAAAACAAATTAACAAGGCATGCAACAATATATGTAAATGAATGCTTTTCAGTTGCTTAATATACTTACATAGATGAGCAGAGCTTCAGAAACAAACAAGGTTAACTGTATTTCCTTGATGAATATTTACTGCCCTGGGCTGGAGTGATGTTTACACAATTATCATCTATTGGAGAGGATCAGAGTTCAGTTACCAACCTGTATGTTCTGTTCCCAGCACCTATATCTAGTGAGTTACAGACTCTTCTAACTGTAGAGTGTTTTATGCCCTCTTTTGGTTTTCAAGTGTTCCTGCCTGTATGTGGTATACATAAACGAACAAAAGCACACATATACACACACATAGATAACAATTAAAAAAGATAATTTAATCCCAGCACTCAGGGAGGCAGAAGCAGGCAGACCTAGAGTAGGAGGCCAGGCTGCTCAACAAAGCAAGTCTTGGACAACCAAGGCTACACATAAACCCTTGTCTCAAGAAACAACGTGCATGCTCTTGAGAGAAAGAAACAGGCGGGGGAAGGGAGAAAGAGAAAAAGAAGAGAGAAGATATTTTTAATTAATTACAATTTATTCACTTTGTATCCCAACTGTAGCCTCTTCCCTCATTCCCTCCTAATCCCATCTTTCCCCCCTCTTCTCCTCCCATGCCCCTCTCCAAGTCCACTGATAGGGGAGGTCCTCCTCTCCTTCCCTCTGACCTAGCCCATCAAGGTATCATCAGGGCCTCAGGCATTCTCTTCCTCTGTGGCATGGTAAGGCTGCTCACCCCCCAGAGGGAAGTGATCAAGAGCCTGCCACTGAGTTCATGTCAGAGACAGTCCCTGTTCCCATTACTAGGCAACCCAATTGGACACTGAACTGCCATGGGCTACATCTGTGCAGGAGTTCTAGGTTATCTCTGTTAAAGGTCCTTGTTTGGCCTATCAGTCTCAGATACCACCTGTTTTTCCAAATATTTTGGTTCTATTCCTCTCCTGGTGGAGCTCCTGTCTATTAATAGTCCTTGTTTGGCCCATCAGTCTCAGATACCACCTGTTTTTCCAAATATTTTGGTTCTGTTGCTCTCCTGGTGAAGCTCCTGTCCCCTCCAGGTCTTTCTATCTCCCCCTTCTTTTCTAAGATTCCTTGCACTCTGCCCAAAGTTTTGCTGTAAGTCTCAGCATCTGCTTTGATACCCTGCTGAGTGAAGTTTTTCAGAGGCCCTCTGCGGTAGGCTCCTGTTCTGTTCCCTGTTTTCTCCCTCTTCCGATGTCTGAAAAAAGGGCTGAAGTTATGAACACTGGCTGGTTTTACAGAGAACACTGGTTTGTTTTTGCCACCTACATGGCAGACCACAGTCATCTGTAATTCCAGTTTCCAAGGAGGCCATGCTCCTTTCTGTCTTCTGCAGGCCACAGACATGATAGCAGTACATAGAGATAAAAGCAAAAAGCCCATACACTTAAAACAAAAATAAAATAAATTATAGTCAGCTGTATCTTAGAACAATAGTATAGGACTTCAGTGTTGCTAGAATTCCCTGGAAAAAGTATCTGAGATGAGAGTGTTAACTACATAGTGTCAAAGAACTCTCCTGGATAATTCATGTAGTCATTGATCTACTCATATGTGCGTAGATACCAGGTGCTAAAGGAAGAGCATTGCCACAAAGAGAGAAGGAAAAATTACTCTGAGCTCAGGGAATATTGCAAAAGGTGCCTTACCATAAGCCAAAAGAAAAACAAAACAAAAATATGTAATCCATGGAGCATCAGTGTTGCTGATAAGGACTGCAAAGCCACCCACAAGATTCATGTGACTATTATAGTGCAGTAAAACAGTTAGATGATAAGGCATAATGTAACTGAAGTGAAAACAAGGAAATATGTACCCACAAAAGAGATTTTTTCAACAATTTATCAAACAATTAAACAGAACAATCAAAAAGGATAGATTTTAACATTATTTTAGACCATATAAACTAACTCTTTATTAAGGAACTTTAAATCTAGATGTGTGAAGAATATTGTTATATAGTTTTTGTGCCATTTTTGTTTTTGTGTCATGTCAAAATAATTATGAATTCATAAAATAAATAAGGTATTGTTTCTTCATTTTATTGTATGGAAGAAATAATATAGATTTAATTTAACAAAAAAAGTCAAATAGAATTGTCTCCTGAGATGATTTCGATCTACAGATTTATTGTTTTTGATTTTCTGAAAGCAAACTCTATTTTCTTCACAGTATTTGATAGTAACTGAAATTTTCTATTTTATAGTGGTATAAAATATTATCTCTTTAACTTTATGCTGACCACCATTCACTCCTCTTTTAAGTTGTATTTCATTGTAGGAATACTCTACAGTGTACTTACCATCATCTTTCTAGCGAGTATTCCGATTGCTACTGAGACTTAAACAACTGGAAACAAATGTGCTGACAACATCCCTGTAATAGCCTCATATTGGACACATATTTTCTGTTTGTAGAATGGTGAGGTAATCACATAAGTTTTACGTTTAAATTTTAAAATAAAAACATTGTTTTCTGTTTTTCTTTAAACATTCCCAACAGAGCAGATGAGAATTTCAACTGATACACAGCCTAACCAGTGGCTGGTGAAGTTGGTGATGTTTATTTTTCTCATATTTATATATTTAATTGTTAAATATTTCATACAAGAATACAATGTATCTTGGTCCTATCCACTTCTATCTTTCTCTACTTAACTACCCATAAGCTGTTAACACCTTTTACTCCTTGATTCATGTTTCAGGCTTTCTCTTTTCTTTCTTTCCTTCCTTATTCTCTCTCTGGTATAGCCCATGGAGTTTGATTACTACTGCTCATATGTGAACAGTTTATGGAATCAAGCACTTATACATGAGAACCTACTGGAAGCCACACCCATAGAGAAAAAAATGACTCTTCTCTTTCCTGAGTAGATGTTATCTCTCATTGACATCTTAGCTATGGGTAGAGCCTAGGAGCCCTTGCTGTAATTGTAATTAGTTTGATCTTATGCAAACTTTTTATAGATACATCCAGCTGCTTTGAGTTCCCATGTGCAAATGGTATGTCATATCCAGGAAATAGCATTTTTCCTAGCTCTTACATGTTTTTTTTTCAGCCATTCTTTTGAAATGTTCCCTAAACCTTGGAGAGGAGAAAGTTGATATAGATAGATATCCTATCTCTGGTTGACCACTATGATTGTGTGTATATAAACGTATATACTTATCTGCATGAACAATAGCTCAATAAAATAAAATCCATGGATATGAAAGAATATAAGGAAGGATATCACAAAGAATTTAGAAGGAGGAAACAGAGTGGAAAAATGATAATTACATTTTAATATCAAAAATAAAAGAAGTGAGAAAGTCTATTGAGTTATAAAACACTTTAATTTAAATTTAGTATTTGTTTTCCATCCTCTAATATATTGCATAGATATGTGTTTATTCTGCTATTTGTGGGTGAAATAAGCAATGAAAGTGATAAATTGAGTGCTGACCTAACAGCTATTATTCTCAGTAGTAAAGGTGTTAAAACTTGTAATGAAAACGGTGCATTTGAGTAGATTTAATTTCTGTTGTATCAGTTGTAATTTTATATAGTTAAGTCCAGCTGCTTTGAGTTCCCATGTGCAAATGGTATGTAAAAAATTGTGTGTAAAGGAATTCAAAATCACTGTGCTTTCTTGGCAGATTGATATAATGTCTTGTCCTAACTGTGGTCATATACTTTGCTCTCAAGTCTTCAATGGACATTAACATAGACAGTCTAGGTTTATACTTGCTTTTCATTTCCATTTTTATGTCTTTATTTATTCTGTAATATTTTAATATATTTAGAATTGACTGTAATCTGTTGTGAAACTTTGTACAAGAGTGGTATTTTAATTAATTTATTTATTTATTCACTTTATATCCTGATCATAACCCCTCACTCCTCTTGTCCTAGTCCTGCCTTCCCTCCCTCTTCCCCCTATCTGCCCTCACCTACTCCTCAGAAAAAGTGACATCCCCTCCCCTGCCACAACCCATCCCAGCACATTAAGTCACATCAGGACTGAAGACATCCTCTCCCCCTGTGGCCTGGCAAGGCAGATCTGCCAGGGTTAAGTGATCAAAAAGTGTGCAACAGAGTCCATGTCAGAGACACTCCCCTGCTCCCCTTACCAGGGAACCCACATGAAGACCACATTACCCATTGGTTTCTTGGTAGGGGCCTAAGTCCAGTCCATTCATAAACCTTTGTTGGTTGCTTAACTTATAAATGTGTATTTCCTTTTGAGATATGAATTCTTGTGCCATTTTTAAGGGAATATTAGAATAAAATGTCCAAATTGCAAACTACTATGGAATTACATTGAAACTTATTAAAAATTGAAAATTCTACACCTCACTTGATTATTTAAAATCATAAACAGGAATATATGTAGTTATATTTAAATGTAGAAACTAAAAAAGGAGGCAAGCTTCACATATTAAATCATTCAATTTTGTTCTTCTCCGGAGATGAGAGCTCTTCATTTCTGTATATGAGTGTTTACTTCTGTGCATTGAAAGGGCAAAATGTGGTGAGCAGTTCTTGCCAATGTGGAGGTTTTCATTTAGCTTGCTATCTATTGTCTCTGGTGGTATAGTTCATAGCTATGTGATTGGTAGATTGTTTACCAAGATTCACACTACTTATTTAAGTGGGAAATGTATTTGTATTCCATAGTTGATGCTGGCTTCTTCATGAAAAATAAGAATACAACTTCAGATACTGTCCTTATTAAATAATATATCTGTCTCCCTTGAATTATTTCATTTATATTATATATGTATGTATACTTGTCCACAAACATATGCAAACATGTATAATTACTATTTTTGCCTTAAAATGTACTTAAATAGTTATAAATACATTTTCTAGTTTAGCTATAAACCTCACTTTGTTAATTAACAATGGAAACGATATTTCAAATTCCTGGTTCAAATTCTACCAGAAGTAAGTTCTAGCTCTATTGTAAAGTAAATTCTAACTGTATTCTGGCTGGCTATAAAGACACTTTCTTCATGAGAAGAGTATTTCTGGCAATACCTAGAGCTGCTGGTAAAGTTTAATAGTTCATAAATTATCACTTGTCACTGCTTTGAGCTCTATCATTTATTTTTATTGCACTAAAAAATTGGCTTGTTGGTTTTGGTCATTAAACATTTACACACTTAACTTTCTCACCACTAAAATCTATGACTCTTTGGCAGCACCTCGGAAGACTGTATAGTACTTAATATTTTGTCCTCATAAATTGGAATATAATTCAGTAATATAAATTACTTATCTAAAATTGATCTCACTCTGGAAGATTACAAATTAGTCACCTCGTTTAAATGAGTTACTGCCTAGTATGTCAGAAAAATCCATTTGTTTTCGTGGTCTAATTACATCAATCAGTTGCATCTGATAATTTTTAAAGGATACTGGCTATGAATCATGAATATATGAAGAATAAAATTACATCAATCATCAAGACCAGTCCCACAAGCTGCTGTGGCAGAGCGCTGTCAGAGGTGCTTTGCTTAATGTATAATTAATGCCCCATTCTAAGTTTGCCAATTTACAGGTACATTTAAAGACCTTTAAGTTTGACTTCAGGTGGTGCTTTTAATACACCAAGCCAGGAACTGTGGTGCTAGCTGTCATCCTAGCATTTGAGGAGGAAAGAGGCAGGATCAATGTGAGTTCAAAGCCAGCGTGGTCTACAAAGCAAGTCCAGGACAGCCAAGGCTACACAGAGAAACCCTGTCTCAGGAAACAGAAAAACAACCACTCCTGATGAGAGCTGATAGACTAGGATCAGAAGGAAGGAAAGGAAGACCTTCCGACTTGGGGAAGGGCATGTGTGGAGGAGGGGAGGGAAGGTAGGATTAGGAGAGGAGGAGAGAGGGTTTTATGGGGGGATACAAAGTGAATAAAGTGTAATTAATAAAAAAGAGTAAAAAGGAAACAAAAAAGCAAATCCAACCAACCAACCAAAACAACAACAAATCCCTGCTATCAAGACATAATTTTACATTTTTTAAATTTTGTGTTTTTAAAACAGACTAGTAGTTTTTATTGGAAAATTTCTTAGTATTTGTAAATGAAAGAAAACTTGAAACAAGTTTTTGAAAGTAGAATGTTGAGCCCTCAATGATTCAGTTTTAGAAAACTTGCTGGTAATTGTCTTAGAATTCCCCATGACATTCTTGATTTTAATAATGGACAGATTTTTACTTTTCTTCTTATTAATAAATTCATTCTATTACTCAACAACTAGATTCTAAGCTGTGCATTTGTGAGGATGATTTAATGTGATTTTAATATTTATTTGTTTAGTATTACCCCCCTTTGTAGTCTAGAAATAGTATTTTAAAATCAATATTCTTCTTTTTTCATTATGTGTCCTTTATCCCATTGTATAAAGTACAGTGGTTTGATCCCATTGTGAATTAAAAATGTTGCCACACAATGAATTTGTTGGTTTGCATGAAATGGCTTCCAGGGTCTCATAGGAAGTGGCCTACTGGGGTGGTGGCCTTGTTGGAAGAAGTGTATCATTGGGTGTGGGTTTTGAGGTTCCAGATGTACAAGTCAGGACCACTCTCTCTTTTTGCTGCCTGCTGATCCAGATGTAGAACCCTCCAGCACTGTGTCTGCCTGCATGCCTCCATGCTTCCTACATGATGGTAATGAACTAAACCTCTAAACCTTTGTAAGCCAGACCCAGTTAAATGATTTTCTTTATAAGATGTTAGGAGCTGTTTAAACAAAGTGAGAGCTACTTAAGGCTAAGATTAATGGCTGGCTTGTCTGAAAGCATTTACGCATGAGAAGATTGATTCTTGGTCTGTACTTGGTGCCTGAGAAAGTACAGTGAATGTTCCATGAACTTTAAGATTCCTTATAAGGAAGTGCGAAAAGAAATTTGCTTAATTTATTGTAAACAACTTATAATGTGCCTAGAACTCATTGGAACAGGAGACTACTTACTGAACAGAATACCAACAGCACAGGATCTAAGATCAGTAATAAATAAATGGGACCTCATGAACTGAAAAGCTTCTGTAAAGCACAAGACACTGTCATCAAAACAACATGACAGCCCACAGATTGGGAAAGGATCTTTACCAATCCTATGTCAGACAGAGGGTCCTATGTCAGACAGAGGGCTAATATCCAGCATATGTAAAGAACTCAAGAAGTTAAAAGCAACAAATCAAGTAATCCAATTAAAAACTGGGGTATAGAGCTAAAAACAGAACTCTCGGTAGAGGATTGTAGAATGGCAGAAAAACACTTAAAGAAATGCTCAACATCTTAGCCATCAGGGAGATGCAAATCAAAACAACCCTGAGATTTCACCATACACCCATCAGAATGGCTAAGATCAAAAACTCAACTGACAAAACATGCTGGAGAGGTTGTGGAGAAAGGGGAACCCTCCTCCATTGCTGGTGGGATTGCAAACTTGTACAACCATTCTGGAAATCAATTTGGCGCTTTCTTAGACAAGTAGAAATAGTGATTCCTCAGGACTCAGCTATACCACTCTTAGGCATACATCCAAAAGATGCTCAAGTACACAACAAGGACATTTGCTTAACCGTGTTCATAGCAGCTTTATTCGTAATAGCAAGAACCTGGAAACAACCCGATGTCCCTCAGTTGAAGAATGGAGACAGAAATTGTACTTTTACACAATGGAATACTAGTAAGCAATTTAAAA
>CM053745.1:41040055-41055872 GCA_028658305.1 Pachyuromys duprasi | reverse complement strand
TGATGGGGGAGCAGCCTTACCAGGCCATGGAGGAAGACAGTGCAAACCACTCCTGATGAGAGCTGATAGACTAGGATCAGAAGGAAGGAGCTTCTTACATTCTAATCAAACACTGAACTACAATTGTGGTTATTCAAAGCTAGTATATGATTACATTTAAATTCATTAATTTGTTTTTGTTTCTATACCCTCATAAAATATTAATTTTTAATGGATTTCCTGAATGTGCAGATGGACATGTCTCTGATTCTTGGGCCTATTTTTCTGACTCATTTCCTCCTGTTGGCTTACCTTTGATGTGACAGTTTTTGTTTTATATTATTATATTATATTTCATTATATTTTTAAGGATCCAGGAAATCCTGATGAGACTTAAGAAGCTATGGGCAGAGGCAATAGTGGAGAACTCCCCCTTTCAATGAACTAAGGGAAGGGGATAGGGAGAAGAGGGAGGGACTGAGGGAATTGAAAGAGGGGGCTTCATTTGGAGTATATAATGAATAAGTTGTTAAACAAATAAAAATCAAATAAAAAAATTAAAAACCAATAAATAAATGAATGAACGAATAGCCATTAGGGTAAAGAAAAACAACTGAAGAATATGATCAAAACATAATTAAATTTAAAAATTGTTGCTAATACCATGCGTGTCTTTCTGGTTCTGGGTTACCTCACTCTCCATAATCTTTTCTAGTTTTATCCATTTACCTACAAAATTCATGATTTCCATGTTTTTAATAGCTTAGTAGTATTCCATTGTGTAAATGTACGACAATTTCTGTATCCATTCTTCCGTTGAGGGACATCTAGGTTGTTTTCAGATTCTGGCTGTTAGGAATAAAGCTGCTATGAATATAGTTGAGCAAATGTCCTTGTAGGGTTCAGCATCTTTCACTTGTAAGTGGATATCAGTCGTATAATATAGGATAAACACACTAGAATACAGACCTAAAGAAGCTAAACACAAGGAGGACCCAAGAAAAGATATTTAATTCTCGTTCAGATGGAAAAACAGGATAGACCCCCGAAGCGGTAGAGGAGAAGGAACAGGATTGGAGCCTACTACAGGTTTCTTCTAAAAGACTCACCCAGCAGGAGATCGAAGCAGATGCAGACTCTCAGTCCAAATTTGGACAGAGCAGGGAGTCTTGTGGAAGAAGGGGGATATAGAAGGACCCGGGGGGGACAGGAGTCCCACAAGGAGACCAAGAAAGCCAAAACAAACAAACAACAAACAAAACAAAAAAGCAAACAAAAACGTGGGTCCAGGAGGAACTTCAGAGACTGTTGCATCAACAAAAGAGCATAGAAAGGATCTAGACCCTCTGCTCAGATGTAGCCCATAGATAGCTCAGTGTCAGTGTGGGTTTCCTAGAAAAGGAAGAAAGGCAGTCTCTGACAGAACTCCTTTCCCTGCTCCTTGATCACTTCTCCCTGGTGGGGTGACCTAGCCAGCCCACAGAGGAAGAGGATCCAGGCAGTCCTGATGGGATATGACAGCTAGGGTAAGACAGTAGGGAAGGAAGACCTCTCTAATGAGTGGACCAGGGGAGATAGTTAGGGGAAGAAGAGGGAGGGACTGTGGGACCAGAAGGACATGAGGGAGGAGGCCACAATAGGGATGCAAAGTGAATAAATTGAAAAATAATAATAATAACAATAATGATGATGCTATAAAAATTAAAAATGTAAATTATTTGCAAAAATTGTTACAAATGTTAAAATAATACAAAAATAAATAGCATTTAAAATATGTATAATATTAAATTCCAAATAAAAAGATGCATTTTGTTTGGTATACAGCTTTTATGTTCGCAAAGTTTCACAATCCTTTAATTAAGAAAAGTAGAACACGAAATGGCTTTCCTCATTTAGGTGTATATTTGATATAAATTCAAATCTTATAAGGATAGACTACAAATTTGTATTTAATATTGTCACATTTAAAAAACATTTTTTAAAAGATATCAAGTATTTTCAGAGGAGGACATATATTTCCTAGGGCTAAAGTTAGAAGCAGTTGTGAGCTGCCCAATATGGTTGCTGAGACTCAGGTCCTCTGCAAAAGTAGTACCTACTTTTAACTGCTGAGCCATATCCCTAGAGCACTGTCTTTTTTCACTTAGGAATTCTTTCTTTATATAGTTTTGGCAACAAAAAATATTAAATATCAACCATATATCTCATCCAACACGTAAAATATAGCTTATAGTTCCATCAATTTTTCTGCAAATTTTATGTTTTCCTTGTTATTAATTGTTGAGTGATTTTATATTGTGTAAATGTACCACAATTTCTGTATCCATTCCTTGGCTGAGGGGCATGTAGGTTGTTTCTAGATTCTGGCTATTATAAATAAAACTGCTTTGAACATAGTTGAGCAAATGTCCTTTTTGAATGGTGGAGGCTCTTTAGGGTATATTCCCAGGAGTAGTATAGCTCGATCTTGAGGTAGCCCTATCCCTACAGATCATCCTGAGTGATGTAACTCAGAAGAGAAAGATACATGGTATATATTCACTTATAAGTGGATATTAGACATGTAGGATAAACATACTAAAATCTATAGTCCCAAAGAAGCTAAACAGCAAGGAGGACCCTAGAGAAGATTTATTCAGAAGGACAAACAGGATAGATATCAGATGTGTGAGAAGATAGGGAACAGGACGGGAGCCTAGCACTGAGGGCCTCTGAAAGACTCTACCCAGAAGGGTATTGAAGCAGATGCTGAGACAGACTCAGAGCCAAACTTTGCGCAGAGTGCAGAAAATCTTATGCAAGAAGGGGGAGAAAGAAAGACCTGTAAGGGACAGGAGCTCCACAAGGAGACCAACTGCCAAAATTCTGGACTCAGGCAGCCTGCAGAGACTGATGAATCAACCAAGGGCTATACAGGGAAAGGACCTAGATCCCTTGCTCAGATGCAGCCCATGAGCAACTCAGTCTCCTTGGGTGTTCCCTAGTTAGGGGAACAGGGGAAGTCTCTGGCATGCACTTGGCTGCCTGTTCTTTTATAATCTATCCCTGTCAAGGTGTCCTTATTAGGCTATAGAGAAAGATGATCCAGACTGTCCTGATGAGACCTGATAGGTTATGGTCAAACAGTAGGGAAGGAGGACCTCCCCTTTCAGTGGACTAGCTGTGGGACATGGGGGAGGGGGAAAAGGAAGGGAAGGTAGGACTGGGAGGATATGAGGGAGGGAGGTTTCAGCTATGATACAAAGTGAATAGATTGTAATAAATAATAACAAAATAAAATATAGTTTATATATTGCCTAGTCATATGCCAACTTGACACACAAACTAGAGCCATCTAAAGGGGGGAATCTTAATTGAGAACATGCCTCTGTAACAGTTGGCTATGTGACATTTCCTGAATTAGTGACCAATGTGAGAGGCCCAGGACACTGTGAGTAGTTCCCTCCCTGGGCTGGTGTTCCTACATTCTAGAAGAAGGCAGGCTGATCAAGCAATGATGTTTCAAGTCAGTAAGCGGCACTCATCCTTGCCCTCTGCATCAGCTCCTGCCTCCAGGTTCCTGCCCTGCTTGAGTTCCTGTCCTGCCTTCCTTCAATGATGAGCAACAATAGGGAAGTGTGAGCTAAAATAAACCTTTTCCTTCCCATCTTGCTTTTGATCATGGTGTTTTGTTGCAGGAATACAGAGTAATACATATTGTATTACAGTAATACATATTGTCTGATTAAGACAATGTGTAAAGTGTAATTGAATCAAAATATTTCAGTTTACATTACTTTATACTTGCACCTGCTTAAATGAATGGCACACAATGGCACACATTCCCTGATGTTTGTAAGCAATTGGAAACATGTGCTGCTCCTCACTGTGCTAACAAGGGTTCTCGTCACACATTGATATAGAATAATAAAATATCTTATGTTGAAAGCAAAATAATAATAATAGTGAAATTAAATTTCAGTTTAAGACTGAAGTTAACTGAAGTTAACTGAAGTTTAACTGAAGTTAAAGTTTAGGAACTTTCATTGCATGTTTTCTTCTTGAAGAGAAAACTGTAGCTTCTAATTATACATTGAGAAAAATATTCAGTTTCAGAGTTTTAAATATGTCCATATAAAATATATTTTATTATTTTAATTTTTATGACTTGATGAATATAAATTTATAAACATGTTGATCTATTTTTCGAAACTGAACTGGAGCAGCTGCTTTTTCAATAAAGGATGTGTGTGTGTGTGTGGATCTTGTTTGTTTTTTTTTCACAGTACTCTGTTCTGCTGTTCTATAGGTCATGTTTGATTTCATTTCTGGATCCTCTTTCCTCTATTGCTTTCACCTGTCCAGGCGAGCAGCAGGCGAGCAGCCCTGACATTTAAGGCAGAAGTACTTGAGTACATAAACTGGCATTCAGAAGTTCATTTTCCAGCTTGAGATTCCTAACCTTAATGTCTTTCTAAACATTAAACCATTTATCTAGAAAATTATTAAAAATCTCTTTAAGTTACTTATCTCTTATATATGTATACTTATAAATAAGTATAGAATATCTATTACAAAATATTTTATTTATTAAAATATTGACACATAATTTTGAACAAAATGTAATTCCATTTTCATTTAAAATTATATGTATAGGCAACTGGTCATTTTGAATAGTCACTCAACCCTCTCAAAATTCAGAGTCATTCTTATTTTTGCCACATTTGATTACACAGATACTATCCTGTAATTTAACAAGTAATAGCTAATACTGTCGTGTTTGATGTGTAAAACATTTTAAAGACGAAATTCTGAAAAAATAAGAATGTCATGCTCAGAGGAGAGCTGGGAGTTGTACTAACCTAATGAATATAGGGAGACATTTTAGGAAGTAGTTTGATACCATGCCCATCTAGCAAAATAATGGCAGTACATTCTCCCTTAGGAGACTGGAGATTCTTGACCTGAATTACTGTACCAGATGAGTTAGTTACCATGGAGCACACTTTAATTCCACTGGAAACTTGCATGTTCACCCATATTATCAATACCACTAATTCACCAAGGGGCGTATCTGGCAAAGCTAATCATTACTGTACCACCAGCATTCATAACCAGAAAAGACTATTGACAACCTTTCTCCACCGAAAGCATATGTAACATTTTCTAGCACCATGTAAACTACCCAGTAGGGAAGAAAGGTCCACGTTTGTTCTAGTTTGATTCCACCCTGTGCTTTCACAAACTTGTGTATTCTCATTAGCCACAGAGCTTTGCCATCAGGCGACTGTGGACTAGAAATACCAATTTCTTGTATTGCTAAAACATAGAAAGGAGGTTGCATGCGGGAGACCTTCACAATGAATAGGGTAAGGACCATGAAGTCACGTGCTGTCTGTGAAGCTACTAACAGGTGTTAGCTGCTAGGTGAGGAAGAATTAATCTTATTCGAAAATTCGGTCCCTGGTAGGTTGCCCATGCTCCTGCAGAGGAGTCTGTTTCAGCACACACATGAATAACCAATGGAGTTATTTTTTAAAAAAAGACGATGAAGATAGAAAGAGACATGGAGAGAGAGGCGCTTTGACTGGAGTAGGGGTGAATACAAAAGGCACACGTGGATTAAGTTCTCAAAGAATAAATAAAATATATTGAACCAAAATAATCATGCTCAGTAGGTAAATACATTTTTCATAATTTATTGATCATAGCTTTGTGAGTAATCTATAATTGTTAAAATCTTTGATTTTAAAAAGCTTTTTAAGATTTAAATTAGGAAAAAAAACAACAAAAAGCCTTTCTTTTAGTAGTCCTATTCCTTTTTTGCTGTATTATACAAATGCAATGGATATTTCAAATATAGGATATCACGTGGCTACATGATTTTATTTTCCTACCTCTGCAAACATACGGTTTGTAGTAAATATCTCTAGGAATCCAAGCACATGTTTCTATATTAATTTAGAGAATAAATGTCAATCAGATCACTTTTCAATTTAAGAATAATTAAGAGTTTCATTACATAATAAATATCATTGAATTACACAATTTTACTCATTTAAAAAGTTTTAAAACAGAAGATGGTTGGTACTATGATGTATCTGCATGCCTATGGTTTGTTACTTATATAGCGCTCTCTAAAGTGAGTTTCTTTGATCATCATCTTTGGTTCACCTTAGTAGTAGATTGAGAAACAAATTTCCAGGTTTTGAATGGTTGTGAATCATGATAACTAATGAAAGTAATTAATCCTAGTGGCTTGCCCAATCTTGAATTAATGGAACAGACATGCCAGCCCACAGAATGCTATGAATTTGACTAAAATAAAAAACATAAAGTTACTTAGAACTTCATAAAATTTTCACAATAATTTTGGAAATAGCCTGGCCACTTATCATTATTGATCTCCATAAATAAAGTAACAATGCAAAACTATAAGAAATACCTTATAGCTTATGCAAGAGATTTCACAAACTTTTCCTGTCAACAATTTATAATGCCGTACAAAAACCCCACTTTAACTTTTCTGCAGCATCTGGCTTCTCTAAATTATAGTTTGTCTTTTATAAAAAATAAAGATGAAAAGATATTAAAAATTCCAATTACTTATTTGGGTATTTTATGTAGTACGCCATAGGATGGATTTGCTTAGCTGTGACTCAGACCATTTCCACCAGGTCATTCTGTATGCACATTACAGTGTGAGGATAACTTTTTCCTTATTTGTAGGGTCACAGTGTCTCTGACAGCAACTCTTCTTACTATTCTCACTTTAAAGTTCATTCAATACAAATTTCTAAAAAAAAAAAAATAGAAAAGTGACAATGGTATGGGTGGCTTTTAAAAACTCAATAGTTTTTTTTTTCCTAATATTCTTGCTATATTTTCTAAATGTTAGTTTGGCTAAACCTAGGGAGAATTTTTTTAATTAATTAATTTGTTTCTTTTTATTTATTTATTCACTTTACAGCCTGATCCCAAACTCCTCCTTCCCCTCCTCCCAATCCCACCCTCATGCCCTCCTCTTCCCATTCTCCCTCTTCTTCTCAGAGAAGGGCAGGCCTCCAAGGAGTAACAAACCACCCTGGTACCTCAAGTCACAACAGGACTAAGAGCATCCTCTCCCATTGATGCCTGACAAAACAGCCCAACTAGGAGAAAGGGATCCAGTGGACAGCAACAGAGTCAGAGACAGTTCTTACTCCCATTGTCAGAGGATCCACATAAAGAGGTTAGTTTACTCTGTAGGTCTTCTTGCGATGTCTGTCTCCCTCAATCCTTCCTCTCACTCTTCCACAAAACTCCCTGAGCTCCACCTATTGTTTGCCATTGGGTCTCTACATTTGTTTCCATCAGCTGCTGTATGAAGCCTCTCAGAAGAAAGTTGTGCTAGGCTCCTGTCTGCAAGCATAGCAAAGTATCATTAATAGTGACAGGGGTTGTCTGTCGCCCATGCTGTGGGTCTCAAGTTGGTTTGCCATTCCCTCAAGCTCTACTCCATCACCCCTACATTTTTTTGTAGGAGAGATAAATTTGGGGTCCAAGATTTTATTGGTGGGTTGGTATCCACTTCTCTCCACTGGGAGACAAACCTGAGCATGGCAGGTAGCAACTTCAGTCTGCATATCCCCTTCTCTTAGGAGTCTAAGCTAGAGTCACTCTCATAGACTCCCGGGAAACTCCCCTGTCCTAGAAATGTTCCCCAATGATTTCTGTTCTCTCTTCCGGTCTTCCCATCTACAACAACCCCTAAACTTACCACACCTGATTCCAACCCCATTACCCTTCCCACCCCCTTTGCTACTCAGTTCTCTTGGTCCATCTACTTTAAGTGTCTATTATATTTTCCCCTTCTTAGTGAGATTCAAGCATCCTCCTTTGGGCCTTCCTTGGCTTCTGTGGGTCTATGGATTGTAGCATAGTCATCCTGTACTTTATGGCTAATATCCACTTATAAGTGAGTACATACCAAGTGCATCTTTCTGGATCTGGGTTACCTCACTCAGGATGATCATTTCTAGTTCTATCCATTTGCCTGCAAATTTCATGATTTCTTTGTTTTAAAAAGCTGAGTAGTATTCCACTGTTTAAATGCACAATATTTTCTTTATTCATTCTTCAGTTGAGGAACATCTGGGTTGTTTTTAGTTTCTGGGTATTATGAATAAATTGGCTATGAACATAGTTAACTAAATATCCTTGTGGTATGGTGGAACATCTTTTGGGTATATGCCCAGGAGTGATAGAGCTGCTTGCGTCTTGGGGTAGATCTATTCCCATTTTTCTGAGAAACCTCCAGATTTATTTCCACAGTGGCTGTACAAGTCTGTATTCCCCCAGCAATGGAGGAGTGTTCCTTTTATTCCAAATCCTAGACTACATCTGCTGTCCCTTGAGTTTTGATCTTAGCATCCTGAAGGAGTAAGATGTAAGATAGAGTCTCAGTTGTTTTGATTTTTATTTCCCTGATGGCTAAGGAAGAACCAAGTATTTTTTTTTTTACAAATGCTTAGAAAATATGACCATTATTAGCTATTTGTTTTTCCTAACTTATAATTACTTCATCTATTGAATTCTTATTAGTATAAATAGGCTATCCAGAGAATAGTTTTTCTGACATTTCCATAGCTACATTTAATGCACATTGGCTATGTTTGCCCCTTCTGTTTACTAGCTTTCAGCATTCTAAGGTCACTGTAATTTTCTTTCTCCAGTAATTTATGGCTTAGTCCATAATTAGAAGTTTAAATATATTTTCATAAAATTTGTAGTTTTACTTTCAGCTTCTCAAATTAGTATAAACATGCCCTCAATTATCTTCTTCCAAATATGTCACACTTCCTCAAATACCCTCACAGCATCCAATTATGTTTGTCAGTGCACACCATTTTGTTTGATCTGTTTTGCTTTTCAGTGTCAGTATGAAGAACCTGCAAGCAAGACACATCATTAGTTTTTGTCCTTACTACGTGTAAAACTTCAGAGGCAACACATACTTATTTACAGCAGAATACCTCATCTCATCTATACAAGGTTGTCTTCACCAAATAAACACCCAAAACACATTTCTTAGACATTTTGATTATTGACTTCTCTTTATTATATATTAAAATGGTATCAAAATCTTAGTATACTTATTTTTATTTTAGAGATTATGTCTATTTATTCTCTTATCAGTATGACAGATTATCTTTTGAACTATTGTTTACATTTTAGGAGCTCAGAAGAATTAACAAGCAATAATTTCTTTAATAGTCTACTTAAAACATTAAAATTGTCATTAAAATACTTTATCCGCTATTAAAGGTACTTACATGCATTTATTCTACAATTTTATGAAATAAACATTTTATAATACATAGGATCATTTAATATATATGAAATAATCATTACTCTGTATGCTGACATTTGTTTTTTCTTTAACTGTAACTCTTTTCACTACATGCTAGCAGCTTGTGATGGTGAATCTTCATTATTATTTGACTGGGTTGAAATCATCAAAGAGTTATTCCTAGTGCATTCTTGTGTGTTTCCAGAGATTAGCCTAGGAAAAAGACAACCTTTAGTGGGTGCAACACCATTTCTAGGGCTAGAGTTCTAGGCTGAATCAAAGGGTTAAGTCAAAAGGGAAACATGAGCTGAGCTTTAGGGTTCATCACTTCCTGCTGCCTGGCTGTAGGTGCAATGAGATCTTCCATCTCATGTTCCTGGGGCCACAGCTTGAGCGGTTCTTACCTCCAATCCTTTCCCACAAGGCTAGACTATACTCTAAAACTGTGAGACCAAGTAAGCAATAACTTCCTTAAGATGATTTTGTCTGTTAACACATATAGAAAATTGACAATAAGGAACAGGAACGCTGTTGTGGGTTTAGAGAACCATGCTGTCTGTAGGCCTTAGGGACAGTATTGTGGTTAAGTCAACTATGCTATCTGTAGGCCTTTGGAACTTGTTTGAAAATAAAAAAAGAAAGAAAAGAAAAGAAAAGAAAAGAAAAGAAAAGAAAAGAAAAGAAAAGAAAAGAAAAAGAATAGGTACAATCTAGAGAGGTCCTAGAATGCTATAAGCAGAGACTAATGGGCCACTTGGAATATGTGCACATATGGATAGCACAAAATGCTAAGAGAAACACAGAGACTGGCAATTGAACTAAAAGTCATTTATGCTGCATTATGACTACATATATATATATAGTCATAATGCAGCATATATATACATATATATATATAGTCATAATGTAGCATATATATATCTTTGCCTGATTTCTGTCCTGAAAATCTGGATGAAGAAAATTAGAAATGTAATAGACTAATTTGTTTGGCAGAGAAAAATTTGAGATCACATATTTTTCAGGCTATCGTGTTTTAATTGGTCACTAGTTTTATCCAATAATCCAGTGTGGCAAAGAAGTAACTGAGGCAGAAAGAAATGAAAAATCCCAGTTTGTCACAGGAATGAGTTCAGAAATGCAGACAAAGGGGTTAAAAATGGGGTATCTATAATAGACTAAACAGTAACACAATTAATGAGAATGTAATATTCTAAAAGGGAATACTAGAATAAAATTACTAAAAGTGAGGTATCATCCAACAGAGGCTTGAACTTGGAAAAGTGTAAATTTACTTATAGAAGATGTGAACTGGAAACACCATGAAGGGGTCTCCACTCCAAACAGCTGCTTTCAGTATGTTTTCCTAGGTTCAGATAATGAGTACACAGAGACTACCACAGAAGTGGCTGAATGAGACCAGAGTTTATCTCAAGCTGGTGGCAGCAATTAACAGCTTCATTCGTGTTGTTTTTGGGGTTTGGGAAATGAAAAAATTGTAAGATCATAAAGACTTCTGCTAAGCATTTAGCAATTTGCAGAGAACAAGCTATGTATATTAAGGTCTGATTTCCTTCCAGGAGGCCCAAAGAAAAAAAATTTAATGCATCATTATGAAGCTGAACTATAAATTACAGTAGGTTACTAGGATATAGGATATGTCTGGACTATAGATGATTGCCAAGGAAAGATGCACATGATTGTTAACACTATCTGTTAACACTGTCTGTTTTGTTTTCTTCAGGAATATTTTTAATCTGGATTCATCTACTTTTTCAGTATTCTGCATTTAATAAAGGAAATATACTTAATACCTGTAAATGATATTAGAAAGTATGTTGCTCATACTTTCTAATTGTATCATCAAGTTTGTCTGTAGTCTTAAATAATTTTGTGAGACAGTGAGTTTGCGGTGGCAGAACAAAGGAAGAATTGATGGGAAGAGGCTGTTGTGAGAATGATGTAGACATGGTCTTCATGTATCAAGTTCTCATATTAAAAAAATGTACCACACTTTCTGTATCCATTCCTCTGTTGAGGGACATTTAGGTTGTTTCCAGATTCTGGCTATTACAGATAAAGATGCTATAAACATAGTTGGGCAAATGTCTTTATTGAATGGTGGGGCATCTTTTGGGTATATGCCTAGGAGTGGTATAGCTGGATCTTGAGGTAGCACTATTCCTAATCTTCTAAGAAAGTGTGAGACTGATTTCCAAAGTGATCTTCCAAGGTTACATTCTTACCAGCAATGGAGGAGGGTTCCTCTTTCTCCACATCGTCTTCAGAATACATCATCCCTTGAGGTTTGATCTTAGCCATTCTGATGGGTGTGAGGTGAAATCTCAGGGTCCTTTTGATTTACATTTCGCAAATGACTACGGAGGCTAAGCATTCCTTTTTTTATATAATTTTCATTTTTTATGTTAATCACAGGTTATTTACTTTGTATCACAGCCATACCCCACTCCCTCATTCCTTCCCAATCCTACTCTCCCTCATCTCCTCCCTGCCCTTTTCCAAGTCCACTGATAGGGGAGGTCTTCCTCCCTTTTCATCTGACTCTAGCTTATCAGGTATCTTCAGAACTGGCTGCAATATCCTCCTCTGTGACCTAGCAAGACTGCTCCTCCCTCGGCTGGTGTGTGTGTATGGGGGGGTGGGTGGAGGGTAGGTCAAAGAACCAGCCATTGAGTTCATGTCAGAAATAGTTCCTGTTCCCCTTCCTAGGGTACCCACTTGGCTACTGAGCTACCATGAGCTACATCCGAGCAGGGGTTCTAGATTATATCCATATATGGTCTTTGGTTGGGGAAACAGTCTCATAAAAGACCCCTGTGCCCTGATACATTTGGTCCTTGTGAAGCTCCTGCCCTCTCTAGGTCATACTAACTCCCTGTTCTTTCTGATTCCTTGTACTCTGCTGAAGGTTTGGTTATGAGTCTCAGCATCTGCTTTGATAAACTGCTAGGTAGAGTCTTTCAGAGGCCCTCTGTGGTAGGCTCCTGTCCTGTTACTTGTTTTCTCCTACTTCCAATGTCCATCCCATTTATCTTTCTAAGTGAGGATTGGTCATTTTACCCCAGGTCCTCTTTCTTGTTTATCTTCTTTAGGTATACAGATTTTAGTATGATTATCCTATCTTATAGGTCTAGTACACACTTATAAGTGAGTGTATACCATGTGTGTCTTTCTGCTCCTGGGATACCTTACTCAGGATGATCCTTTCTAGATCCACCATTTGCCTTCAAATTTCATGATTTCCTTGTTTTTAATTGCTGAGTAGTATTTCATTGTGTAAAAGCACCACAATGTCTGTATCCATCCCTCCATTGATGGACATCTGGGTTGTTACCATGTTCTGGCTATTACAAATAAAGCTGCTACAAACATGGTTGAGTAAATGTCCTTGTTGTGTACTTGTACATCTTTTGGATATATGCCTAGGAGTGGTATAGCTGGATCTTGAGGAAGCACTATTCCTAATTGTCTGAGAAAGTGCCAGATTGATTTTTAAAGTAGAAATCAGTGGAGGAGGGTTCCCCTTTCTCCACAACCTCTCCAGCTTGTGTTGTCACTTGAGTTTTTGATTTTAGCCATTCTGATGGGTGTAAGGTGAAATTTCAGGGTCGTTCTGATTTAGATTTCTCTGATGGCTAAGGATGTTGAGCATCTCTTTACGTGTTTCTCTGTCATTCTGTATTCCTCTGCTGAGAATTCTCTGTTTTGCTCTGTACCCCATTTTTTAATTGGATTATGTACTTCATTGGTGTTTAACTTTTTCAGTTCTTTATGTATTCTGGATATTAACTCTCTTTCAGATATAGGTTTGGTGAAGATTATTTCCCAATAGACTGTTGTTTTGTTCTAATGACAGTGTCCTTTGCTTTTTAGAAGCTTTTCAATTTCATGAGGTCTCATTTATTGATTATTGCTGTAAGAGCCTGTGCTGCTGGAGTTCTGTTCAGGAAGTTGTCTCATGTGCCAATGAGTTCAAGACTCTTGCCTAGAGTCTATTTGCATTTTTCTACATATAGACATCCGGTTAGACCAGCACCATTTGTTGAAGATACTATCTTTTTTCCATTGTATGATTTTGGGTACAGAAAGTGTGGTGCATTTACACAATGGAATACTACTCAGCAATTACAAACAAGGAAATCATCAAATTTGCAGGCAAATGGTGGGAACTAGAAAAGTTCATCCTGAGTGACATAACCCAGAAGCAGAAAGACATATATGGCATATACTCACTTATAAGTGAATATTAGCCAAAAATATTGGATAAGTATACTAAAATCTATAGTCTTAAAGAAGCTAAACATCAAGGAGGACCCTAGGAAAGATGCTTAATTCTCATTCAGAAGGGCAAATAGGATAGACATTGGAAATAGGAGAAGACAAGGAATAAGACCAATGCCTTCCACAGAGGGCCTCTGAAAGACTCTATCTACCAGGGTATCAAAGAAGATACTGAGATTCATAGCCAAACTTTGGGCAGAGTTTCAGAATCTGTATGGAAGAAGAGGGAGATAGAAAGACCTGGAGGGGAAAGGAACTCCACAAAGAGAATAACAGAGCCAACATACCTGGGCCCAATGGGCTGTGCAGAGACTGATACTCTAAGGACCTGGAGAGGACCTGACACTCTGTTCAAAGAAAACCCATTGGCTGCTAAGTTTCCAAGTAGGTTCCCTAGTAAGTGGTATAGGGGTTGTCTATGACATGAACTCAGTGGCTAGATCTTTGATCACCTCCCCTCGGGGAGGTACAGCCTTGCCAGGCCACAGAGAAAGATGATGCATCCAGCCTTGATGAGACCTGATAGGCTAGGGTCAGATAGAAGAGGAGAAGGTCTTCCCTTATTAGCGGAGTAGGGACAGAGCATAGGAGGAGAAGAGAGAGGGTGGGTGTGACTGGGAGGAGAGGGCTGCAACGGGGATACAAAGTGAATATACTATAATAAATAAATATATAAATTAAATTAAAAACAGTAAAAAGAACTAAATTAAAAATGCAAAATTCATTTAAAGCATCATTAACTTATGTAAATTTATCATTTTTTTCAACCTGGTTGCTTAAGTATATGCACATTAGCATACACATAGCAAGATAAATCATTTATTTTATATTCTTTAAATTTAAAAATATTGATATGTACATGCATGATGTGTATGTACCGGTTTTCCTGTTCTGTGGCATACGTGTGGACGTCAGAGAACCACTGTTTCGAATCAGTTCTCTCCTTACACCTTTATGTGGATTCTGGAGATGTACCTCAAGTCTTGTTTAGCAACTGCCATTATTACTTTTTGATGAAAAGGGATATTTTTATACACAATACTTTTATTGATTATTTGGAACTTTCACAACATGAACCATGATTACATTCAGATCCCAGTCTTCCCAGGTCCATTGTCCAAGCCTTCTGCCTCCCCCACCAGAAGAACAAGAAGGAGGAAGAGGAGGAAAAGAAGGAAGAAGAAGAAGAAGAAGAAGAAGAAGAAGAAGAAGAAGAAGAAGCAGAAGAAGAAGAAGAAGAAAAGCAAGTCCAACTGTGTTGCTATATACTCACTTGAGGTGCCAGCCTGTTAATGAAAACTGAGTCCTTTCCCACCTGCATCCTTACTGGAAGCCAGCAATTATAAAGAACTACACTTCATTATCTTTATCATAAGTTTTAAGCTTTCTCGGATGGTTTTCTGTCTAGGCTGTTACACTTTAGAGGGGGGTGATATAGAGGTTGTTACAAAAGCCTTCTATGCTCTCTTTCTCTACTGAGTCTTCAGTCATCTCTACCCCTATGAAGCAGTATACAAACCACAGCCATCAACACAACCCTCTAAAGCAGCATTTGCCACTGACACCATCATAGCCCTCAATGGCAGTGCAAGCCATTCACATCAACTTGGTCCTCTGTGACATCTGTCATGCCACTGGTCACCAGAATTGAGTTGGATAATCTGACTGGATAGGCAGGTCTTCCCTTTTTCCCTCATCTGAGTCCCTCCCTAAGCTGCTTGCTCAGTCTAAAATGCTGGCCTTCCTTGAATGGAGGAGGTCCCAGTACATAGTAGCTGTGCTTCCCTGCTAGAACTACAAAGCAAGAACTCTAGATCCATTTTTTAAAATCCTTTTGGATTTGATTAATGACTCTTATTACTTCTTCTCATTGCTTAGAAAAATTTGCTATATCTTAAGGCCCTATAACGATCTATAATTAATTTCTTAATTTTCAACTTTAATTTCATTAAATTATTTAAGCTTTTAAAATGTATTTTTATTTATTCATTCATAACATTCAATTATTCCCCTTTTAGAAAGTGTATGCCAATGGGGTATGGAACTAAAAAGAGAACTGACTGTAGAGGATTATAGAATGGCAGAAAAACACTTAAGGAAATGCTCAACGTCCTTAGCCATCAGGGAGATGCAAATCAAAACGACTCTGAGATTTCACCTTACACCCACCAGAATGGCTAAGATCAAAAACTCTAGTGACAAGGCATGCTGGAGAGGTTGTGGAGAAAG
>CM053745.1:41012185-41039555 GCA_028658305.1 Pachyuromys duprasi | reverse complement strand
GAGGAGACAGGATGAGCTGGGGTTGGATGGAAGGGGAGGAGGTCCTCCCCTGTTGGTGGACTTGGAAGGGGCAGGGAGGAGGGAGATGAGGGAGGGAGTGGGAGGGTGGGAGGGAATGAGGGAGGAGGCTATGCCTGGGATGCAAAGTACCTAACCTGTGATTGATATAAAAATAAATAAATTAATAAAAAAAAAGAAAGTGTATGCCTAGAGTGTCTTTAATTCCAGACTTTAGTACAGGCCAACCCTTGAGCATGTGCCAATAAGAACTTTGTAGTGTATTTTTTTTTCTGTACAGGTCTTAGACATACTGCAATAAATTCCCACTACAAATATTCTGAAATTAAAAGCAACGAGCCCTCTGCTTGATTTGTGTAAATCCGCATGGTTATTGTCATGTCTTTGTCAGTGAAATGTTTTTGCTGCAAGACAAACATTCTTCTGGGAACTGGAAACGTTTACATTGTGTAGCTCTGCTAAAACACTAGCATACATTAATTTTATACATGAGTGAATTTTGTCATAACATGTTCATACATGCATACGGAATGCACTTTGATCACATTCTCCACCAGTCTTTTCCTTCTCTTAATATTATCATCTACTTAGTTTTTCAAGGTTTCTGTATTTTCTTCAGTGTACTTTCATGGCTTGGTGAAGAAAATAACATCATTGCATACCTACATGAAGATTTGGCTGAGTTGAATTCTATTGCTGTTGTCCTTGCTCAGCTTATTTGGGAAGTCATTTTGGTGAGATTTTATGGGTGTAGGAGCTGGCTTTCATAGAAGACCCAATCTTACTGCAAACTCTCTATTCCTCTGGTTCTTAATAATCTTTCTACCCCTCTTCTACAATGATCCCTGAGCTTTCGGCGCAGGAATTGTGTTTTAGGTGTAGCCAATGCCAAATTGTCATTCCTTAGGAAAACACACACACACACACACACACACACACACACACACACACAGAGAGAGAGAGAGAGAGAGAGAGACAGAGACAGAGACAGAGACAGAGAGAGAGAGAGACAGAGAGAGAGACAGAGAGAGACAGAGAGAGACAGAGAGAGACAGAGAGAGACAGAGAGACAGAGACAGAGACAGAGAGACAGACAGAGACAGAGACAGAGAGACAGACAGAGACAGAGAGAGATTATGCTCATATAATAATCCTGTGACTCTGTCATTTTGGACTGGTCCAACTTCAGATCACATGACTTGGGTTGTTTAGGTGTTTGATCACCTGCGAGGTCCTTGTATTTTATCCCAAGTATAGACATTGTGAAGACAATATTGATTCCCACAGGCCATGCATTATGCAGCAGACAGTTTCAAGTACTGATACAGAGCAAAGTGGTTCCAAGTATATCAACAGCGAGGTTTGAGAGTTTTAAAAAACCCATCTTTTTTGAAGTGGTTTTTTTTTTTTTTTTTTTTTACCAAATACTAATGATGAAAATGATTCAAAAGTCTAGTCAAGGAGTCGAGGCAAGCATTAGACTGCACATTAGAAATATAAGCCTAGTTCCTCTTTGGGAGGAACTGATGAGTTTTATGAGCCTTTCTTTATTATTTCATTGAGTCGGACAATAAACTATAGGAATCCTATGCTCTGCGCTGACCTGATATTTCTGAAATGGCTTTGCAAACTTGAACCCATGTACCAAACAACTGATACAATTTTTTTTCTTGATGTAGACAATCACTAAGTCTGTGTTAAAAGTTGGCTAACAAAATGTAAAACAGAGTACCCTTGAAAACAATTTTTTTATTTGCAAATCTAAATGACATATTTTTCAATCTCTTTTTCACTGTCGTTACATAAACCTCTCTTCTGAATATTTATCCTGTAAACTGTTGTATGGATAGCTTTAAACTATTTTTATTCAAATTTGAAAAACAGACATATAGATGTGTTTATTATATTATGAACACATAGTTCATACTGACAAATGCTAATTTATGTTCATAAGAAGCATTAATGTATGCAAGAGCCACATTAGAGTATAGAAACTTTACATTCTCATTATATTAAACTCTTTATTAGAGGCCGACACAGCCAACGAGATGAGAGGCCTTTTACAAGCAGCCACTGAGACGGCTGAAGTGGAGCAGAAGAAGAAGGGGACCTTCCAAATGTTCGCCTACTGAGGCGTGGACCTGAACCAGCTGCTAGACATGTCCAGTGAGCAGTCAATGCAGCTGCATAGACCCTGCCAGCTGAAGCAGAACCTATGGTGGTGGTAGCAGCACCTCCCTCCTCAAGCGCTTGAGAAAGGCCAAGGAGGAGGCTTCGCCCAAGGAGAAGCCGGAGGTGGTGAACACCCACCTGGGGGACATGATCATCCTGCCCAAGATGCTGGGCGTGTACAATGGCAAGACCTTCAGCCAGGTGGAGATTAAACCAGAGATGATCAGCCGCTACCTGGGCGAGTTCTCCATCACCTACAGGCCCAGGAAGAATGGCCGGTGTGGTATCGGTGCCACCCTCTCCTCCCGTTTCATCCCCTTCAATAAAGACTCACGTTTAGTCCCTGTGAAATAAATAAAATGTATTAGAAATAGCTTCTTTAGAGTTAAAAGAAGGTTTAGCAAACAGAATTATGTACAGACTCTATGAATATTGATCTAAGGAAACACTGCACACTGGCTCTAAACAATAGCTGTTCATTCGGATGGTTGTCGAGGCCAGACTTCCAAATTTTAGGTATAAGAAATTATGAACATAAGAAGAAATCTGCTGCAAGCTTCCTCTGACTTTCAGGGCACATTGTGTCTTAGCACCAATTATACCTACTGCTTCCGTGCAAAGTGATCTTGTTTTACTCACTTAAAATTATTACATTGTGATTTATATTTACGCTCTTTTATCTTGATGTGCGTTTTTAATTTATTTTTAAGTTGTGCATGTTTTAGAGGCAGAGAAAGAAAGAGAGAGGGAGAGAGGGGGAAGCTATTGGATTCCTTGAAGCAGAAGCGACAGACAGTGGTACACCATCTGATATAGGCACTCAAAGCTGACCTCAGTTTCTCAGTATGAGCAGGAAAAGTTCTTAATCACTTATCCACCTCACCAGCCCCTTGATGTATTTATATAAATATATATAATATATCCAAATAAAATTTTTGCTTGTGTATGTCCAGGCATAGAGCATAAAGTTGGTATTTTCTGTGTCTGTGGTCTAAGAACATTTTCAATTTAAGAACATTCATTTAAAAAGTTCACAAATACAAACATAACCTTTAGATAAATAGACCACTTACAGAAACATAAAATAAATTTATATAAACTTTGATTGTATTTCAATTATAGTATTTATAATATCTATAATTGAGTCCCCTGCATATTTAATTGTAGTATAACAATGTCGGCTGACCTAAGAAATAATACTTGGTTATAATATCTGATAATTATTAAAATAACATTGGTGTTCTATGGAATTCTGATATTGATATGGCTATGGTTCTGTTACACAGAATGTCTTTCCTGAAGACAACTGAGAAAACTTGAAGGATTTGCAAGACGGTGTTTGAGATATGCACTCTTACTTATATACATCACTGAACAATCTTGCTGTTAACAGAGCATTTGTGTTCTATCTATAGCTTTAACTGTCAACATGACACACTGAGAATCACATAAGAAGAGCCTCAATAAGGGATTTTCTACAGTGTCCTTGGGGGACTTTTAACTAACTTGAAATGGGCACAAACAAAGCGGAGGAAACCATTCTGAAGTAAGAAATGCTGAACTGCTTAGAAACACAGAAGCTGGGATGAGAACAAGCAGGCAAGCAAAGCGACATCAAAGCACACAGTTCTGCCTGTTATTGACTATGAAGAGCTGTGTGAGATTTCTGCTTTTATTTCTCCACAATGATAGCTTGTAACCTAAAAGTGCAAGCAGAAATATAATTTTCCCCCCATGTAGCTTATTCTCCAGTAGTTTATCACAGCAAAATCAATGAAACTAGAACAGAAATTGATACTGAGGAAGTGAGGCCATCACTTTGATATGTTGGGCTTTGTGGAATTAGAATTATTCTGTGAATGATATCCAGATGTTGGGCTGAAAATACTATGTTAGCTGGAGTTTGGAAGATGAGAATGCAAAAAGAAAATTGAATGCTCATGATATTTTAGAGGAGAAATAAGTGTCTGAGCAGCAGTCATAAAGGCTGCTCACGTGACATTTTGGACAAGAGTCTGTGTTGATCTGGCTACTGCTAAAGAAGCAGCTGTGATTTTGTAAAGCTATAACATCTCTAAAGCAGCAACTAATGTACTTTCTTGGGACAATAAGAAAGGGTTTCTTGGAGTCCGCAAATAGAAGTCAGTACTGCTGGGATCCAAAGGGCCAGGCTATATATGGAGCTGGCAGCAGGACTTTGAAATGTAAGTACTACCTGCATGGGGCTGTTTTCGAAGTCGTGAAAAATGCCACAACGAGGGAGTCATAGAGTGAGGCTGACTGGCATCATGTGGCATGTTCGAAGACCCTGTGGAGAGGCTTCAGGATGCTTGTATGAAACTGTGAAGGTGAAACTTCAGTTGGAACAGACACCCTAGGAAACTGGAAATAGCCATTCTATGGGCTATCTGCCAAGGTGAGCTGCAGGCTTGGCATCTCTGTGGATTGCAAGTGACAGACCTGGAGATCCGGGGCTGCACAAGCTCTTTGGATCCCATGTGAATGCCAGATGCTTGCCTTTGAGCTAAAGGACTTGACATTTGGTTTTGCCTTGATCTGATCGCTTTTTGAATTGCCCTGTTTCTTTGCTTTTGGAAGAATATTGTTCTGTGCAGCCATAAAGTTGCATAAATTGTTTTTATTTCATTGGAGGGCACAGTTAAGAGACTTGACTTTTAAAAGAGATCCTGCACTTTAAAAGAGACTTTTGCATTTTAATGTTGTGTCATTTATATTTAAAATGTGAAAATTATGGGACCAAGGGTGAAAGATTATGGCTTAAAAATCAATGTGCTTTTTTGTTTACCCTCTCTAAGTGTATAGATTTCAGTATGTTTATCGTATCTTATATGTCTAAATAAGTGAGTGTATACCATATGTGTCTTTCTCCTTCTGGGATACCTCACTCAGAATGATATTTTCTAGAGCCCACCATTTGCCTGCAGATTTCATGATTTCCTTGTTTTTAATTGCTAAGTAGTATTCCATTGTGTAAAAATACCACAATTTCTGTTTCCATTCCTCAGTTGATGGACATCTGGATTGTTTCCATGTTCTGACTATTACAAATAAAGCTGATAAAAACATGGTTAATCAAATGTCCTTGTTGTGTACTTGAGCATCTTTTGGATGTATGCCCAGGAGTGCTATAGCTGGGTCTTGAGGAAGCACTATTCCCAGTTGTCTGAAAAAGCGCCAGATTTATTTCTAAAGTGGTTGTACCAGTTTACATTCCCACCAGCGATGGAGGAGCGTTCCCCTTTCTCCACAACCTCTCCAGCATGTGTTGTCACTTGAGTTTTTGATCTTAGCCATTTTGATGGGTGTAAGGTGAAATCTCAGGGTCGTTTTGATTTGCATCTCTCTGATGGCTAAGGATGTTGAGCATCTCCTTAAGTATTTCTCTGCAATTCTATATTCCTCTGCAGAGAAGTCTCTGTTTAGCTCCGTACAGCATTTTTTTAATTGGATTGCTTGATTTATTGCTTTTTAACTTCTTTACTTCTTTATATATCCTGGATATCAGGACCCAGGGTAAGGTGATCAATCCTTACTTAGAAAGACAAATGGGATGTAGGAGAAAACAAGTAACAGGAGAGGATTCTACCACAGAGGGCCCCTGAAAGACTCTACCTAGCAGTGTATCAAAGCAGAAACTGAGACTCATAACCAAACCTTCAGCAGATGGCAGGGAATCATATGAAAGACAGAGGAGTTAATATGACCTGGAGATGATAGGAGCTCTACAAGGACCAAATATATCTGGGCATAGGTGTTCTATATGAGACTGTTTCTCCAACCAAGGACCATGGGTGGATATAACCTAGAAACTCTGCTTGCCTCTAGCCCATGGTAGCTCAGTATTCAAGCGGGTACCCTAGTAAGAGAAATAGGGACTATTCCTGACATGAACTCAATGGCAGACTCTCTGACCTCCCAACCCTGCAAGGGAGGAGCAGCCCTGCTAGGTCACAGAGTGCTTTGCAGCCAGTCCTGAAGAGACCTGATAAACCAGGGCCAGATGAAAGGGGAGGAGGTCCTCCACTATCAGTGGACTTGGAAAGGGGCAGGAAGCAGAGGAGGGAGGGAGGATGGAATTGGGACGGAATGAGGGAGTGAGATTCACCTGGAATACAGAGTTAATAAAATGTAATTAATAATAAAAAATAAAGTTAAAAAAAGAAAAAAATCAATGTGCTTATATACCAATAGGAAAAGGAGGCTTAGCTTCCTTTTCAACTCTATATAACCTATAGTCTTTGGGGAAGGGAGCCTCAAAGAGGTGTTCTCTGTATTGGCTAGCCTCTGGAAGTATGTGGGTGGAGGACTTTTCCTAATTAATTTAATTGATGTATAAAAACACTGCTGCTGTGGTTGGAACCATTTCCAGCCAGCAATTCTAAACTTTCTAAGAGTTGAGATATTGAACTAAGAGCAAGGAGACAAATATCTTTATGTGTGCATTCAACTCTCAACGTTCCTGACTGTGGATGTGATGTGACTAACTCCTGACATTCTTGCTTTGATTTCCCCACAATCATGTATGGTAACCTGGTATTGTCAGTTGAAGTAAAATACTTTCTCTCCTAAGTTGTATTTGTTCTTTTATCCCAATGTCAAGAACAAAACTAAAACAGTATGTTATAATTTTACAAGTAATAGACTTTAAAATGAATGCTATTAATCATTTCTGTTTCTCTTTTTTTTCAACAGAGTGAAAAATTACAATAAATTCTTTATGATATAAAAAGACAATGAAATCTGTGAGTAATTTCTTCAGTTACTTTTCCAAATAGAGATTATGTGCATTTATTTCAATTTACAGCATTACAAATATGGAGTAAAGGCAGAAGAGCAAAAAATGTCTTGTAAATAAACCAATTATTTTTCTTTCTTTACTTTTAGATTTAGGTATAACATCATTCATCTAATAATATAGTTCATCAGGTAAAAGCACTTGTGGAATCTGATATTCTGAATTCTATCCCCAGGTACTAAATAGTGAAGAGTGAGAACCAACTTATACAAGTTGTTGTTCTCTCAATTCTACAATGTGCTTTGGCCCACTCACGTACACACTTATACACATAAACACGCAAGACAAACAAACATAGTTTCATTTTTTAAAATTTTCCTGGGAATAAACTTTTCTGATAATCACTGTAACACAAATTTGTGCAAAGATCCACTTGTGCATTGTACAACACAGTTTAATGAAGTATCCTTGATTACATCAAATCTATCTAGAGTTCATTATCAACTATTTCTAATTTTCATATTTATATTAAACAAAATGCCCTACTTGGACTATGGAGCAAAGTGTAATCCAGGAATTTCAATATATTTTTTTGTAACTAATGTAACAGAAGTTATAAGCAAAATTTGCCCAACCTATTATTCTGATGTCTGTTTTTAAATTAACATTTAACATTTCATTCTAAATCAACTTCTTCAAGGGAAATCTAAGCAGTGTCTAAGAAGTGGGCATTTATACTCAGAATCCATTCCCTCTAATGTGATAAATGCAATATAAAGAAAAAAATGGGCATTGTAATACAGTGAGTGAGTAACCTTGGACTATTTTTTAATGAATTACTCTCAGAGTAATGAATAGCTCATGATAAAGTAATGTCCTTTGCAATGATATATATGTTTATTCTAATTAGCAAGTAAATTCTACTGTGATAGGAATTATAACAGGAAAGAACAAAAGAACATTAAATTCTTGTCAGAAAAATGCCCTTAGAGAAAGAAATGAATTATTAGATTATGATATTTTGATAATATTTGCCTGTATTCAATTATATCTGATTTATGCTAATCACCAAGCAGACATGTACTACTTAGTAAAGCCAATTAAGAATACAAGTAGGATTTGAATAATTGTCTCAAAGATGCAACATTTCAGAAAATGATTAATGTAAAAGTAGTCAAAGTAAATCCCTTGTCTTTGTTTACCAATTCTCAGGATCAATATCGTCCTGAGAATCAATAGATATCAATATCAATATCTATCATTTACTGAATTCTACCCACTTAAATATCATGAGTAAGGAAGTAAATATCAAGTTTGTTAAAACATGCCTTGAATTGAACTGTGTATTAAAAATTAACTTATGTAGACTACAGCATTACCCTGAACTAATTGCCAATATTATTTCCATAATTATGCACCATATTCATTTCATAGAACAACACTTAGGATGGAAATAGCACAATTTAGCATCCTGCTTCAGTAAACTGTAGAGTTGAAAATATGTATGAATAAATTTTAAGGTATATGACTTCTTGGATGAGTAGTGTCACAAAATGTCTGGGAAGTAAACATTAGTAACAGAAAATCAGTTATTTTAAACAACCTTGAGCTCATGATTTTTACATAAGACTTTATTTAAATTCAAAACTCATAAATATAATGAATGCAAATTCCTCTACTCTGAAATCTGTAATTACATAGATAAAACATTGGTTTAATTTTACCCTATCTAAGAGATGTGGATATAAATGTAAACATTATGGTTTGTATTTCAAGAAGAATGTTGTTCTGATAGAACAAACCTGTTAGAAACATGTTTTTAAAGCTTTAAAGTTGATTTGCATACATAGAAAAGATAACTTTTTATCAAAAGTAGATTTTATTTTCTCACATTATGTATCCTGATTATGGTTTCCCTCACTATATTCCACCAGCCCTTCCCTACTTCTCCTCCCATCTGGATACATTTTCTTTCTGTGTCTCATTAAGAAACAAACAGGATTCAAGAAATTGATATGATGTGATATGAAATGATATGATATAACAAAAACACAACAAATTTAAACAATAAAATGCAAAGAGCCCAAGAGAAGGCACAAGAATCAGAGACATACTCATTCCTCTTCAAGGAATGTCACAAAAACTAGAAACTGGAAACCATAATATACATGCAGGGAACATGGGACACACACATGAAGAGCCTGAGTATTCTGCCTTAGTTTCCGTAAGTTTATCTGAGGTTTGATCAACTTGTCTTAGAAGCCCTTGTTTTCTTAGTGTCTTCTATCTTCTATGGCTCTTAAACTCTTTCTTTCTCCTATTCTTCTGAATTCCTGAGCCTGGAATGGAGGTATTTGATAGGGACATCCCATTTAAGGCTGATTATTTCAATGTTCTCACTCTCTACATATGGTTTAGCTATGGGTCTGCGTATTTGTTCCCATCTGCTAACGGAGGAAGCTTCTCTGATAATGGCTGAGTAAGTAAGATCAGTATTCTCACTGATCTATGAATACAGCAGAATATCACATGAAGTAGACATTAAGTCAAGTAAGATTTTGGTTGTTTACTTCCACAAGCTTTGTGCTACTGTGGTCTACCATATCTTACAGGCAGGATATCATTTCAAATCAAAGGATTTTTGGTGTTTACGTTTCTCTTTTGGTGGTGTACAGAGTACTTTCCTGTACCAAATATACTAGGGAGTAGTGGTGAAAGCTCTCTGTTGTCAACAACTCAACTTTTCCACATCCAATGAGTTGTTATCTTGAGCAATGGGACTTTGCCATCAATTTTTCAGAGCCACCAAAAGCCTTGTAATAATCTGGTTGTTTGGAGGTTCTCATGGGATCCCTTTGCCCAGCAACTAAGTTAGATGTAACCCAGTTCCTGTACAGGAAGCTTCATTTAGTAACAGAGATAGCCTGTTGAGACTCTGTCTCCTATATAATTTGGGGATTTCACTTGGATTAACTTTATATATACGTATATATTTTAGGAAACACCTATTCTTTTGTTTTCATATTGTCCCTCAATGGCCCCTAACTTTACCTGTTTCTCTCTGTATTTCCTCGTTTATCTCCCTATTATTTCCCTTCACCGATTATCCTCTTGTGCCAAACCACCCCCTGCATTTCATCTATAACTGTCTAATCTATTTCCCTTCCTTAACAAGATCTATCTGCCCTCACCCCAGTCCATTATTCTATACCTAACCAATGTGGTTTGGCTATCATTGACTTAAAATATAATATCCACTTATAAGCAAATACATGTGATGTTTTCTGAGTCTAGGCTGCCTTGCATAATCTTTTTCTAGTTATAACCATTGATCCATGAATTTCAAGACTTTTTTAAACATCAGAGTAACATACTACATTTTATTTGTCCATCATTTTGTTAATGGACATCTAGTCTATGTCTAACTTCAAGCTGTTATGAATATGGTATTGATAAACATGATTGAGCCAGCGACTCTCTGGTAGGATGGATGGAGATATATATATATATATATATATATATATTCACACACACACAAAATTGGTATAGCTATACTGATTTCCATAGTAACTGGGAGTTTAGCTTTCCATCGTAATTTTTTCCTTATTCTATATCTTCCTCAGCACTTGAGCTATCATTGTTTTACATATCAGAGTCACAATGATGGGCATATATGAAATTTCAAAGTAGTTTTGATTAAGGATATTAAATATTTCTTTAAGTATTTCTCAGAAACTGAGTTTCCATTTTTTATATTTTTCCATTTATATCTGTTTGCCATTTTCTAATTAGGTTGTTTGTTTTTCTGATACCTAGTTCTTTGAGGTCTTTACACATTATAGATGTTATCTCATTGCCAGATGTGTAGTTGGTGAAAATCGATTCCCATTCTGTAGGCTGTCTATATTTCCAAAAGACAAGGTCATTTACCTTAAAGAAGCTTTTCAGTTTCATGAGTCCAATTTATTGATTGCTGATCTTAGTGCCTGCTCTATCAAAGTTCTGTTTAGGAAGTCATCTCCTGTGCCAATGCATTCAAGGCTATTCCTCATTTGTATTCTATCAGGATTATTGTTTTTGCCTTTGCCAACCTATGGATGATTATCTGTAGGGGTG
This sequence comes from Pachyuromys duprasi, assembly GCA_028658305.1. Taxonomy (NCBI): domain Eukaryota; kingdom Metazoa; phylum Chordata; class Mammalia; order Rodentia; family Muridae; genus Pachyuromys; species Pachyuromys duprasi. The sequence goes on along the minus strand of CM053745.1, from coordinate 41,028,493 downwards.
TGAGGACCTGAGACAATGGACAGATTAAAGTCATAGGGTGTAGACAACCTTATTTCATTCTTTCACATGAATATAACAAATAAAGCAATGACCAAGGAAGGTTGTTAGAGTTCAAAAAAACGTGATCAGAAAAACATGTAAATAAACTTCAGGAAACACATATGAAATAGTAACAGAGCAGCCCTTACCCAGAGCTTTCTCAGACCAGACTAGTTTAAGTACAATTGTCTGGCACACAGTATAAATTATATCTAGGAAAGCATTAAAACAGGGCTGAAGTCCATAACCAAATTCAGGGTACACTAAGCAGGTTGAATAACTACGTTCTGTTTTTCAACAAGAATAAACATATCTTATAAATTGAATGTAAATAACTAACTCACGAAGCATGACATCACATCCATTAACAATCCAGAGAACAAAATGTAGTTGAGGAAAAGGCCTTCTTTTCCTTTTCTTTTTCAGGGAGCAGTTATGCTTGGCTCCCATCTGCAAGCATACCTTCTTTCTTGCTTGCTTGCTTTTCTTTTCTTTCTTTTCTTTTTATCCTGGAGCCTTTCTCACAGTTTCCCCAAGACATTGTGTACCATAGGAAATTCTTTTGACAATTGTATCTGGTTTTATGTTGAGGTCTTTGATCCGCTTGGGCTTGAGTTTTGTGCAGTGTGATAAATGGAGATCTATTTGAATTCTTTTTCATGCAGACCTCCAGTTACGCCAGTATCATTTGTTGAAGATGTTGCCTCTTTCCTAGTGTATATTTCTGACTTCTTTAAAAAATCAATTTCCATATGTGTGTAGATTAAATTGCAACTATCTACATATCAGTTATTGTGTCAATTCCGTGCTGTATTTATTTCTGTAGCTCTGTAGTAATCAGGTGGTGTGACTCTTCCAGTAGTTATTTTATTATTAAGCATAGTTTAGCAATGCTTTGTTGTTGTTCTTGTTTCTTCATATGAAGCTGAATGTTTTTCCTTTCCAGATATGTGAAGAACTGTGCTAGAATTTTGATGGGAATTGCACTGAATGTATAGTTTGCTTTGGGTATAGGCAATTTTACTAAATTAATTCTGCCAATCCATGAGCCTTCTTCTGATATTCTCTTCAATTTCTTTTTTCCTTCAGTATCTTAAAGCTTTTTATCATGTCTTTCACTTACTTGGTTTGCATTACCCCAAGATATTTTATATTATTTGAGGCTGTTGTGACGGTGTTATTTTCATGATTTCTTTCTCAGTGTGTCATTTGTACATAGGAGGCCTACTGAATTTAGTGAGTTAATTTCATATTCAGCTACTTTATGAAAGTGTTTATCAGTTGTAGGAGTTCCCCTGTGGAAGTTTTAGAGTCACTTATGTATATGATCATAGCATCTGAAAGTGAAGATTCTTTGAAGTCATCCTTTCCCATTTGTACTCCCTTATATTTTTCTGTTGTCTCACTGCTCCAGCTAAGACTTCAAGCATTATATTGAATAGAAATGGAGACAGTGAGCAGCCTTGTCTCATTCCTCCTAGTGGAATTTCTTTGCAGTTCTCTTCACTAATATGATGTTAACTATAGGTTTGTTATTCATTTTAATTTTAATTTAATTTACATCCTGATTGTACCCTCCTCTCTCCCCTTCTTCTGGTCCCACCCTCTCTCCCTGTTTCCCAAATCCCTCAACCCCTACTCCTCAGGGAAAGGGAGCCCCACCCTACTCATCCACACCAACATATCTTTCCCTGTGGCCTGCCAAAGTAGCCCTGCCAGGGGAAAGTGATTGAAACACAGGCAACAGAGTCCATGTCAGAGTTAGCCCTTCTTGGGGACCCATATGAAAATCAAGCTGCCCACAGGCTACATCTTTGTAGGGGACCTACATCCAGCCCATGAAGCATGGTCCTTAGATGGTGCTTTAGTCTCCACAGAACTCACTAGGCTCTGGTTGGTTGGCTTTGTTGGTCTTTTTGTGAAGCTTCTGCTCCCTCTATGTCCTTCTATCCTTGCCCCCACTCTTCCAGAAGACTCTCTGCACTTCACCCAATGTCTGGTTGTGGGTCTCTGCATCTGTTTCCATCAGGTGTTACCTGGAGCCACTCAGAGGGCAGTTATGCTTGGCTCCCATCTGCAAGCATAGCATAGCATTGTTAATCATATCAGGCATTGGCTGTTTCCCATGGGGTGAGGTTCAGTTTGGGCCAGTCATTCGTTGGACATTCGCTTAATCTTTTTTACTTTTGTTGCAGTCCATCTTGTAGACTGGGTGAATTTTTGTGGGTAGATTGGTGTTCCCCTCCGTCCACTAGGAGTTGTGTCTAATTAGAGGGTGGCCTCTTCAGTATCCATGATCCTGTTACTAGGAGTCTCAGCTAGAGTCACCGTCATATGCTCCCAGGAACCTACTCTGTCATAGGCCTCCAGCTTGTCACAGAGAAATCTCTGTCCAAGGTTTTTCTTCTCTCTGCAAGCCCTCTGACTTCTCACCCAGCCCCAAGGTCAGATTTCCATCTCATACCCATCAAAATGGCTAAGATCAAACACTCAAGTAACAGCACATGCTGGGTAGGATGTGGAGAAAGGGGAACACTCCTCCATTGTTGGTGGGAGTGCAAACTTGTACAACCACTCTGGAAATCAATCTGGTGCTATCTTAGAAAATTAGGTATAGCACTACCTCAAGATCCAGCTATACTACTCCTGGGTCTATACCCAAAAGGTGCTCTACCATAAGACAAGGACACTTGTCAACAATGTTCATAGTGGCTTTATTCATAATAGGCAGAATCTTGAAACAACCTATATGTCCCTCAACTGAAGAATGGATAAAGAAATGGAGATACATTTACACAATGAAATACCACTCAGCTGTTAAAAATAAGGAAATAATTAAAATTGCAAAAAAATGGATGGAACTAAAAAAATTATTAAGAGTGAGGTAACCCAGAACCAGAAAAATGCACATTCTATGTATTCACTTATAAGTGGGTTTTTGTCATATAGTGCAGGCTAACCAGTCTACAACTCACAGATCCAATGAGGTAAAAAGGAAGACTCAGGGGAAGATGCTTAATTACCACTCAGAAACTAAAATAGAATATACCATTGAAGTGCTTCAAGATAGGGTATAGGATAAGAGAGGGAACATGGAGAGAAATGAGGATTAATAGTTTTGTTTTTGTTTTTTCTGGTAGAAGGGGGGCACTTCAGAGTAACACAAATTGTAGTGAATGAAGAAAAAGAAAGTGAATGTTATCAAGACACATTCTTTGAAATTCTCAAGGATTTTTTTCCTTTCATTTAAAATAAATTCTCATATGATATATGCTGATTGTAGTTTTCCATCCCTGTCTTCTTCCCAGGTCCTCCCCGCCTTCCCTCAGATCTGCATCCATTCCCTTTCTTTCTCTCATTAGAATGGAATTCTAAGAGAACAACAAACATAACAAAAATAATGTTAAAAAATGAAATAACATTAGTTAGGAATGTGGAAAACTCAGTGGAAAATTAAAAAAAAAAGCATAAGTCCTTTTTCTCTACCTGAAGCCAGTGTCAAATCTCTAGCTCTACTCTCCCAAGAAATGTCATTTGTCAGTTTAGTCAACATTTAGTATCTTGACCAAGTCTCACACTTCTGAGTTCATAATAAAACAGCTCCATCAAGACAGAGATAGACCTGAACTTCTGCTTCAGGAGTTAAGTTAATTCATTAAAACCTTGAAGACAGAATTGTTTGGTTTTCAGGAGAGTTGAAATTCTGGAATGGAATCCTATCTATGAGATTTTAAAATGTTTGTGTAATTTATTTTAAATTAGCTTTATTATTAATATTCCTAAGTAATATACATGCAATTTTAATGTGTGAAATAATTTAACATGTAATTTTAACTAGTTCAGTCTTTGCAAATAAATCAAGGTTATATTAGGAACTGTGTTAAATCCAGAGATAAATAAATATAGTGACATATCTTACTGTGTAATTCACAGAGTAATTATGGGATTCAAATAAAAGCATTGTTTGTCACACAAAGTAGTTCATCCTCTTTTTAGAATTTCAAGCTATATTTTCAAACATTAGGATTTAGCAAACTAAGATAATTGGAATATATTTAAGATAAAGAAAAGGAACAACGATATGCAAAGTAGGTCCTGATGTTGGTTTAAAATTTTATTTTACCCTGAAAATTATGAGAAAATAGGAACATATTAAAACAAGTACATTATGACATTATGTGCTATATTCATAGAATGTGTGTGTGTGTGTGTGAGAGAGAGAGAGAGAGAGAGAGAGAGAGAGCGAGCTTTTTATCAGAAAAGCTTCTTGAAGGAGACAGGAATTCACAGAGACACACAGAACTAGTAAGATAATGTGTAGAGAATGAGAGACTTTGAAACACTCAGTTGTAAATAGGATTTCTTCATCAAACCACTCCACTCAAGACTCAGCGATCTTTCAGGAGATTCAGAAAGATTTTAAAAGCTGGGAGTGGTGGATGACTCCAAGGAAAAAGGACTTCCTGACACAACAGGATTGATCTACATATGGATTCAATGAGACCATGGCAGCCTGCATAAAACCTACACAAGTTCAGGTTAGGCAAAATTCTTAAAGTGAGTAGGGAAGGTCGACACAAAGTTTCACCAAGGGTGAGAGGAGCAGGGACTGTCTCTAACATGAACTCTGTGGCTGGCTTTTTGATCATGTCCCCCTGGGGGTATAGCCTTGCCAGGCCACAGAGAGGAAAGCACTGCCAGTCCTGATGAGATCTGATAGGCTAGGATAGAAGGAGGGAGAGGACCTCCCTTTCAGTGGACTAGGGGAGGGGCATAGGGGGAGAAGCGTGACTGGGAGGAGACAAGGGAGGAGCTACAGTTTGGTTACAAAGTGAATGAATTGTAATAAATAATAAAGTAAAAAATTCAAAAACGTAGTAAAATAAATATCAGAAATATGTTAGGCTAAGTTAAAATAAAACATATCTTCCAAAGAAAATAATAAACAAAGTGAATCCACAGAAGAAACTAAAGCTTAGAAAGTTAAGATTCATGAAACTATAGTATTAAACTGCAATTTTCTTAGTTTAATCCATTATTGATCAAATTAAGTTAATGCTTTGGTTTTTATTCTCTCATACAATACATCCCAACCCACCACTCCTCTCACTGTCTTTACCTCCTTCATCCTCCAGCTGCACACCTCCTGCATTTCCCCTTAGACAAAAAGCAGCCTTCCCAGGGATATCAACTGAATACAGCATAATATCATTCCATAAGACTATATACCAACCTATGCTTCTAATGAACCATGTCTTGTGTATTTTATGTTTTTATGGAAAGCATGTAAAGTCTATTTTCAAATATATAGCACATCTCTACTGATCTTATCTTTTTCAGAATTTTCAGTTACATTTAAATAATTCAATATTCATATAAAACAACTCATGTAAATTTGAAATTTTAAGAGTTGTCATTAATCTAATTAGTAGCATCAATTTATTTCTCAAACATGTTTTACAGTACCTTCCCATTGTCATGATATGTCTAATTTAATTGAAAGTTGGAGACTATGACGTTGCATAACAATTTCCTTCAAGAAAAAGTCTTCCATCTCAGAAAAAAAGCTGAAACGACTCATACGGTTCAGGGCTTCTCTAAAACTTATCAGATGCACTAGGAATTTTCTTCCCTAAGCACACATAAGCTGTAAAGGTACTGAGAGACACTGAGAAAAGCCGCGGTGCTTAGGTAAGACTCAGAGAAATTGAAATCCCGGGCTGAAACAGAGACAAGCGAAGTGGTCTGGAAAAAGCAGAGGCTAATGATCCTATCTGGTGTAGACTCTGATACTTGAGCCACATGAGATGGTCTCACTCTGTTGAGCTGTCTGTAAGACATCCAGTGCTCTCCAGGCTCCTGCCTTTTATAAGCTGCCACTCATCCTAAAACAAGTTTTGTGATGAAGCTGTCTTTGAGTTATTTCTGCTCCTGTGAGTATTTCTGCTCCTCGTCTAAAATTCCTGTAAGTAACCCCAAAATAACTCATTGGTTCACCAAGCTGCATGTTGGTGTTATCCTAACTTTGGTATGTTGTAGGTATGCTATCTTGGATTAGAAGACATTTCCTCAGGTCTCCCAGGAAGAATGTCCCATAAGGCATAGAAAATATTTAAAAATTTGTATAAACAAAATTAATTTTTCAATGTGTGTGTTGAATTACATACCAAACTTTAATTTTACTTTCAGTGGTAAAATGTTTCTATTTTCACAAGCATATGAGTAGATGAAGTTGTTTCATTTCATTTATTACCTTACTTAAGTTAGGTTAATATATGTAATTGTGCAAAATCTTACTTGTTCTATAATATATGCTCAAATATATTCACCTCACTCAAGTAAGGTTAATATTTGCAATTATGGAAAAAATGTCTCCTATAATATATACTGAAAATATTCACCTCATGTGTGTGTTTACAGTATAAAATATTTTTCTTACTTAAAGTTGAAATGATAATAACAATAATTTTTATTTGTTTTTGTTTCTCAGACAGGATCCTGAATCTGACTGAGAACTAATGAAGTCCATGCTAGCCTTGAACTGAACATGTTCTTGAACATGCCCCTAACTGTTTGGATTAAAGGTGTGTGGTACAGCACACAACAATAAAAATTATGTTGATACTTTACAGACTTTGAGAAAATAATACTTAATACAGAAAAACAAAAAAACCCAGGATATCTAAAACAATCCTCTACAAATCCTGTATTAAAAAGAAAGAAAAAAAAAACTTCTAGATGCATCACCATCTCTGATTTAAAGCCCTACTACAGAGAAATAGTAATAAAAAAATCACATGGTATTGTCTAAAAAAAGAGACAAGTTGATCAACAAAATTGAAGACCTAGATGTAAATACACACACCTATGGATACTTGATTTTTTTTAACTAAGAAGCCAAAATTATACAATGGGAAGAAAAGCATCTTTAACAAATGGTGCTTGTCTAATTGGTTATCTATATGTAAAAGAATGCAAATAACTCCATATCTATCACCCTAAAGAAAATTCAAGTCCACATGGATCAAAGATCCTCAACATAAAACCAGATACACTGAAAGTGGAAGAAGAGAAAGTAGGGAATAGTCATGGCACAGAGACAACTTTCTGAACAAAATAACCAATATCTTAGGCATTAAGATCAGCAATTAATAAATGAAACCTCATTAAATGGAAAAGGAACTGGACCAAATGGCAGCATACAGAACGAGAGAAGTTTTCACCAACCCCACATCTGAGAGAATGCTCATATCCAAAATATATTAAGAAAATGTTGTAAAAGACTATTAATATTTCCTATTGATATATATTCTGGTGATGCTGCAGTTAATCCTAAGCAGCTGTATAACCAAATCACCACACAGGGACTGGGTTTATTTAGTTAAACTAGAACACAATGCTGGGCGATAGCTACTCCCTCCTAAACCTCCAAGCCCTCACAGTTTCCTAACATTTAGATTTCCCACATTATACTTGCTTTTTATGATATATTAGGTCCACCCCATCTCTCCACCTCGTTCCATGATCTCTATCTAGCTCTGCCTTCTCCTAGCTCTCTTCCAAGTTCCACCTCGTCTTTTCTCCTCCCTCTCATTTTCTGCCCTCTGGCTCGTTCCAGCTCAACATTGTGTCTAGTTGTTTTATTTTGTTTAACAAAGTTGAGACAGGATGCTTAGAATAAATATCACAATACAATATCCGGATTGAAACCAGAGAGTGGGTAGGGGAAAATCAGCATTTGAATGAACAAGGGTAAGGTGTGTACATTCCAAATGAACATTATATCAACAAGAAATGAAAAAATTGTTCATCAGCAAGTCAAATAACCCAATTAAAAATGAGGCACAGCTCTAAAAAGAGAATTCTAAGAGAAGAATCTCAGATGGTTTAGAAACACTTGAAGAAAGGTTCATCATCCTTAGCCATCTGGGAAATGCAAAACAACAGGACCCTGAGATGCCATCTCACACCAGTCAGAATATCTAATATCAAAAACTCAAGCAACAGTTCATGCTGGAGATGACGTGGAAGAAAGGGAACGTACTTCCATTGTTGTTGGGAGTGCAAACTTGTACAATCACTTTGGAAATAAATGTGGAAGGTTCTCAGAAAACTGGAAATATATCTACCTCAATACCCAGCTATACAACCCCTGAGCATATACCCAAAGGATGCTCTACCATATTACAAGGACACATGCTCAACTATGTTCATAGCAGTTTTATTCTTAATAGAAAGAAACTGGAAGCAACCTAGCTGTCCCTTGACCAAAGAATGGATATAGAAAATTTGGTACATTTACACAATTCAGCTATTAAGAAGAGTGACATCATGAAATTTACAAGCAAATGGGTGGAACTAGAAAAGATCAACCTCAGTGATGTAACTCAGAAACAGATACAGATACAGAACCAGATACAGAGACCCACAGCCAAACATTAGGCAGAGCTTGGAAGGAACCAGAGGGGCCAGAGATACCAGAAGAAAACCTACAGAGTCAACTACTTTGGACTGAGCCAGGAACCAGGGAGAATGCATGGGATTGAACTATGCCATCTGCACATATGCAACAGTTGTGCAGCTTGATCTTCACATGGGACTCCTAACAGTGGGAACAGATGTGCCTAGTTTTACTCTCAGTTGATACACCAAGGCTAGTTGGTATCCAGGGAAACCTCACCGTTTCTGAAGAGAAAGGGAGAGGGTATGGAAGGGAGGGCAGGGCTGAGGCAAGGGTAAGGGTGGAGCAAGGACTGGAAGGAGAAGAGAGAGGGGAAACAACAGTCTTGACATAAAGTAAATTAAAATTATTTAAAAATTACTTTGATGGATGGAGATATAGTACAGTGGTAGAGTGTTTACTTAGCGTGTTTAAAGCACAGAGTTTGATATTTGGCACTACAAAATAAGTAGAAATGAATATATCTCAGTCCAGTGATTTTTTTTAATGTTGCTACTATACTAGTCTTCTAATGGCTTCTCATAACATATTAATCACAATAACCTTAGCAAAATGTGCCATAATTATATATAAGCTGAATTAATGTTTTCATGATTAATTGATATATTCTGTTAATTAACAACATTATGCAAATATAATATGCTACAACCTATATTGTATGTATAATTTATAACATACATTTTGAGGCTATTATGATCAATAATGGAGAGATATTCATTGAGAATGCAGGAATAACATATATTAAATCTCCTAAATAAATTATGAACTAAATCTTGTTGTGCAAGCACTTTTAAAGGAATGTACTCCATTTTAAACAAATAAAGACTAATGGTTATGCATCGTGTGTACCTGAATCAACTCACTAATTTGACAAGAAAGAAAAATAATTTTAGTCTCTACTTTTCACTCCTACAATTTTTTTCACGTTTTGTTTTTATATACTAGTATCGACTGACTACATATACCATATTTTCCTTTAGTGTTATCACAATAAAATAACTTTAATTCAGTGTAAAAATGTAAGTTCATTGTCTATTTATGAGGCTATATAAAAGATCATAAACTATGTAGCTATGATAAGAACAGCAAAGCAAAACTTACTAATTTTCTTTCCATAGTTCTGATAGTGAATGTTGAAAATATTAGCAGATTTGTAAACTAGTGAATGCTGATTTCTCCCTTATAGCTAATATTTCTTTTTATGTCCTTACATGGGAAAGGTGCAAGTCTTTCTACTGAAGCCTCCTAAATAAAATAATTCTTACATCGGTCCTTCAGACCTATTACCAAAGCCCTGTGTTCTCAAGATACCATTTTTAGAGTAAGAACTTCTACATAGAAGTTTTGTTGAAATTAAGGAAATTCACATTGTTCTCTTTTTCCAATCATATTTTTAACTTTTTTGACATCTCAAGTGTAATAATGATGAGTAAGTGATGTTTGCATTATTGATGTTATAATTAAAATTTACAAATATTTTAGAAATTTAAATTATTATTATTTGGTGGGAATTAAGATAACAACAAAACACAAAAGATATAAACTTAAACAACAGCCAGTGCATCTTTTCATTTCTTTTCAGTGGTATAACAAATGATACTTAAAATTTAAAGTATAAAAGTTAAAATGTAGCTATCTTGTTCTAACCCACTAGCCAGATACTATTAATGCACTGCTTTCAAAATTCTAAGTCGTCATATGTCTCAAACTTCATTTCTTCATATTATTATCTTCAGGAGCATATACTCAAAATCATGTGTTTTGTGAGGGGTTCATCAGATAATTCTATAGAAAACCTGGATTGTGTAGAAGAAGACGAGAAATGCTTAGTTATCTGTTTTCCATTGATTTGGGGTGAAGGAGAACATTAAACTGAATCAAGGCTCACAATCTAAGCCATTAAGACCAAGAAATAACAGAAAATTCCTTTATCTATAATTACTTACTACATTTAACTCTTCTAAGGTCTGCTTGCATGAGCATCTTAGTTTTATAAATGGCTACATTTAAGCTAATTTCAATTTGTTAGATCTCTCTCTTTCTCTCTTTCTGATCATTCCTTTTAAAAGGCTTTATCGTTTTCCTCTTCGAACTCTGTACCTCTTTAAAAGTTTTACTGAGAAATTAGAGACAGTTGACTGCCTGAGTAAAACATGCATATAACTTCATCTAGACTCCGTGATTATCATAGAATATGGGGAAGAATTAACGAAAGAGCCAAAAAAAGAGAGTGAAAACTGCAGATTACTATCCTCTAGTCATGACACAACCTTTCAATGATGATTTCGTAGAAGTTGGGATTGAATTCTCTGCCCTGGGCATGCAAAAAGACTCAACTTGTCAACATTTAATCATGGATGGTGAGAGGACTTGCTTCATCCATTTGCCCTGGTGGTAAAATATTATGAAAGAAATGGATATGAGAGGGTTTTTTTTTTGTTGTTGTTGTTTTGTTTTGGTTTTGTTTTTTTTTTTTTTTGGTGAACAGTAGACAAAAAGAAGAGCTTTATAAAGTAAACAGGTAGGGTAAGATAGCACCCCAAAGCCACAGTTTCAGTGGTACAATTTTTACAGTTAATCTCTACTTTTTACGTTATTGTGCTATGCAAACATGGTATCATATGAATCCATGAAGGTATTAATCAGTTCATTGGGTTATTAGCTTTATGATCTAAACATCCCTGGAGATGTCTTTACAGATAAACACCAAGGTATGGTGGGCTAATCTCATAATTTTTTAAAAAATATAATTAAGATGAATAAAACAAGGCTGATCTCTACAGGTAATAGCTAAACAATTCCAAGTCTTATATTGGTAATACAAAATGTGGCTGATATTTTTAGATGCAATAGCTGTGAAAGATGGAAGTAAAACTTAGTTTCCAAAGCATTTTTAATTAACCTAGCATCAAATATAAATGGACATTTTGCCAGTTGCCTAGTTATTTTACTAAGTGAACATACATGATATATATGACACATTATAAAAATATGTATACGTTTATATTTAATACATTAAGAATGTTCTATAAATATACTGAACTTATATTCTAAATGAGAAATATAACATATATTTAAACTTGGTCATGGTGATGCACAGGATTTAGGAGGCAGAGGCAGACATATCTCTGAGTTTGAGGCTAGCTTGATGTACAACACAAGTACCAGGACAGCCAGAGCTACACAAAGATATACTTTCTTGGAAAAAAAACTTAAAAAGTAAGATAAAATGTATACATTTGAACAAGAAATCAAAAATTCCGTGTGTATTTTAAACAGTACACTATTTTAGGACTGTTTATGCATTCAGTTATTTGTGTATATCTTTCATCAGCTATACTACATTATGTGAGATGATTTCATGATGGATATGAATCAAATATTATAAAATATATGAAAAATCAACATGTCAACAATGAAAATATTTGATTCTGATGAATGAAGTATAAAGAATAAAAAAGCAAAGGAATTGTCGTAACAGTTAAAGAAGGGGTCAGCTGACACACAGGTTCAATGCTAACTCAGACTATATTTTTGTATGACTATGGTCAAGGTGAAGAGCTGAATTACTTTTCTAGGAGAAAATTAAAACATTCATAAGTATGAAGATGTTAAAATGTTTATCATATAATGTAAAACCTATAGTTATTAAGTCATGCTGTTTATAAGGTTTTCATATTTTAATTTATTACTTTATATCTCGGATGTAGCCCCTGCCTCACCTGCTCTCATTCCCATGCTCACTTCCTCTTTCCCCTATGCCTTCCCCCCTCCTCATCAGAAATAGGGAGCTCTCCTGTACCAACCCACCCAAACATAACACATTGCTTCAGGAATGAGAGTGTTCTTTTTCCTCGGTGGCCTGGCAAAGCAGCCTCACCATGGGAAATGATCAAAAAGCAGGCGACAGAGTCCATGTAAGAGACTGCCCCTGTTCCCCTTACTAGAGAGACCTGCCTGAGGCTCGAGCTGCTTTCAGCTACATCTGTGTAGCAGGCCTAGTTCCAGTCCATACATGATCCTTGGTTGGTGCATCAGTCTCCACAAGTCCCTCTGGGCCCTTGTTAGTTGGCTATGCTGGGTTTCTTGTGGAGATCCTGACCCCTCCAGGTCGGTCTGTCCTTCGCTCCACTTTTCCACAAGACTCACACACTTTGCCCAACGTTTGGCTGTGAGACTCAGCATGTTTCTATTCTCTAATGGGTGGAGACCCCCAGAGGACAGAAATGCTAGGCTTCGGTCTGCAAGCATAACAAAGTATTGCTCAATGTGCCAGGGATTGGTTCAACACCATGGTTTCAGGTTTGGCCAGAGATTCACTGAGCTTTCCCTCAATCTCACTTCTTTCTCTATTCTTGCACATCTAGTAAGCAGAGTAAATTTTGGGACAAAGTTTTTGTGGGTGGGTTGATATTCACCTTCCTCCACTGGGAGCCCTGACTAGTAAGAGTGGGTCCTCTTTAATCTCTATGAGCTCTGCTATTAGGAGTCTCAGCTAGATTCAACCCTATACCCTCCCAGTAGCCTATCCTGTAGTAGGTCTCCAACTTATCATGAAAATGCCCCTGATAATGGTTTTTCTTGACTCTGCAAGCTCTTTATCCTCCCTTCCCCCTCCCTCCAAGTCTGATCTCCACCCTCATTTTGCTCTGCATGCCCTCTCCTACCTTGTTCCCTCTATTGAATTGCTTCCGCCATTCATATTCTATTTCTTCTTTTCAATGAGATTTAAGCATCCTCCATTGGGTCCTCCTTGTTACTTTTCTTCTTTGGGTTTTTGAAGTATAAAGTTTATACTGTACTATAGGGCTAATATTAGCTTATAAGTGAGTATATACCATGTATGTATTTCTGAGTCTGGATCACCTCACTCAGGATGATCTTTTTAGTCCCACCCATTTGCCTGCAAATTTCATGAATTCCTATTTTTAATAGCTGAGTAATATTCTTTTGTGTAAATGAAAAAGAAACCAAAGTTTATCCATTCTTCAGTTGAGGGACAACTAGGTTGTTCCCAGATTCTGTCTATCATGAATAAAGCTGCTATGAACATAGTTGAGCAAAAGTTCTTGTTGCATGGTAGAGGGCATATCCAAAAGTGGTAATAGCTGTGTTGTAAAATAGAGTTATTCCTAATTTTCTGAGAAAGTACCAGATTGATTTTCAAAGTCATTGTACAAGTTTACATTTCCAACAGCAATGGATGACCATTCCTCCATTCCTTTCTCCACATCCTCACTAGCATGTGCTCTCCTTTGAGTGTTTTATCTTAGCCATTCTGACAGATGTAAGTTGAAATCTCAGATGACTAAAGCTGTTAAGGCATTCTTTAAGTGCTTCTAGGCCATTTGAGATTGCTCTGTTGAAAATTCTGTTTATGAGTTTCAGCCTCTGCTTCTATACCTCGATCAGTAGAGCCTTTCAGTGGCCCCCTGTGGTAGGTAGGCTCCTTTCCTGTTCCCTGTCTTCTCCTGTTTTCAATATCACATTTCTCTTTCTGAATGAGGATTGAGCATCTTCCCTAGGGTCTTCCTTGTTGTTTAGCTTCTTTAGGAGTATAGATTTTAGTATGTTTATCCAACATTATGTGGCTAATACCCCCTTATAAGTAAGTGTATACCATGTGTGTTTTTCTGGTTCTGGGATACTTCAATCAGGATGATCTTTTCTAGATCCCACCATTTGCCTGCTAATTTCATGATTTCCTTGTTTTTAATATTTGAGTAGTATTCCATTATGTAAATGTACCACAATTTCTGTATCCATTCCTCTGTTGAGGGACATCTAGGTTGTTTCCACCTTCTGGATGTTACAAATAGAGCTGTTACAAACATGGTTGAGCAAATGTCCTTGTATAGTTGAGCATATTTGTATATCTGGTTCTTGAGGTGGCACTACTGCTAATTTTTTTGAGAACGTGGCAGATTGATTTCCAAAGTGGTTGTACAACTTTGCATTCACACCAGCAATGAAGAGGGTTCCACTTTCTCCACATCCTTCTTTCCAGAAAGAAAGATTCTACTGATCCTAGTATCAAAGCAGAGGCTGAGACTCATAGCCAAACTTTGGGCAGAGTGCAGGGAATCTTATGAAAGAAGGAGGAGATAGAAAGACCTGGAAAGGACAGGAGCTCCAGAAGGAGACCAACAGAGCCATAAAAACTGAGCCCTGTGGGCCCTGAAGAGAATGATACCTCAACCAAGGACAATGCATGGAGAAGACCTAAAACCCTGGATCAGATGTAGCCCATAGACTCAGTCTCCATGTGGGGTCCCTAATAAGGGGATCAGGGACTGTCTCTGACATGAACTCAGTGGCTGGCTCTCTGATCACCTCCCCCTCCCGGGGGCAGGGAGACTTGCCAGGCCACGGAGGAAGACAATGCAACTCATCCTGATGAGACCTTATAAGCTAGGGTCAGATAGAAGAGGAGGAGGTCCTTCCCTATCAGTGGACTAGGGGAGGGACATAGGGGGAGAAGAGAGAGGGATGGTGGGATTGGGAGGAGATGAAGGAGGGGGCCAAAGCCAGGAAACAAATTGAATAAACTGTAATAAATAATAATGATAACAATAATAATAAATTCTGTTTAGCTCTGTACCCTATTTTTTAAAGTTTTTAAAACATTCTCACCATAATTCCTAACAAAGACCCCCCAGAACCCCCATTATCCTTCTCTTGGATCCACCACATCCCTTAATTTCCCTTCAGAAAAGAGTAGGTCTCCACTTGACAAAAACAAAGCATAACAAAACAATTCAAGTTCAATATCTATATAAGTTCTTTTTTTAAGAAAATGTATTAAAAATCTTTAAGTATAGTTTTTCTACTTAAAATTTAGCTTTCACATGTAAGACTTTCTAGCCCCAAACTGATTGCAAGAATATAAAGTTAATACAAAGTTAATAAATTATGCTCACATATTTACATATGTATATATTTAGTATGTATTCCTTGCTATGACTTTTATTACTACACATTTTTCAAACCACATAAAACTTTGAGGGTATTGGACATTCTATTTCTTTTCTTATTTTTAGACTAATTTATAGCTGTACTTTTGTATATGTTTATTAGGAAGATAGGATCCAAATAACAAAAGTACATAATATTTCCATGTAATATTTGCCAAATTGATTTTCATATGCACCAAACAACTAGCGCTTAAATGCAATAGTGTAGTTCTAAATCCTGAGATCATCTAAGCTAATAATAAAGTAATATAAAAAAATCTAGCTGTGTAACTGACTCACTGAGGACAGGCTTATGTAACTTTTTCTGATCTCTCCAAAATATTTTATTTCTTAGTAGATTTTTAAAATAATTACCTAGCAGATATTTTAATACATAATCCTCAAAATATTTTGAAGACATGACATTCATTCTGATCACTGATTGTGGGTATAAACAATTTAGAAACATTTATACTACAAAGTTGCATATATGAATACACGTGATTGTGATTTTTAAAAAAAGATTTATTATTTATTCAATATTCTTCCTGCACATCAGATTTTACTATAGATGTTTATGAGCCACCATGTGGTTGCTGAGAATTGAACTCAGGACCTTTGAAAGAACACCTAGTGTTCTTAACCTCTGAGCCATCTTTCCAGGTGTGATTGTGATTTTTAAATTTAATGTCTTACTAATATCCTACTATATTGTTAATTTCCATAATTGCTCATAAATAAGCTTTTATTTCCTCATAAATAGAAGGAAACTAAAATGTCTGTTAAAGAAATAAAAGAAGCATAGTTCTTATCCAAAGAAACCAAGATATTCATCATAGTCTAAGTGAGCATGAC